>CATOGX010000065.1:0-80999 GCA_951799405.1 Agapetus fuscipes | reverse complement strand
CGCGTCATCGTTTGACGAGTCGCAGTGCCAGCATGCTGCAGTTGCTTCTTTGCCAATCCGATGTAGATAGGCACCGAAACAACCGTGTCCGCTCAGCAGCTGCGTGAGCCGGAAGCTCAGGTCGCCATGTTTCCTCGAGCACCAGGGCCCAAGGTCACCGACAAGCCTGTTCGTCCAGCGTCCCTTGGCTGCCGAACTCCAGCGATCCTGCCACTTCGACATCGTCAAGGCCCTATGCTGCGGTCCCTTACCTGAATCGTACACCGCTTTGCGCTCCAGCGCCAGCAGGTCTACGGGCGGAGAAGAAGCCAGCACCAAAGCCGCGTCGGCGGAAATGGTGCGGTAGCCGGAGATCACTCGCAGCGCGCTTCTTCTCTGAACGGCAGCCATCTTCTTCCTGTGCTGTTCTACCTCCAGTGACTTCGCCCAGACGGGTGCCCCATACAGAAGTATGGAGTGAACGACCTCATGCAAGAGTTTCCTCCTACATGATTTCGGTCCACCCACATTCGGCATGAGCCTTCCCAGCTGAATCGCCACTCCACTTGCCTTGGCGGCCGCCAGCTCGATGTGTTCTCCGAAGCGAAGACCACGATCGAGTTGGATCCCCAGGTACCGCAGCGATTTCGCTAGCGGCACCTCAAAACCCTCCAGCAGCAGCCGAGGCAGAAGAGGTCGCCGCTTTCGGCAGAACAGCACCGCCTCGGTCTTCTGGACTGCGAGCTGCAGTCCGGCTCGGTCGAGCCATCTCTTGACCCGGCGAAGCGCCTCGTTCCCTGAAATTTCAAGATCACGGGTGGTCTTCCCCTCGATCACTACCGCGATGTCGTCCGCGAAAGCAACAAGACTCGACCCCTCCGGCATGTCAGTCCGCAACAGTCCATCGTACAGGGCATTCCACAGGGTGGGTCCTAAGACCGATCCCTGCGGGACGCCCGACGACACCCGTCGCTTCTCTTCCACGCCAGAAGGGCCGTGACGATACTCCAGCGTCCGGCCATCGAAATAGTTTTCGAGCATTGCCATCAGATAGTCTGGTACCCGGAAGTCCTCTCTCAACGCTCTGAGAACAAGTTCCCATCGCGCGGAGTTGAAGGCGTTCTTGATATCCAGCGCTATCATGACGACCCGTCGGTGACTCTTCACCGTGCCCTCCCACGCCCTTCGGATCACACTTACCACGTGACCGACGGCGTCCACCGTAGATCGGCCCCGCCTGAAGCCGTACTGTCGGTCGGAGAGCCCCCGCTCCGGATCCTCCAGGATGAGCTGTAGTCTCCCGAGCAGGAGGCGCTCAAGGAGCTTCCCGAAGCCGTCCAGCATGCACAACGGCCTAAAGGAAGAGGGTCCGTCCGCGACCGCCTTTTTGAGAATGAGGACTAGCCTCTGTCTCTTCCAGGAGGCGCCGACTAGGCCCTCTTCCAGGCACTTGTTGTACACGTCGAGCAGCACTTCCGGAAACCCCCGGGCCACCAACAGCACGATCTCATTTGGGACCTCGTCAAGTCCAGGGGCCTTACCTGTACCTACCTTCCTCGCGGCAGCCTCAAGCTCCTCAGCCGTGAATGGCTGGAGATCGGGCGCAGGTGAAGTAGAACGCACAGTTCTCGGCCGACCGTCGTGGCGCGGGAAGAGGCCATCAATTACAGCGGTCAGGTTCCGGGGATCGCTGAGGTAAGGGTCCAGATCACGTCCCCTCAGTCTCTGTCGCACAATTTTGTACGGCAGACCCCAGGGGTCCCGATCCACCTCCTCACACAGCTCCCCCCAGCACCTTTCCTTACTGCGCTTGATGGCGCTCTTCAGGGCCCTCTTCGTCGTCCTGAAATCCTCCACTGCCTGGAGGCTCGTCCAGCCCGAGCGCTGAGCACGACGCCGCGAAGCCAAGCATGACCGACGCAGGCCGGCAATCTCCTCAGTCCACCAATAAACATTTCGCCTGAGGGAGTGCCCACCGCGCCGGACCATGGAGGCGTCGCAGGCCCGCTCCACCACCACGCTCAGGCTACTTACCTTTTGTTCCGCCCCGGTCGCCGCCGCGATCTCTCGGCTGCCATCCTCGATGACGGTGAGCAGGGATTCGGGGTCGAGGGAGCGGAGGCTCCATCCCGTAGCGGCGGCCCTCAAGCCGGGGGCGACGGCCCGCAGCCCTATCGCCAGAGTGAAGGTCACGTACTGGTGATCACTTTGCGTGTGTTCTGGGAGCACACGCCAGTTCTTCACCCGTCCGATCATTCCTTCATCAGCGAAGGTTACGTCGATGACAGAACCCGTGGCGCCTCTGCGGAAGGTGAACTCCCCACCGACATTTGCAGGCAGCAAATGTAGGCACGAAGCCACCTCACACAGGAGAGCACCCCGTCGGTTCGTCACCGGCGAGCCCCAGTCCGTCGCCCAGGCGTTGAAGTCACCCGCCAGCACCACAGGCACCGACGCCGTCCGGACATCCTCCTCGAGGCGTCGCAGGTCCTCCTCGAACTGCTCAATCGGATGGTTGGGGGAGAAGTAGCAGCTGTAGATTCTACAGCCTGCCACCTCCACCCAAGTCCACCCGCGAGCAGCGGGGGCAGGAGCACTCCTGGTGACGCACAAGCTCGTAGAGGGGAAGAAGATGGCCGCCGTCCCGGCGCCGTCACAGTACCAGCGACTGGAACAGTCACGATACTGCTCTGACACCAGGACGACGTCCACCCCCCTCTCTCGCACCACCTGAAACATAAGATCCTGGGCCGCTTGGCAGTGGCCCAGGTTTATTTGGATTACTTTAATTTCAGACATCTTTGAAAAGCCTCGCATTGTGAACTTCCACACCAGTGCGTGGCCCTATGACCCGCCCTCGAGCAGGGTGCGCAGTGCAATGCGGCACTACACCCTGCCGCCGCATGCCCCTCCGCTCCGCAGCGCCTGCAGAGCCTTTCGCTCCCGGGCCCCACAACACTGCACCGGGATGCAATGTGGGAGAACCCAAGGCAGCGGAAGCACTGCCTCACGTCCACCCTCGGACGCAAGCGGCATCGGAGGAGCCCGATTTCTAGATGCCCCTCCCGAATGAGGGCATCTGTCCTCGTTGTCCACGGCACCCTCGCCGTGCACAGGTAGGACCCCCACTGGGTCGGTCTCAGGGGGAGGACCTCGACTTCACCGACGTCCCCCCCCAGAGCCCGGCCCAGGGCGGCCCTCACTTCCCCGACCTCTACACCCTCGTAGAGGTCCTTGATGGTGACTGTCCTTTTTGGGGACAGCCTCTTAACCACCAAGTCAGGCCCAGCGACTTCGGCCAGTAGTCTCTCCAGAGCCGGCCCCCGGGTCTCACCCTTGGCCAGGCGAATCTGAAGCGAGCCGCCGGCACCCTTTCGGATGCCGTGCACCACTGGCAGGCCTGAGTCTTCCTTCCCCCCCGCAGAAGCCAAGCTTCTGAGGACCCTCGCGTATGAGGGCGGGTCGTCCGACTTAGTGGCCGGGGAGATGGTAATATTCTCCGCCGGCCTTGATAATCGTTTTTGGTTATTACCAGCTTTTTTATTCTTACTCTTTACCAGGGTCCATTGTCCTTGTTGCTGCTGCTGTTGTTTCTGCCGCTGCTGCGTCTGTTGTTGCTGCCGCCGCTGCTGCTGCTGCTGCTTTTGCTGCTGCTGCTGCTGCTGCTGCTGCTGCCGTTGCTGCTGTTTCTGCTGCTGCTGCGGTCGTTGCCTCTGTGAGTGGTTGATGGGCGGCCGCTGCTCTTGCTGCGAATCCTCGCTTTCTGGAGGCTTCTTTAGCCTCTTCTTCTTTGGCCGCTTCTTTGGCGGCTCTTGTCGCTTCAGCGGCTCTTGCCGCTTTGGTGATTCCGTCCGCTTTGACGGCTCCTTGCCTCTTTCTTTCATCGGCGAGGTCTGGCAGTCACCGTCCCGAACATCGCGGATCAGGTCCACGAGGCTGTCCAGGACCGCCTGCAACTCATTGCTCGCCGTCCCCACTCCTATCTTAATCGGTACATGCACGTTGGTTCGTGTCCCGATAAACTCCTCGACCTTTCGCAGGCCCGTCAACGTCTTGTTAAGTTTTTTAATAATTTCTTCCATTTCAATCCCACGAGTAGCTAGGGAAATACACGTCCAGCCGACCAGAGCCCCGCTTGGCCGGCTAAGCCTGAATACTTGGAGGTTTCGGCAGGTACCTCCAAGGGAACGTTCACGACTGCATTGATGCATGCATTATTAGTGCATGATCATTTAACGTCACTGCAGCCACACACCCATCGGCACGTTGCCTCTACACCTTGGGTTTTGACGGGTTCGCTTTAGTTAAGTCTGCCGACGCCTATCCTACCACCCACCCAGGATACGCGCCTATCTAAGTACCACCCACTAGATTTTTTCGGCAGACCGTAAGCCCCCTAGCCACAACAAGGCCCGAACCATGAAGGGGGAACCTAACCTAACCTAACCTAACCTTTTTTTTTTTTTTTTTTTTGTTTTGCGTTGGAAGAAGGAAAATCTTTTATAAGACGCCAAGTGACAGCCGGTCACTAGATTGGCAGTGTGGGACTCTCCCTGCTGCGGGCCTACCCACTAAAAACCTCTCCCGTGCAAGCATCTACCACACTCCGGACCTACCAATGAAGTATTACGCTGGGAGTGTGGCAATGGTTTATACGCTGATGGCGTCTACTCTACTCGCTGTGGTAACGCTCATTGCGTTACCAACTACACCGCGCTATGTGACGCCTTTCAGTCGGCTTCTACGGCGGCCGCAGGCCGTCTTCTCCTCTCGCGCTCGGCGTCCTCCTTCTGTCCCATTACGCTCGAGGCGAAGTCCTCCCACGCCCGCCAGTTATCAGCCGACTGGAGCATTGTCGTCACCACCGCATCCACCTCCAGGCGACTGACCCCGAGAGCAGCCACAAGTGACGCCCTCTCAGTCGCCCAGGCCGGACACGCTAGCATCGTATGCTCGGCGTCGTCTTCTGTTGCATCGCAGTGCCAGCAGGCTGCGGCTGCTTCTTTGCCTATCCTTTGCAGGAAGTTTCCGAAGCAGCCGTGTCCACTCAGCAGCTGGGTGAGCCGGTAGCTCAGACCACCATGCTTCCTTTGGCACCAGGTCCTCAGGTCGCCGATAAGTCTGCGCGTCCAGCGTCCACCAACTGCCGTGTCCCAGCGTTGCTGCCACTGCGAGTATATCGCGTCTCGAGAGGGGTCTTCTAGACCGTCTCTCTTCCGCTCTCTTCTCTCCTGACGTTCTCGCGCCAGGAGGTGAATTGGAGGTGAAGAAGATAGCACCAGCGCTGCGTCCTCGGAGATCGTGCGATACCCAGAGATGACCCTGAGTGCACTCCTCCTCTGCACACTTGCCATCTTCTTCCTGTAGTGCTCAACCTCGAGCGACTTCGCCCAGATGGGTGCCCCATACAAAAGCGTCGAGTGCACCACCTCGTGCAAAAGTCTCCTTCTGCTCGATTTGGGCCCGCCGACGTTCGGCATGATTCTACCCAGCTGTTGCGCCACCACGCTTGCCTTCGCCGCCGCTAGCTCGATGTGTTCTCTGAAACAGAGTCGACGATCAAGTTGGACACCGAGGTACCGCAGGGATTTAACCAGCGGCACCTCAAAGCCCCCCAGCGTCAGTTTTGGCAGCGCGGGTCGTCGCTTTCGGCTGAACAATACTGCCTCCGTCTTGTGGACTGCAAGTTCCAAGCCGGAACGGTCCAGCCACCGCTTCACCCTGCGGAGGGCCTCATTCCCCGCGACAGTGATCTCACCGCAAGTCTTGCCGGTGATCATCACAGCGATGTCGTCCGCGAAAGCAACGACGCTAGCACCCGCCGGTAGCTCGGTTCGCAGCAAACCATCGTACATGACGTTCCACAGGGTCGGTCCCAAGACCGATCCCTGGGGAACACCAGACGTCAGCTGTCGCGTTTCCAAGCCCCCGTTGGCACCACATCGATACTCTAGCACACGGCCATCGAAGTAATCCTCCAGCATGGCCATGAGGTACTCCGGGACCCGGAAGCTTTCTCTCAGCTCTCTGAGGATTAAATCCCATCGAGCCGAGTTGAAAGCGTTCCGGATATCCAGAGTCACCAACATGACCTGCCGGTGTCTCTTCACCGACCCCTCCCACGCAGTCCGAACGGTGTCCACCACGCGTTCCACGGCGTCCAGGGTTGATCGTCCCGGCCTGAAGCCGTACTGGTGCTCGGAGAGTCCCCCGTCCTCGGATTCGAGGATCGGGAGAAGCCTTCCAACCATGAGTCTCTCCAGGAGCTTCCCATAGCCGTCGAGCATGCACAAAGGCCTAAAAGATGAGGGTCCATCGGCGACAGCCTTTTTTGAGACGAGGACTAGCCTCTGCCTCTTCCAGGCGTCGCCAAAATTACCCTCCTCCAAACAGGTATTGTACACATTCAGCAGCACATCAGGAAACTTCCTAGCCACTACCAGCACGACTTCGTTCGGGACGTTGTCCGGTCCAGGTGCCTTCCCGGTTTTGATCCTGGCAGACGCTGCGTCAAGCTCAGCTTGGGAGAAGGGTTCGAAGTCCGCTCCCGGGGGAGCAGGGCCTCTTGCCGCCCTCCGGTCATGCGCAGGAAAGAGAGCATCTATGACGCTCGTAAGGTTCTGGGGGTCCATGAGAAACGGATCCTGATCTCTACCCCGTAGTTTCTGTCGCACAATCTTGTACGGCAGTCCCCAGGGGTCGTGATTCACCGTCTCACACAGTTCTTCCCAGCACCTTTCCTTGCTGCGCATGATGGCCAGCTTAAGCTCTCGGCGAGCGTCCCGGTACCGTTGAAGGGCACTGTCGTAGGTATCCCCCGATGTCCTTGCCCGCTGGGCGGCCCGGCGTCTGGCAAGACACGTCGCGCGAAGACTGGCTATGGTGTCTGACCACCAATAGGCCTGCCCCCTCGCGGGATGCTTCGTGCGCCGGACCATTGCCGCGTCGCAGGCGCGCGTGGTGAGATCGCCAAGGCTCCTCACCTTGCTCGCCGCGCCATCAGCGTCCTCAACCGACGTCTTCAGGTTTTCCACCATGACCTCCAGTGTCTCTTGATCCAGAGATCGGAGGCTCCAGCCGCCTATGGTGAAGTTACCGGGTCGTCCTGATCGGGGTCCCCTCTCCAGCGAAAAAGACACGTACTGGTGATCGCTGTGCGTGTAGTCATTGAGTACACGCCAGCGCTTCACCTGCCCGATTATTTCCTCGCTGGCGAAGGTTACGTCGACAACTGAACCCGTGACTCCCCTGCGGAACGTGAACTCCGTGCCCACATTTGCAATGTGCAAATGCAGGCTCGCAGCCACATCACCCAGGATGGAGCCCCGTCTGTTGGTTGTCGCCGAGCCCCACTCAGTCGACCAGGCATTAAAATCACCGGCCATGATTATCGGCAACGTGGACGTCCTGACGTCGGTTTCCAGGTCGTGGAGATCGTCGAGGAACCGCTGCAGAGAGACATTTGGGGAGAAGTAGCAGCTGTACATCCTACAGCCTGCTACCTCAATCCAGGTCCATCCCCTGCTGGCATTTCGATTGCGTCCTGAGACGACCGCCCCCTGCGCCGGAAGAAAAATAGCCGCCACTCCGTCGCCGTCACAGTACCAGCGACTGTTACAGTCACGGTACTGCTCCGACACCAGAACAACATCGACCTTCTTCTCCGACGCTACCTGCTGCATCAGGTCCTGGGCCACTTGGCAGTGACCCAGGTTGATTTGCAGGATATTTAGCGCGGTCATCTCCGGAGGCATCGCTTGACAGCAGCGCACTGCGCACTACCGCACCAATGTGCGGACGGCAGTTTTTGCTTTTTACAGGGTGCACAGCACAGCGGGCTTTTGCATCCCGCTGAGTTGTGCCCCTCCTCACCACATCGCCTGCACAGGCCTGCGCTCCCGGGCTCCCGCACGTCGCATTTAGCTGCGACGTGAGAGAACCCAAGACAGCGGAAGCACTGCTTGACCTCCACCTTCTGCCGGATTCGGCATCGGAGGAGGCCAATTGTCAGGCGACCGGTTTGAATCAGGTCATCTGCACTCCTCGTCCACGGCACCCTCGCCGTGCACGCAGCTGACCTGTCCTGTCTTGTTCTCAGTGGGAAAACCTCGATTTGTTCGAGGCTCTCCCCCAGGGCCCGAGACAGGGCTTCTTTGAGGTCCTTGACCTCTACACCCTCGTAGAGGTCCTTGACATAGATGGTCTTTTTAGGGACCCATCTTTTAACTTTCATAGAGGGTCCTGCCATCCTTTCGAGAAGTTTCTCCAGAGCAGGTCCCCTGGAGTCTCCCCTCGTCAGGCGTAGCTGCAGGGACCCATTGGCACCTTTCCTGATGCCCTGGATCCCTGGCAGACCCTCTCGTTCGGACTTGCTGGTTATTCCAACAAGTCCTTTTAGTACCCCTGCAAATGTAGGCGGCTCGTCTGCCCTGCCGACTGGAGTGACGGTCAGCATTTCAAGTGGCTTCGACTGCCTTTTGACGGCAGTCGAAGTCACCGGGGCCTTTCTCATCTTTTTGTGGGTGACCACGGTCCATCCCGTAGCCACCTCGTCCACCCGTTCCTTTGGACCGGGAATATGTCTCTGCAGCAGCTCCTCCCGCTGCCTTCCTCGTTTTTGCGGCCGGAGTTGCGGCTGCTGCTGCTGGGGCTGAGATTGCCACCGCGGCTGCTGCCGTTGTTGCAGTTGCTGCCGTTGTTGCGGCTGCTGCCGTTGTTGCGGCTGCTGCCGTTGTTGCGGCTGCTGCCGTTGTTGCGGCTGCTGCCGTTGTTGCGGCTGCTGCCGTTGTTGCGGCTGCTGTTTTTGTTGCGGCTGCTGCCGTTGCTTGCGCTGCCACCCCAGCTCCGGGTCTTGTACGCTGAGGCACTTTGACGACAGTGGTGTCATCGCCGTGCCCTCAGTCTTGGTGCTTCGGTTGTCCGTTTGGCAATGGACGCTGACGGTTTTTCCGTCATTAAGGCAGTCCATTACCTCCATTGCTATTGTCAGAGCGGCCTGAATTCCTTGTTTTAATGGGACGTGGACATTTGTCCTACGCGAGATGAAATTATTCAGGCCCTCGAGAGTGTCCAGCAACACTCCCATCCTTATCTCAAAGAAACGATTTTTGCCCCCCCCCAGAATCCGTGGGGCAGCCCGACGATTGCGCGTCGGGAGGGGATTCTCCGCCGCCAGTGGCAACGGTACCCCCCTGAGGTACATGTTTTGAAATCGTACTGTCCATTTATTATCCAAGTATTTAATATAATAATAAATAAATATAATACATAGATACATACATACAGATACGCGGTTCGCTTTAGTTAACTTTGCTCTGCCGGCGCCTACCTACTCTAACCCCACCCGGGGAGCGCGCCTATCTAAGTACCACCCACTAGATTGTCGGCAGACCAAAGCCCCGACACTTGTCCGATTATGAGGAAAAGCATCGAGAAGCCCCCAAGCCACGACAAGGCCCGAACCATGATGGGGGAACCTAACCTAACCTAACCTAACCTAACCTAACCTAACCTGACCGAGCCAGAGATGGCGGCAACCAAATCGTATTCCGGTGGGTCAAAGGCCACTCCGACGACCCTGGAAACGATCGAGCGGATGAACTCGCAAGAGCAGCTGGGTCTTTAAAGTTGAAACCTGCCTACGATAGTTACCCAATCAGCCATGCTAGAGGAGAACTAAAGGCAAAAACCTTGTCGGACTGGAACGACGCATATCTACGGGATACTGCAGGAAGCACCACAAGGATGTTCTTCCAAAACATACAAGAAGCAATGTTATTAGCCAGAGCGTATTCACCGACTTACGAAACGACCCAGTTCCTGTCTGGGCATGGTTTCTTCCGCAGTTACCTGTATAGATTTAAAATTCTAACTATAAACACCTGTCCATGTAACAACCAAAGTGAACAAACTGTCCTTCATTTGCTTTTTGATTGTCCCTTCCTTGAAAAAACCAAATTCAATCTGGAAAATAGATATAACATCAACGTTCAAAATCTCAGTGAAATCAGAAAATTAATTTTGGATTCTTCATACACAAAAACAATTTTTGACTATTTTGGAACTATTTATAAAATAATGAGAAAAATAAACGAGGAAAATGTAAAGGAGACACAAACACTTGCACTAACACAGACACGAACAGACTAATACAAACAGACATCACATATAGGTAATGAGATGCCGGAGGTTAATTTAACCAAACCGGAAGGCCAATGAGCCGCCCATCCCGACTGAGTTTACCGTGATTCCTCAGTCGTAATGGCGAATGCCGGGATGGTTCCAATAAAGTCGTGCACGGACGCTTTCCATCCCATCCCTACACTAACAAGGAAAAGACGAAACATAGAAAAACCCACAAGGGAAATGACAAACCGTGTCTAATCTCTCAGAATTTTTAAACCTTGTCCGTGATAAGCAAGGTGATCCTCTCGCAACTCCCACACCAAAAAAAAAAACCTAACCTAACCTAACCTAACCTAACCTAACCTAACCTTTTTTTTTTTTTTTTTTTTTTTTCCTCGGGGGAAAGGAGGAGTGAATCTTCAAAAAGACACCCCCTGGCCCGTACCAGAGAGCGTGCCAGGTTTGTCAACTGACTAAACACTCCCCCCGAAGCAACTTCACCACACCTCGGAAAGCAGAATTAACCAAAACATCGAGGTGTGGCTTATCTTACCTTAAGGGTATACTACAACGTCGGGTTACGCGACCTCTGGATTGGGGCGCCTCCGCCTCTCACGCTCGGCCTCCTCCTTCACGCCGATAACACGAGAGGCAAAGGCCTCCCAAGCACTCCAGTTCTCTTTGCTTTGGAGCATTGACGCCACCATCGTGTCCACACCCAGGTGATCGGTTCCGATGGCAGCCATGAGAGACTGCCTCGGTTCCGCCCAGGCGGGGCACGAGAGCAGCGTGTGCTCCGCGTCATCGTTTGACGAGTCGCAGTGCCAGCATGCTGCAGTTGCTTCTTTGCCAATCCGATGTAGATAGGCACCGAAACAACCGTGTCCGCTCAGCAGCTGCGTGAGCCGGAAGCTCAGGTCGCCGTGTTTCCTCGAGCACCAGGGCCCAAGGTCACCGACAAGCCTGTTCGTCCAGCGTCCCTTGGCTGCCGAACTCCAGCGATCCTGCCACTTCGACATCGTCAAGGCCCTATGCTGCGGTCCCTTACCTGAATCGTACACCGCTTTGCGCTCCAGCGCCAGCAGGTCTACGGGCGGAGAAGAAGCCAGCACCAAAGCCGCGTCGGCGGAGATGGTGCGGTAGCCGGAGATCACTCTCAGAGCGCTTCTTCTCTGGACGGCAGCCATCTTCTTCCTGTGCTGTTCTACCTCCAGTGACTTTGCCCAGACGGGTGCCCCATACAGAAGTATGGAGTGAACGACCTCATGCAAGAGTTTCCTTCTACATGATTTCGGTCCACCCACATTCGGCATGAGCCTCCCCAGCTGAATCGCCACTCCGCTTGCCTTGGCGGCCGCCAGCTCGATGTGTTCTCCGAAACGGAGACCACGATCGAGTTGGATCCCCAGGTACCGCAGCGATTTCGCCAGCGGCACCTCGAAGCCCTCCAGCAGCAGCCGAGGCAGAAGAGGTCGCCGCTTTCGGCAGAACAGCACCGCCTCGGTCTTCTGGACTGCGAGCTGCAGTCCGGCTCGGTCGAGCCATCTCTTGACCCGACGAAGCGCCTCGTTCCCTGAAATTTCGAGGTCACGGGAGGTCTTACCCTCGATCACTACCGCGATGTCGTCCGCGAAAGCAACAAGACTCGACCCCTCCGGCATGTCAGTCCGCAACAGTCCATCGTACAGGGCATTCCACAGGGTGGGTCCTAAGACCGATCCCTGCGGGACGCCCGACGACACCCGTCGCTTCTCTTCCACGCCAGAAGGGCCGTGACGATACTCCAGCGTCCGGCCATCGAAATAGTTCTCGAGCATTGCCATCAGATAGTCTGGTACCCGGAAGTCCTCTCTCAACGCTCTGAGAACAAGTTCCCATCGCGCGGAGTTGAAGGCGTTCTTGATATCCAGCGCTATCATGACGACCCGTCGGTGACTCTTCACCGTGCCCTCCCACGCCCTTCGGATCACACTTACCACGTGACCGACGGCGTCCACCGTAGATCGGCCCCGCCTGAAGCCGTACTGTCGGTCGGAGAGCCCCCGCTCCGGATCCTCCAGGATGAGCTGTAGTCTCCCGAGCAGGAGGCGCTCAAGGAGCTTCCCGAAGCCGTCCAGCATGCACAACGGCCTAAAGGAAGAGGGTCCGTCCGCGACCGCCTTTTTGAGAATGAGGACTAGCCTCTGTCTCTTCCAGGAGGCGCCGACTAGGCCCTCTTCCAGGCACTTGTTGTACACATCGAGCAGCACTTCCGGAAACCCCCGGGCCACCAACAGCACGATCTCATTTGGGACCTCGTCAAGTCCAGGGGCCTTACCTGTACCTACCTTCCTCGTGGCAGCCTCAAGCTCCTCAGCCGTGAATGGCTGGAGATCGGGCGCAGGTGAAGTAGAACGCACAGTTCTCGGCCGGTCGTCGTGGCGCGGGAAGAGGCCATCAATTACAGCGGTCAGGTTCCGGGGATCGCTGAGGTAAGGGTCCAGATCCCGTCCCCTCAGTCTCTGTCGCACAATTTTGTACGGCAGACCCCAGGGGTCCCGATCCACCTCCTCACACAGCTCCCCCCAGCACCTTTCCTTACTGCGCTTGATGGCGCTCTTCAGGGCCTTCTTCGTCGTCCTGAAATCCTCCACTGCCTGGAGGCTCGTCCAGCCCGAGCGCTGAGCACGACGCCGCGAAGCCAAGCATGACCGACGCAGGCCGGCAATCTCCTCAGTCCACCAATAAACATTTCGCCTGAGGGAGTGCCCACCGCGCCGGACCATGGAGGCGTCGCAGGCCCGCTCCACCACCACGCTCAGGCTACTTACCTTTTGTTCCGCCCCGGTCGCCGCCGCGATCTCTCGGCTGCCATCCTCGATGACGGTGAGCAGGGATTCGGGATCCAGGGAGCGGAGGCTCCATCCCGTAGCGGCGGCCCTCAAGCCGGGGGCGACGGCCCGCAGCCCTATCGCCAGAGTGAAGGTCACGTACTGGTGATCACTTTGCGTGTGTTCTGGGAGCACACGCCAGTTCTTCACCCGTCCGATCATTCCTTCATCAGCGAAGGTTACGTCGATGACAGAACCCGTGGCGCCTCTGCGGAAGGTGAACTCCCCACCGACATTTGCAGGCAGCAAATGTAGGCACGAAGCCACCTCACACAGGAGAGCACCCCGTCGGTTCGTCACCGGCGAGCCCCAGTCCGTCGCCCAGGCGTTGAAGTCGCCCGCCAGCACCACAGGCACCGACGCCGTCCGGACGTCCTCCTCGAGGCGTCGCAGGTCCTCCTCGAACTGCTCAATCGGATGGTTGGGGGAAAAGTAGCAGCTGTAGATTCTACAGCCTGCCACCTCCACCCAGGTCCACCCGCGAGCAGCGGGGGCAGGAGCACTCCTGGCGACGCACAGGCTCGTAGAGGGGAAGAAGATGGCCGCCGACCCGACGCCGTCACAGTACCAGCGACTGGAACAGTCACGATACTGCTCCGACACCAAGGCGACGTCCACCCCCTTCTCTCGCACCACCTGAAACATAAGATCCTGGGCCGCTTGACAGTGGCCCAGGTTTATTTGTAATATTTTTACTTCAAACATTTTTCAGACAGACATCGTCGGAACGCCTCGCACTGTGAGCTTCCGCACCAGTGCGTGGCCCTATGACCCGCCCTCGAGCAGGGCGCGCAGTGCAATGCGGCACTACACCCTGCCGCCGCATGTCCTTCCGCTCCGCAGCGCCTGCAGAGCTTTCCGCTCCCGAGCCCCACCACACTGCACCGGGATGCAATGTGGGCGAACCCAAGGCAGCGGAAGCACTGCCTCACGTCCACCCTCGGACGTAAGCGGCATCGGAGGAGCCCGATTTTCAGATGTCCCTCCCGAATGAGGGCATCTGTCCTCGTTGTCCACGGCACCCTCGCCGTGCACATGTAGGACCCCCACTGGGTCGGTCTCAGGGGAAGGACCTCGACTTCATCGATGTCCCCCCCCAGAGCCCGGCTCAGGGAGGCCCTCACTTCCCCGACCTCTACACCCTCGTAGAGGTCCTTGATGGTGACTGTCCTTTTTGGGGACAGCCTCTTAACCACCAAGTCAGGCCCAGCGACTTCGGCCAGTAGTCTCTCCAGAGCCGGCCCCCGGGTCTCACCCTTGGCCAGGCGAATCTGAAGTGAGCCGCCGGCACTCTTTCGGATGCCGTGCACCACTGGCAGGCCTGAGTCTTCCTTCCCCCCCGCAGAAGCCAAGCTTCTGAGGACCCTCGCGTATGAGGGCGGGTCGTCCGACTTGATGGCCGGGGAGATGGTGATATTCTCCGCCGGCCTTGATAATCGTTTTTGGTTATTACCAGCTTTTTTATTCTTACTCTTTACCAGGGTCCATTGTCCTTGTTGCTGCTGCTGTTGTTTCTGCCGCTGCTGCGTCTGTTGTTGCTGCCGCCGCTGCTGCTGATGCTGTTTTTGCTGCTGCTGCTGCTGCTGCTGCTGCTGCCGTTGCTGCTGTTTCTGCTGCTGCTGCGGTCGTTGCCTCTGTGAGTGGTTGATGGGCGGCCGCTGCTCTTGCTGCGAATCCTCGCTTTCTGGAGGCTTCTTTAGCCTCTTCTTCTTTGGCCGCTTCTTTGGCGGCTCTTGTCGCTTCAGCGGCTCTTGCCGCTTTGGTGATTCCGTCCGCTTTGACGGCTCCTTGCCTCCTTCTTTCATCGGCGAGGTCTGGCAGTCACCGTCCCGAACATCGCGGATCAGATCCACGAGGCTGTCCAGGACCGCCTGCAACTCATTGCACGCCGTCACCACTCCTATCTTAATCGGTACATGCACGTTGGTTCGTGTCCCGATAAACTCCTCGACCTTTCGCAGGCCCGTCAACGTCTTATTTAGTTTTTTAATAATTTCTTCCATTTCAATCCCACGAGTAGCTAGGGAAATACACGTCCAGCCGACCAGAGCCCCGCTTGGCCGGCTAAGCCTGAATACTTGGAGGTTTCGGCAGGTACCTCCAAGGGAACGTTCACGACTGCATTGATGCATGCATTATTAGTGCATGATCATTTAACGTCACTGCAGCCACACACCCATCGGCACGTTGCCTCTACACCTTGGGTTTTGACGGGTTCGCTTTAGTTAAGTCTGCCGACGCCTATCCTACCACCCACCCAGGATACGCGCCTATCTAAGTACCACCCACTAGATTTTTTCGGCAGACCGTAAGCCCCCTAGCCACAACAAGGCCCGAACCATGAAGGGGGACCTAACCTAACCTAACCTAACCTAACCTAACCTAACCTAGGAGCAAGGAAAATACAGAGGAGGACGGAACCAAGGTCAAGGTCGAGGTTATGGTCAAAATCGCAGAGGAAGAGGCAGATTTCAAGGACGAGTATCCCGAGGCAGAGGCTTCCCGGGACAAGGTGCTACTTCATTAATGAGTGAATCGGAGATCGGTTTTGTAGCCAGTGAAAATGTTTTTAGTGCTGAAAGTATAAACAAAGGCTATGATATCACCTTCATTGTGGACTCAGGGTGCACACAACATCTTGTAAGTGAAAAATTTGAAAAATACATGACAAACATTCAAATACTAGATAAAAGTGTAAAAATATTAGTTGCAAATGGCCAGTACATTAATGCTTACAAAAAAGGTAATTTAAAAATAAAATACAAAAACTTAAAAATAAATGTTGATGCTTTAATTGTAGAAAACATAATCTATAACTTACTCTCAGTCAAAAAGATAACCGATGCCGGATTTCATGTAAAGTTTGATAAATATAAAGTTGTTATTACTGGAAAGAATTCATTTGTTACTGGTAATTCTGATGGGAAATTGTACAAATTAAATGCTAATGTATGTCATGAAGTGTGTAATATTAGTACAGGTAAAAACCAATGTGATGATGTTCTTTGGCACAAACGTCTGGGCCATTTAAATAGAAAATGTTTGGGTATTATGCACCTACCAATAAGTAATAAAACGTGCAGCCCATGTATGGAAGGAAAGGCAACTAGAGAACCATTTCAGCAGACAACAAGACCAAGATCTAAAAGAGTAGCAGAAATGTTGCACACAGACATAGCGGGACCTGTCAAGGAGTGTGGACTAAATGGTGAGAAATATTTCATGACGGTATTAGATGATTATTCTCATTTCTGTGTAGTGTTCCCTTTGGTAAACAAATCTGAAGCAACAGAGAAACTGATTGACTATATAAGAAGGATTGAAAATGAAACTGGAAGTACAGTTCAGCGAATCAGGTGCGACAATGGCGGGGAATATACAGCCAATAAGTTAAAAGATTTTTGTAAGAAAAAAGGAATAAGTTTAGAATATACTTTACCCTACACAAAACAGTCCAACGGTGTAGCGGAAAGATTAAATCGTACCTTGTGTGATAAGGTAAGAACTTTATTTGCAGATACTAATTTGCCCAAAACTTTATGGTGCGAAGCTATTCAATGTGCTGCCTATCAGCTGAACAGGTCACCTTCTTCAGCAATAAATTATAAAACACCGTGTTTCATGAAAAATGGAACCTGTGACCTATCAAGACTAAGAGCTTTTGGCGCTAAGGCGTGGGCCACTATAGTACCTCAACGCGACAAACTGAATAAAAGAGGAAAAGAGACAAGAATGGTTGGCTATAATACAGTGGGATACAGATTGTGGAATCCAGAAGAAAATTCAATAATAATATCAAGAGATGTGAGATTTGATGAAAGTGATACAGTATACAAAAAGGAAGAAAACGAGGAAAGAAGATATATTCAAGAAGAAGAAGAAGAAAACCAAGAAAATAAAATAGAGATGAGACAAGAAGAGAAACAAGAAACTGAGAATTTGGAAGGAAAAGGAAACAAACAAGTCACTGATGAGGGAAATTCAAACAAAGATGCAACAAGAGAAGAGAAAACAACAAGATCAGGAAGAATAGTAACACCACCTGCACATCT
This sequence comes from Agapetus fuscipes, assembly GCA_951799405.1. Taxonomy (NCBI): domain Eukaryota; kingdom Metazoa; phylum Arthropoda; class Insecta; order Trichoptera; family Glossosomatidae; genus Agapetus; species Agapetus fuscipes. The sequence continues at coordinate 63,973 of CATOGX010000065.1, read as the reverse complement.
TGATGAGTATGAGACAAATATAGTTATTTGCTTGAGCGCAAATACACCTAGCTCCTATGAAGAGGCTATAAGCAATACAGAATGGAAAGAAGCTATCAATAAAGAGTACACCGGGAATGTATTTCATTTGCTGTGATGGCATTTATTTTGAAAATCAAAACTCCAAGCGAATGACGACCAAGTAGGACAATATAATAAAGGATATTTTGGAAAAACTCGGTATTTAAGCGATGCTTTCGAGGGATTATTTTTGAAAAATGAAAGAATTTGGATGCATTACAAAGTAAACTATGTCAAAGAACAAAACACTTTATGTCAAGAATATTAAAACTGCACTTTTTGACACGAGCTGACTTGTGGAACGAAATGTTTTCATACTTGTTTTCGGATCTTGATTGAGAAATTTGAATGATATAACCATTCATCAATGCAGCAGTTTATTTTCAAGTAATTATTCTTTAAAAGTTTAACTTGTCGACACTTGATAAATCACTCGAATCTCCGGCGGCGTCTTCATTTGTTGGACTATCTATAGGACGCCAAACAAAAATTCGCGAGGCCGCCTGTTCCTTCTTACCAATCCAAACAAACAGATGTGGGTATCTTTCAAACAAGTGCACTCGCCCGCCTGTTTGCTGAGACATCGCTATAATGTTGCATCACTCTCTCTCCTACTGAGTTTCACATGGCTCCTCTAGTCTTCCTTATTCTGTGCGGCGGGCAAACGTAACACGTCTATGAGACTAGGAGACTTAGCAATCAATAATATAAAATATTAGTTAGCCTTCGCCCTAGCAGCCTGACCGTGGCCCGTATGACAATGAGCGGAGCGCATTTTAATTACGACATTCCAATCTACTCCCGTTTACTGTTACCTTTTTATTGTTGAATTATTTAGTAATAAATTATTCGTTTCAAGCATTTAGACTACGTGTTCCATACAGAAGAAACGACGAAAAACGGAGCCAACTCTAGAAGGGTCAAATGACAAAGTAAAAGATTTGTCACAAAGTGTCTACGCTTGTAGTACACAAAAAAATCATTTTTTGCATCTTGAGCCGGGCACGTTTATGTTGAATACTTTATTGTCCATTTGAGAGATTTTTTTAACATTGTGTGCGAAGAAAGTATATCTTTGTCTTGCTCTGCCGACACTATGTACCAATGGATGCTATCGAATGAATGGAAATAAAGATCTGTACACTAAAATGGTTTCTCGTCTCATTGGTTTGAACTAATAATATTACATCGCTTAAAAACCATATATGCGTGTACAGAACTTTTACGAAGAAAACGGTCACAGAGCGCCCTCGACAACAAGTGATTACCAGAGCCGATTCAGGGTACGAATAAATAGTAAAAACAAAAAAGATTTTCATATTTAATTATTAAAAATCAAAATATAACTTGTATATGGTGTAGAGTTCCCCCCCCCCTAATGAAGTAAAAATAGGAGGAGAAGATCGGACAAGGTACTCCGGAAAAGGTTTTATTGAACAGGCGAGCCAACGGCCGTGCTCCTGCATCTAATGTTCTCCAGATGATTCCAATTGGTGAGATCTTCCCTCTCAGAGAGGTTGTTGAAGACCTTTAGTCCTTGGTCCATGATGAAGGTGAAGGTGGATCAGAGATCTAGGAACGCTGGTAGTGCTCGTACTAGAACTGGTAATGCTGGTGCTGGTAATCCCTCGTTGATGGGGAATATCCCTCGCTGCCTCCTCTGAGGATTGATCGTCGTAGTTTTGGCCATTTGTGTGATCGTCTAGCTAAGGTTAGGACTCCTCGTCGTGTGGAAGATAATGAAACGGAACGTTGTGTAATTTTTTTGTTTTACCGTTTCAAAATCTACTTTAGTGGCAAACCCAAATTCGTTATCGTTTGGTGTGGAACATACGCATTTTCTAACTAAATTGTAAATTCAAAATTATAATTAAAAGCTTACGAGATTTAAGTTACGTGTAATGCAAAATGACTTTATGATATTAAAACCGATTTTAAAACAAGTGACTTTCATTTTTAATGGGATTTTGTTTTCTGTGAAATTACTAGAACCCGCTCTGGTAAGGTCACGGCGGCGTATAGAAAAAACACGGCAGTCAACGTATTCAAAGGCGTATACAAAATGAGGAACAAGGAAAAAGGGGGGACGCAAATCACGGACAGAACAAGTTAATTGATTTGTTAATTTTTGTTAGTCTTATTATTTAACAGATTACATAGATTTACAAAATAATAATATAATATCAATATGAATAAATTACATTTCGTCTAAAAGTAATACGTATAATAAATTTAAAATAATATGCAAAATCTACCTCCACCCACCCCATAATTACATTAATTAAAATCCCACCTCTAAGTAGAAAATCTGCCTGCTAGCTCCAATGGAGAAGCCAGTGGACTTGCGACCTCTGGAGTAGGGTTATTCGATCGAATTACAAGCTCAACGCTCCCCTTCTTCACCAAAGAAACGTCACAGGACTTTAGCACGCTAATTCTTGGCAAAAGGAAAGGAAGTCTTGTTACCAGCTTCGACTAAGTGTTACCCCACTGGGTCGGATATTTCAGCATTCCCGTTACCAAAACTTAACGCGCGCCTACTCCATACTCTATTCCAAGCTGCTTTTGTTAGAGAAGACAGCTTCTAATTTTCCCCATCATTCTACCAAAATTCGCAATACCATGGCACCGTCTGATACTCAGCAAGTCCGGCCAAGTAGACCCGAGACAGATGCCAAAATAAAGAAAACCTGGCAAAACAATATTTGTGGAAATATCTACTCCATAACCTGTTCCTGGTACACCTCAATATCGGGAAAACCCGATATGGGTGGAAGACCCGAAGCACAGACTACGAAAGACCTTTCCCCCATAAATAATGCCTTAACCAATCGAAATTCGAATGGTAGAAAAATAATTGTGCAAACCGCTTTACTCACGGACAGGAACACGCCACTGGTTTTAAGTTTGTATTAATTGTCGCGACATTAGTTATTTTTAGTGCAATCAGCCTAATTATTTTCTCCCGGCAGCATCTCAGGTCCATTCCCAGCTCCATCCTCACACAAATACCCACAAATCAAATATTAAACAGCAATTTTCAGATTTTATCTAGAAGAGACGCGTCACCCCCGGGAAACAGATCGAAACTGAATTCAACTCAGCAATGGAGTTGTCAAAGGACAGCTCAAGGTTTTTTTTATGAGGGTACCTTTTTTTGTTCCAAGTTTTTAAGTGCCATAGAAAGATATATTATACTTTGTATAGAATTACGGATGTATAAACGAATATGGATAAAGTCAGACCTTTACAATGGTTACGGGACGAGTAAAATTAATCGTTGTCAAAATGTACATTGACAGAATGTCCACCGACATAATGTACACGGACAAAATGTCCCCACGACAAAATTTCCACCCGAAAAAATGTCCACTGACAAAATGTCCACCGACAGAATGTCCACCAACATAATGTCCATCGACACAATGTCCACGGACAAAATGTCCACGTGACAAAATGTCCACGCGACAAAATGACCACTGACATAATGTCGAGCGATACAATGTCCACGGACAAAATGTCCACCCGACAGAATGTCCACCGACACAATGTCCACCGATACAATGTCCACGGACAAACATGTCCCCCGACAAAATGTCCACCGGCAGAATGTCAACCGACAGAATGTCCACCGACAGAATGTCCACGGAAAGAATGTCCACTGAAATAATGTCCCGCTGACATAATGTGCACGCGACATAATGTCCACGCGACAAAATGTCCACCGACAAAATGTCTACCGACAAAATGTCCACCGACAAAATGTCTACCGACAAAATGTCCACCGACAAAATGTCTACCGACAAAATGTCCACCGATAACATGTCCATTGTCATTATTTCGAGTCATGCCATTATTTCGAGTACAGCCCTGGGTGCTGTTGTCCCTTTCTTACACACGCTGCAACACTATCTATCTAGTAAACGCGCTCCTCTTGCACGCGTCTGTTAAAAATTCGTTCAATATATAAATAAAACGTTAATTAGCATATAAAAAACATAAAATTACTTGTGAAATGTGATTCCATCCACTTTTTAATTTTTTTTGATGTTAACGATCCGAGCGCTGACAAAGTAATGAGGGCAAAACCGAGCATTACAATTCCACGTGGATCGAGGATCAGCGCTTCAGTCCAAAACATAGGCGACATTATTTTGGTCTGGACTTCATCTCTATACCTTATAACTCTATGGTTTCAAGACATTGTATGACCTGAAAAAGGCAAAGCTGTGCAGTAAGTTATGCACTGCAGTACAAGCAAGTAAGATGGATTCATCTTAAGTTCATGCGGCTGACCACCCATTGTGTACAAAATGGTTCACTTTGCCAATGTCACCCCTGTTTCAGGGAAGATCGGCAAGAGTTGCAGGGTGTATGTCATTTGAGATTTGGTTTTTATGTTGTAGGTTCACATGCGGCATGTGCAAGCGCGAACTTATATGTGTCTGCTTGTGAGAATGCCTATAATGTGAATCTCCAACGTAAAATATCTTTGTAACTTAGATTAGATTAGATTCAATTTTTTTTTTTTTGCGGGCATACGTCACAGGTCTATGTAAGTATTCTTAGCTAGCTAAAACAAAATAATATTTATTTAGCCTTTACCCATTGAGGCCTTTTACCACAGCCACTCGGTGGTGGGACGTCGTGATATTTTGTCAATGAAATAATGGAGTTAAAAGTTCTTATATATCGATGAATGAGATTTTTCCGGATCCCATTATTGAAATACATTAGTCAACATAAGTAGTAATGTTGTTTTGCCGACGTGCTGTGCTCCAGCCATCGATATAAATAATATACATGGATGGAGCGCGTGACTGTTTTCCTATACAAACGGTTGTGCCAAAAAATTGTAGGCACATAATGAAAGAAAGAGAAAGAAACATTATAAATTCTGTTATGTTTCCGTCTCTTTCATGATCTCCATGACAACGTTAGGGGCCGTACTCAGGCCGCCACATTAAAAAATACATAAAAGTTATTTTTTGTAAGCAAAGTATATTTATTGAAATTATAAATAATTTAATCACAGCGACTTACATTTTTCACAGTTCGGTTAAGACTTGAGAATGGAATAAAAATGTGCCATATTATATTTACATAATTCTTACAATACATCAATTATCATCGTAAGTGGCGAGAAAATATTATTATTTAAGGTATATTTTTAATACATGCCCACAAGCAGACACCTGTAAGTTGACGCTAACACATGCTGCATGCTCACTAACATTAAAAATAAATTAAAATTGACATAAGCGCCACAACTTTTTCCCGAGAAATTTCAGATATGTTTTGGATTTTTTAATAACACTTTTTTTTTTAAGAAATCCTGTGCGGGAGACTCCCTAGATTCTAAAGACTCTAGGGATCTTTGACACTTGTTGTAGTGCCGCAGAGGTGTACGAGCTTGGTCGTCGCTACAAATCGCCAATACTCAAGCAAGACTCAGTTGCTGTAAGGCTGGATGGACCTTTGGTGACCGGTCATTGGTAAAGGTTTATGAATTTTTCAACCCAGCGAAGAGCACATTCGAAATATAAATGGTATATTTTTGTGCTCCGCCGGGATCCGAATCCACAACCTTCCATTTACGAGTCTGAAGTGATGCCACTAGTATGGACTACGGACCGGTCCAACACTGTTTTCATTCATTACTTTTTCACAGAAACCAATCTATCGTATCGTCAATGTTTATTGAGACTGTCTGTATCATTTTCAACGTCATTTTTTTGTCACTGAAAATATTGAAATCCTAAATGCGCCCCTGTTAAATACGTCAAAAATACCGCGCTCTGTGAAGAAAGCCTGACAGGTGACCTTGCAACTCTTAACTAAGGGCTGATGTCTCACAACATACGTTTCCCACAATGTAAGGAAAAATAATTGAAAACAAATACATATACATATTATAATTTATTCAATGGATAATATTCAAGCATCGATATAAATGAAATATGATCACAGGCGTACCTTGTAATTCAAATTATTACTTCAAAATGAAGTTGACGCTATGAAATTCTTAAATTGAAGATGAAATGCATGATAAATATAAAATATAAGTTTATATGATAAATATTAAGTTTATGTGATAAAATTACCGATGATAAGATATGCCTTGAATTTTTTTGTTTTTTTCGGTCCTGTTACGGCATTTTTTCACCACACATTTGGGCATGCTGTTTGTTTTTTATTATAACTAAATGTTTCCTTGCCGACGGTTGCTAGACAACTGATTCAAAGAGAACTGATTCATTTATTTCATTACATCAACTTAAATAACATATTTCTACTATATGGGGAAATTTCAAAAATTTATGGAACTGTGAATCTTCGCATGATATTCGTCTTCAATTTTCATGTAGGTACCTCGATGTTTCCTTGCCGACGCTTGGTAAACAACTGATTGCAAATGGGGCGTACACTATCATTTAGGGCAACAATGATGTGGATCGGATATATACGCTAATGCTCCATCTATATATTTTATTTAAATCAATGGCTCCAGCTGATCGCAAACTGTGTGAGTCCCTCCTGTACATCAGTGTGCTGTGTTGTGATGAGTAAAGTATCGAGCAGGTGCCGCTCCTGCTGTGCAGCAGAGCTGTTGCTGTTCATAACTGCGGGATAGCGCACTGGACTCATGTACATCTGCGTACTCTATACACTAACCATGAGCAGATAATCACAGTCATCTCATTGCCTAGCTGGTAGCTGGTGTGTGGTGTGAAGACGCAGGAGAGCGATTTTACTTTTCTGAATACTGGGATCCTCGGATGAACATCTTAAATAGCTTCTTTTTCTTCCTTTTATAGATCTCAGGGATCTGTTTGTGCCGCTACTTCCGCATCATGTGAGCTGGACTGCCAGCTGTCGCTTCCCGGGGTCTTCTTCCTGTTGGGTTCCTTTGAAGAGCCATGCTACGGGATCCCATCATCTCCTTTTCCGATATAATTAACATGTTCGTCCCAGCATCGCCTTCGTTACCTTGAAAAAAATTAAACTATTAGGTGCTCCGATGCATTTAGCACCTAAAACACACTATTAGATGGAATACGAAATACAGGAATAAGGAAAAAGTGCAGGACGGAAGGCATTGTAAGATGGTGACAAGACAACGAAGATGATTTCAGTTAAATTCAATCGAAACAAACTTAAAACATCAGATACTTGAAAGCAATCAGCAAAGGTAGAGGCTTGCTTGTGTCAAGTCCTTGCAGACACAGCCCCATCGCTCTTATAATCTTTTATCGATCTTATTTTACATTACCTCGTACAAACTGCTTCATCAACTATTTCCGTCCATGTAGGTAATGGGAGAACCCACTCCAGAGTTACCTTTTATCTGTGTCTGCTCGTGTATGTGGAATGGATAGAAGATTTATTTTTACCCTAAATTTGATAAGATAATGTCAAAAATATTTTGGACACGAATGCTTCAGCCTAAATAAAACTGACTTCAAATTAGAAAAATAATAAAACCCCTATCTCTCATTGCTCGATGTAGGGAGCGCACGTGAGAAATCACCAACCCTGAGAAAGCTCCCGCAGCTCCTGCATCGTAGAAACAAAATCACCGTCCAGGAATATTATGCGCGTGGATGCTGCAGCTTCCCAAATCTATAATTACGTGAAATATCCGCAAATACCCGCGCGGCGCACAGTGGGCGGGTTTCCAAATCTAGCGCGTGATAAGTCCACTTTTGAAGTATTGAAAATTCTAAAAAAAGTACCTACATATACTAAATAGATAGCCCAGAAACAGTTCCTTATGACTAAAAAAGTAATTTGTTCGCGGGATAATTACCGAGAGTCAGGTAAACATGACTTTGTCGGTATAATGCACGGTTTGAATAAATATTGAATTGTTATTTGCCTTTCTACCTGGAAGCACTGTGCCTAAAGTTCTAGTTTAATCGTGTTTATTGTTTTTGCATATTAAAGCTCAAAGTATAAACTTTGTTTTTTAAGAATGTTTGTTGTGTTTGCTTTATTATTTTGTCCAAAAATGTTTTTTGAATCACGTTGAGTATTTGGATTAATAAAATTACAATGTATACCTTTTCAGTAGACTCGGAATCAAAAGTTTGACCGGGATTGGCCATAATTTTAAGTGTCATATTAAGAAACACTTATGAGGCTTATTTTGTGGGTAAAAGATTTTGCTAGTTTTTGCGACTAATGTTTTTACGATTTTTTAAAGCATGTCAGTCCAGAAAAATAACTCTTCTAAGTATGGCAAAATGAAAGGACCGCAGCAAAAAAAACTACGGCAGTAAAGGATTATTTTTTTTCTCAAATTAAGCTTCACAATGATGAAAATAATGAACGTTGTATTAAAGTAAGACTAAAACTAAAATCCTGAACAAATAATCTGCGTTTAAAATGGGCACATTCGCATGTAATGTTAAATTTTTTGAAAAAAAAAAAATTTAAATGGGTGTTGAAGAATTTTACTTTGTCTGACTTCGATAATGTATCAGTACCCTCATTGTTTATGGGACGACTATTAGATCATTTTTTTCAAGTAAGTGACCAAACAAAACGTAAAAAAGTTTATTCACTTCTTGAAATAAGAAGTCACTAAGAAATCATGTTTGCGTCAAAACTAATTTTGCTAAACTCAGGCAAAAGAGATGCTGCCAAGGTCCTTACGGATCTTGAAGCTACTTTACATCGTGCATCAAAGATAAAAAAAATATATATCTGCGTAGCCAAGTACACGTCCGAAGAAGCACTTGCATTGTATTTTGACGCAACTTCAGCCGAACACTCATACAGACTAATTGAATGGAGATGTTATTAGGGAAGTTAAAAAAATATTGTTATAACCTTAAAAAATATATATAACCTAGTGAAAGCCTTATAACAATGTCCGATATTTCTGCGGCAGTAACCGTGCAAGGGCTCGTCAACCACACAGTGCAGAGGTTCCTGGAGAGTCAAAAAAATGTGTTACAGCAAGCTCTCCTAGATTCAACACCTTCAGCATCAGACTTTACAATGCTGTATAAATGGAGAGACGATAAAAGTGCCAGTCAGTCCACTTATTTGCAAGCCTTCAGTCCATCAACATCTGAAGCTGAAGGAGTCTGCAACTGAAGGGACTGAACATCAAAAAAAAAAACGGATGCGTATTTGTTTGTCATATTTTGTATTGTGCCGCTTCTAGTAAAAAGGGGGGGAAAATGATATGGCAAAATCCTCGACTATCTTCCACAAGGTACCTGTTGTAAGCCAACACAAATAATATTTGCAAAAGAGACAATCGAATAAACACAAAAATGGAAATCGACAATGTGCAAAAACATATTCATGAAATTATTTCGACTACAGTTACTTTTTGTGATTTTAATATTAGAGTAACTCATGTTTTTAAATTGACTAAGATTGATAAAAACACATTTAATGTTATAACTGAATCGTCATTGAAGACCTGTGAAGTATGTTGGACAGCCCCAAAAATAATACACAACATAGATGAAGTGATGTGCTTGGGGAAAAATAAGAGTCTGTACGAATATGGCTTATCCACATTACATGCGTAAATAAGATGTTTTGAGAGCTTGATACATACTTCATATCGACTTTCTAAAAAAGTGGCAATTTTTGAAGTGTCAGATAAAGCAGCCACTGAAAAAAACAAGAAAAGTGATTGGTGGGTCGACAGAAAAAAATAGTAAGTTTTTAAAATTGGAAAAATAAAACTTTCGATTTTCCTCTTAATTTTTTCAATAATTGTGCATATTTTTCACAATATTTTGTGTCAGTTTTATCCAAAAAAACGGATAATTTTCCGATAAAAGTATCAATTTTCAGTATGACGACTTATCACGCGCTAGATTTAAGATTCCGCCCACTGTGCGGCGCCGCGCCGTGGCCAACAGCTGCTGCACCCCAAGTATAAATCGTGGACATTATCTCCCCTCGATCGCGTAAATACAAAAGTGTACGAAAGATACAATAGCACCGCCAGTGACTGATTTAGTTTTCATACATTTTTCTACATGTACGCGATCGAGGCGAGTTCATGTAAATGCTTTATACTCTTCACTACCGCGCCGCTAGTCTCTCGTGCTCTGTTCAGTGCGCTCCAGGCGGTGAGGCTCCGCACACTTACCAACATACTCAGTGGGGCGAGAACCATGGCAGTCCCAAGTGCACGTCCCTGTTTGTAGAGCAGGAAGGGACAGGTCTGTGAACTGGCGTTGGGAGTCGAGCTACAACTGTGAACTAATTCTAAGTGTTTTGTGTGAGTGACTGCGATTGTGAACAATATATATTGAAAAGTTGAAGTTGTGGAAAAAAGTACGAAGTTCTTCGGGAAGAATTAGGACCGACAGTGCCACACAAGGTTGTTATGGAAATGAGTTGTAGCTGCTAATTCGTCAAGAAGGATCATCTGACTTCACAATTCGGTACAACGGTGAGTACTTAAAAATAATTTCACGTCATAAACCTTGCCGGTCCTGGATGAAAAATCGAAAATAAATCATTTCTAACGCACAGGCAGCATTGGGATCCACAACTGCGGGAATAGTAGGCAATACAAATAAAGTCACCTGGGAACCAAACGTTGCCAATAACTGAACACTCTTTTCAATAGAGTTGTCAACGGTTGCGAAGAGCACATATAAGTCAGACTAACAAGCAAACGACTACAACCTACTTAAGGTGTTCTTTTTATTAAATTTCCGAACCCACCAAAGTCGGTCAATCTGTCTTTTGGCGGCTCCACCTCTAATACCTAGGATGAGATATTCAGTTGGTCGTCCTCATCCTTGGCACAAAAAAATCATGCTAGGTCCTGGCGTGCTTCCACTCCTTCAACCATCGCCAACGCTGTCGATCTATCACTTTTCTTCTTCATCCCTTTCTCCCATCGCACAGCGACCGCCACTCATGCGTCCAACCTTTACTTGCTCCGTGCTTTGCCACTCTCAGCATATTGTAAGAGCACACTGCTGCTTCAGAGGCATACGTGAGGATGACTCCATCTGCTCCCAGCGCTTCCCCACATCATCACTAGGTGAGTGAGTGCGCGGCTAGTGCTCGCCATTCACGAGAATAATGTTGGCAGCTGTTTTCATATCTCTTGTCTCTTCTACAGTAGCGCGTCTCTTCTACAGTGTCGCGTCTCTTCTACAGTAGCGCGTCTCTTCTGCCTGCGATGTTTTCTCCACAGTTTTTTTTATATTTCCCCCCATTAGTTACCCTAATAGGGGGGAGTTTATTCGTGTGTACCACTTATACAGTATACCACACTTATATAAAATTACAAAATAATAAATTATACAAACATCTTTGTTTTTTTTTTTTTTTTTTGTTATACACTACACTCACATTTTCTTTATCTAAGAATTTAATTTATATTTAAAGTTATATTTACCCATTTAAAACAACTCTATGTATAAATTTGAAAAATAAATGTCTAAGTTCAATCATTAAAATTTCATATTTTGGAGGTGGCCAAGGCAATCCTAGTGTTATACATGCTATATAAATTTGTATCCGAACATTGTCATAATTTTTGCAAAAAAAAAAAATATGATCTGAATTTTCAATGATATTATCTTCACAACTACAATTTGGATTATCTTTAATTTTGAAGCGATTTAAGTACTCCCTAAATTTACCATGGCCTGACAAATGCTGTGTAATGCTAAAATCCAAACACAAATTTTTCACCCCCCTTCGGTTCTCTACAGTCTGGAAGTAGGTTTTGGTATGGGCACCTTTGGTTGTTGTAGCCCATACTTCCTCCCAAGAATGTAGAGATTCTCGTTTTAAAACTCCCTTAATGCAATCCAGTGAAATCTCCCAATAAATGGCAGATCCATCATCGATCTCAGTGGCCTCTTTGGCCAATTGGTCGGCTCTTTCATTGCCCGAGATTCCAATGTGGGCATCCACGACAGTCTGACCCACAGATCACTGAATATAAAGTCTGACCATATTATCTTTTGACAGGTAATTTAGTAAATTTGGAAGTCTACAAATAATGGGTTGTTTATTTTTAATATTATTGAAAGATTCTAAAGTAATTCTACTGTCCGTTTTAATGATAATTTTTTCATTAGATATACCTTCATGTATTACCCATTCCAACGCCTTTTCAATAGCAATTTGCTCTGCTTGGTTATTAGAGCATATATATCATTTAATTTAAATTTACTTGTTTTTATTTCCATTTTTTTTCTAAAAACTACAAAAGCACATCCAACTTTTCCATTCAATTTACTACCATCTGTAAATATTTCGTAATTAAAACTAATATGTATCTGTTAAATCAAAATTTTCAAGAAATTTAAATGTTGCTGGATGTTGCCACTCATGATATTCCAATGGTTTTTCAAGTTTATAAGTACAAGGAATTAGATTTTTTTAATCAAAAATAATTTTGTAATTTCTTGAATCTTGATACAAATTGGAACCTTGTTAGCCAAAACACAAGCAGCCTCATAAGAAATTGTTCTATAACCACTTATAATTTTTAGTAATATTAATCTTTGTGCCCGAATGAGTTTAGTTTTGTTGTATTTCTTTTCAATAGAAAAATTGATTCCGCGCCCTGTGGGAGTGTGGGGAGCGTGGGGAGCGTGGGGAGTGTGGGGAGCGTGGGGAGTGTGGGGAGTGTGGGGAGTGTGGGGAGTGTGGGGAGTGTGGGGAGTGTGGGGAGTGTGGGGAGCGTGGGGAGTGTGGGGAGCGTGGGGAGCGTGGGGAGTGTGCGGAGTGTGGGGAGTGTGGGGAGTGTGGGGAGTGTGGGGAGTGTGGGGAGTGTGGGGAGCGTGGGGAGCGTGGGGAGTGTGCGGAGTGTGGGGAGTGTGGGGAGTGTGGGGAGTGTGGGGAGTGTGGGGAGTGTGGGGAGTGTGGGGAGTGTGGGGAGTGTGGGGAGTGTGGGGAGTGTGCGGAGTGTGGGGAGATGATCTCCCACGCACTGACAATGTCTAATTTAGCCTTTATCAAATTAAAATAACTTGCATCAACTCCTGGAAACTTAAAAATACATCACAAATAAGCTTCTTGCACTTTTTGTGGATGTTGTGAGCTCTCAGATATGCATGCTTCTTTTGATAGGATGTATTGGTTTGCATACGATTGAAATTTTGCAGAAACAGGGCGTTTCCCAGCTGTTGTTATGACGTTGTGATAGTCTGTTAGAGCACATTTCTGCGTGTTTATCATTTCTTATAACAGAGAGCAAGACACTAGAACTAAAGATCAGCAGAATAACCAACTTCATGATTATCGATCCAGGAAGTTTTGTGATATCAGATATTCACTTCAAGGTTTGGAGATCATAAACGAGTTCTAGTTCCTTGGATCTCAAATTAGCACGGAAGGAACTTGCGAAGGGGAGAGCAGACGTCGTATCGCTATTGCCAGAAGTGCCATGTCCAAATATGGAAAGACCGGGGTGGGAGTAACAGAACCAAGATGAAGCTTGTGAGGAGGCTTGTGTACTCAATTTTGTTTTAAGCTTCCTGTAAGAAATCCTGGTGAGCTCCACGTGTATCAGCTAGCACACGTGTGCTGTCTACTGTGAATGCCTGTACTACAGTACACATGTACTTACGTCATCTCAATGACAATGGTTTCCCAGCCAGCTGGTCTGCGTGTATGCACCTATAGCTACATGACTACTGACTATTACTACCACTATGAATAATTTCTCCTGTCATCTCATATGTCGTGTATTCTAGAACATGATTGATCCCCGATTGTTCCTCAGTAGCTATAAGCATCTCATCACTCTCAGTCTGCAGCGGGACAGACTCGAGCTCACACGCTTATTGTATTTTAATTTAAAATTCAGTTTTTCAGTTGCGTAATTAATAAAATTGAAGTGCTTTGAATATTGTGTGCTACTTATTTAATAATATAACAGCTAAGGCCTCACACCCTGTGATCAGCTGTTGCAAATATTTATTTGTCTGACACCAGCAAGCAGAAAGTTGTCTCTAATTTGTCAGAGTTAGTTTTGTTGCGCGGGAAGACTGTATGAGTCGAGAGCTTCGTGGCCTCATGGACTATCGTGTTTTACTTATTTCAATAAATATGGACTCGGCACATTTAAATTGGGGTAAAAATGTGAAGACATTTGACGAGTTGCTAGGGAACAGGCAATGTTTTTTATTGGTTTCTTAGGACCGTGGTCCTATATGAATGTGACGGTTGCCAGCCGAGAAAAAAATCTAAAATCAAATTTGAGTCTATCGAAAACAAATGGTTCTTGGTGAGATGATAAACTGAAAAACCAAGTAGCTGCATATATTTTGGTAAAATTTTGAGTAAATACAAATAAATAATTAAAAATTAAGTCTGCTAATAACTTTGAATAGAACTTACAGTAAAATATATCATTGCATTCCGCGCTTACTGAACATTGCATAAAGTTTATTATTATTTGCACGAAGTTTCCCCAACTTACATATTTCCCGCCTTATCTGTGTGCGCTGCACATGTAGCGTTTGTCTTAATCCTGAACTACTGAGTACCTACTTACATATTCTATTTTTTGATAACACTAGATATCGGGGTTCCAATTATTTTATGAGTACCTACTTCACAAATAAATTTCACGATAGTAATATTTTCAGGAAAAGTACATTCGACAAATACTATCTTCGATTAAAACGATGAACTGACTCAAACACCACACTTCTGGCTTGATTTAGTTTTATGTATTTTGTTATTTTTAAGAAGACTGTACAGTTTTCCCGCAGAACATCTTTTTCTTCTGTTTTTGGTTCCGTAGCCTGTAAGGCCTTTAAGACGAGTGTACTTGTGTTTTCGTGTGATGCGTGAGAAGTAACGGATGGGAACGCTGTGCGGAGCCAGAAGGAAACATTCTAAACGGATGTAAGTCCCGTATTACTTACTCATTTCACACACCGTGTACTTATGTGCGAACTGTTGTTATCCTTTCAGTCTTCAATCATATATGGCGTGAGGTTGACCGCACGACCACTTCCCCCACACATTCATATCTGCGTAAATCAACCTTCTAAATGCCTGAAGATGAGTAGGGTACGTCGTGTAGAAATGCATGGCATTTGCTATACCTATCTGTGTGCTATATAGATCAGAGATGAAACAAATGTGTTGAGAAATGTAGTTCCAACAGTTCAGATCTATCATTGTGTCAATCAAATAAGTATCTGCACAAGACTCTTCTTCTGTCTCAAATATCAATCCTTAAATAGGCTTGCAAAAATGTTCATCAATATTTTTGCCATTCCTCCTAAGGTTAGGTTAGGTTAGGTAAAAGACAATCCTTTTGAACTCCTCGTGGGAGAAACAGCACATGGCTGCCGATTTATCCTGTAGGAACCCTAGGCGTGGTCGTCGCCAGGCGTTAGTCCACCAGAGCAGGGATTTTATTTAATTAAGAGTCGGTTATGGCATCCAAAAGACCTCCTTGGCTCAGATTTGGACCCATTTTGGATTTCCACATTAGATTTAGTTCCTTGAATATCGTTGGTATTGTTATGGATTAAGTACTTAATTTTTCGTAAGAAAAAGAAATGTTGTTTCCAATACAGAAATTTATTGAGACAGACAGTGTTATCCAGAGGTATAAATGAATCAAACAAAGACTTACAACATGATGGAGAAATACAGTATCACAATAAGGTTAGAAGTTGAAAAAGCGTCGAGGCTAGAAGTTAAGGTTAGGGATCAACCTAGAAGTTAGGTCAACCTAGAAGTGAAGTTATTATTTCAAGCAATGCTATTTATGTCATTTACAATATAGCCGTAAGCCCCTTCAAATAAAAGATGGTGACATCGAAATGATGACGACTAACGTCGTATATGGAATATTTCTTATGAAAGTCTAAGCTTTCTCCCATGACACAATAAATTGTACTTGTGGTCAGGCTACTGTGTGATGTATTAGATTACTTAATTTTACTTAGTTAAATATGTTACTTAATTTCTATCACAACAATATATCAATGAATCATGAAGGAAAAGTACATATTAATTAAAGTTGCAATGCTATTATTTATAATAGTGTAGACGTATATAATAGAGAATAGGGTAGATACATAACAGTATGAGTTCCTTAACTAATAGGTTGGTATGAAGCTGATCCCACATGGTGTAAAAATTTGGTTCACTTTCGCCAATGCTATACCCTGTTTCAGTGAATGGCGGCAGGAGTTACAAAGTTTATGTTAATGTGAGGTTTGGTTTATTTTGTGTGTAGGTACACATGCAGTATGTGTAAGCGCGAGCTTAAATGTGCCTAATTGTGGGTATGCATTAAGTAGAGCCTTATATATCTTTGCAACTTAGATTATAGATTTAGCTTTGATGAAATCACACAAGTCATACAAGTAAATTTATCAACAAAAATGTCTAACTGCAAATCAATGTACTTTTTACATGCGTAGTGCCTTTGTTAGCGTGACGACAACTTAGTTACCAAGTTGTCGTAGATGGGCAGGTACCTACCTACAAACTTAGTCACCAAGTTGTCGTAGATGGGCAGGTACCTACCTATTAACTTAGTAACCAAGTTGTCGTAGATGGGCAGGTACCTACCTACTAATTTAGTAACCAAGTTGTCGTAGATGGGCAGGTACCTACCTACAAACTTAGTAACCAAGTTGTCGTAGATGGGCAGGTACCTACCTACTTATTTAGTAACCAAGTTGTCGTAGATGGGCAGGTACCTACCTACAAACTTAGTAACCAAGTTGTCGTAGATGGGCAGGTACCTACCTACTAACTTAGTAACCAAGTTGTCGTAGATGGGCAGGTACCTACTCACACTATACTACGCTCAATATAGGTTAAGCCATGGAGGTTCCTGTACCGTTTTACGTTATTGTATTATTGCAGCATGTTAAATACATCGATAGCACTTGGCCCTATACCTAATTGGATTACCTCAATTTATAGCTTATGCGTGACACCACTAACATTTCCCCTTAAATCGCATTAAGCAAACGGATAAAGTCAAAGAAAAAGAAGAAAATACAAAAACACAGGCAGTGAAAGTGACAGTTTAACTGTCATGGCGGCTGCTGATGCTGCCAAAGCTACAATTATAAAAATAAGCTAGAACATCATCATCATCCGCTCCGTCTAGTATTGTGCAGACGAACTTCTCCACCAAATTTAATTTAACACCTTTGCTCGTGTGACTGAGATTGAGCTTAAGAAGACCATCAGCAATTCTCCCACCAAGCATTGTCAGCTGGATCCCATACCCACACGACTGCTCAAAGAGAACCTTGATCTCCTTTTACCCCTGACTGTTAAAATTATGAATATATCTCTGATGCATGGAGTCGTACCGGCATCCTGGAAGATTTCGCATGTCACTCCTCTAATTAAGAAAAATACACTCGACGCTGACGACCCAACCAACTATGGGCCAATTTCAGGCCTCCCCTTTTTATCTAAAGTGCTTGAGCGTACCATTGCATCCCAGCTGATGACTCACCTCGAGAATAACAACTTATTGCAGAAATATCAGTTCGCTTATAGGAAGCATCATTCAACTGAGTCCGCCCTCACAAGGCTGACATCCGACTTAATTGTGGGAGTGGCATCAGGTGACATTGGTTTAGTAACGGTTCTCGACATGAGTGCCGCCTTTGACACTGTCGATCATGAAATGCTTCTTCATTGTCTGGAGTCTGAGTATGGCATCTGTGGTACTGTCATCGAATGGCTGCGCTCGTACCTGTATAATAGAAGGTGGTCCATTAGGCTTAAGTCTGACTCAACCAAAGAAGATCTTGTTTCTCAAGGAGTACCCCAAGGATCAGTCCTTGGTCCAATCCTCTTTATCTTGTACATTGGCTGTATTGATAATATTTTGGAGGAGTGTGGCATGCGAAGCTATGCATATGCTGATGATCGTGTCCTCGTTGGTTTTTGCAGTCCCGACAAAAAAGACGATCTTTTGGCCAGGACCACCCATTGCTTGGAAAGACTCACAAACGTTATGGCCTATAGACGTCTCAAACTGAATCACTGAGTTCATGTGGGTCGCCTCTCCGGGTCGGCAGCACCTCTTGGGTACTCAGCCAATCTTTTTCTCTGGTGCAAGCATAATACCATCCTCCACCATATCCGTCCTTGGTGTCTTACTAGACGGAGCACTATCGATGGAGGCACAAGTGTCCAGGACAGTGAGCACAGCTTTCTTCTATATCCGCCAATTGAGCCTCATCTCAAGATGTTTGCCTGTGGATGCTGTCAAAAGCCTCGTAGCTACTTTCGTCGTCTCCCGATTAGACTACTGCAATATCATATATGCTGGACTACCGCAGAAATTGCTTGATCGGCTGCAAATGGCTTTCAACGCTGCTGCTAGGGCAATTTTTCGACAGGGAAAGAGCTGTCATATTTCGCCACTGCTGAGAGAACTGCACTGGCTGAGGGTCCGAGAGAGGGTGGAATTTAAGTTGTGTCTCACTGTGCATAGGGCCCTGAACGGCACTGCACCCCCATGTCTCGCTGAGCTATGCTCTGTCGATGGGACTTCAAAAAGACCACTACGCTCTGCCCTTACTGCTGTCAACAAGGTTATAGTGCCCAATAGAGCAAACACATCAAACTTTGCAGACAGAAGCTTTGCGGTGGCCGGGCCGGTGGCCTGGAACAATTTACCCATCGGCGTTCGCGCGAACCAGCCTACCACCACCTTCAGAAAGGAACTGAAGACACTACTTTTCTCGAGAAGCCATGGCGCCCTTGAGATGGTCCTGGACCATTAAATGGCGCCACAGGAAAGAAATCATCCATCATCATCATCATCATCATCATCCACATACTGGCCAGCCACGCCTTCCTGAAGTGGCATGGGCATCTCACATATTCCTGTAATGTGTGAGGAACAAGCCTTGCAGACGAACTGAAACCAAAACACTATTCATAATCTCGAAAAAAAATAAAAAACAAAACCAATAATAAAATTTGAACTTTTTTTTAAATATTTAAAAAATTGAAATGGTAAAACATGGTTTTAATTCACTTTTTTCTTTTTGTTTTTGCTCGAACATTTTCGCCTAATGAGGCATCTTCAGGAGCAGAATGGTTACAAATATATTTTTATAAAATAATTTTCAAAACATTTTTTTTTTCCAAAACAAAAACAATATTCATAGATAAAAAGAAAAAAAAAATTAAACACATATGTAAGATTCAAAAATGCATTATTGTTAGGTATAATGAAATTTATTTTTGTAATAAAATAAAATAAAATGTGTTAGTTGAATAAAAATAAAAATAATAACAAAATAAAAAACAAGTTATTGCAATATTGCTGAAGCATAGGGAATCTGCACATTCACTAAGTCTTTATTTTTATTTTTGTAGATTTCCAACGCTTATTTACAATTTGAACTTTGTTGCTTGACTTATCCATTACAACTTTTTATGTGCCTTGTGGGGTTGTCCGGACTTTAGCGATCTCCTCGGCAAACATGTCCCTGTCCTGCGTCGCTCAAACGCCTCTTCCACACTTCCTCGGCCGGTCCTCTGCCTTACATTTCCCGGCCAAGGCATCTGTCGGCTACCGAGCCCTAATCATCCCTTAATTTTCCTCTTCAATATAAGTTGGAGAAGCTGGTATTTTTCCACAAGCAGTGCCCCAGATATGATATGTCCGATCGATAGCTCAGTTAGTAGAGTGCTTGCATTCCATACCGTGAGCTCAGGCTCGAATCCCACTGAGGGTGTCAAAAATGAATGCCCCAGGCCTTCCGTGCGGAGCTCCAGCCAACAGAGTAGGGAGTGTTTAGTGAAAAGATGTAGGTCTGGCCATTCCCTTATTTCCCCTTTTTCTCCCATATTAGTAAAGTAAATAAACCCTTATTTGTTCATGTTAAACTTATATTTCAATTATACAACCTTCCCAAGATATAAGTAAGCAATACCAAAGAAAGAGTCCCACGCCCTGAGAGTGATGCTGATGAGAGCTAGCCGGATGTAAGTATCCTGGAGATACCTTTGAATCCTAACATAACAATAGGTTCATCTCATTAAAAAAAATAGATTAGGCTGATTTATTTGGTGAGCGCTGTTTTTGTGTGTATCACACCTAAAGAACCCTCTGCGAACTTGGTCGTCAATTCTCAAGATAGAAATCAATAGAAAGCGCCAATTCTCAAGCAAGACCAACCCAGCGAAGAGCAAATTTGAAAATATAAATGGTATTTTTTTTGCGCCGCCGGGATTCGAACCCACAACCTTCCATTTACGAGTCCGAAGTGTAACCACTGGACTACGGAGCGGTCTCATATTAAAATTATTTTATTTTTATTTTTGTGTCAATACAAAGCAAGCATGAGTTGTAATGTTAATATCGTCATTGTTTTATCATAGTTGAGATAAAATGGATGTCGCTGATAAAGCTGCAACGTCCTGCTGTTGTTGGGAGATTATCTGCGGACAAAATGCCGTCTCGCTGATAACGCTGCATATTACTGAAATACAATTAATTACTGGTATGTTATTGTTTAAATGACTCAATACATTGGAATGCAGTGACACATAATGTCGTTTAAAAATCTACAATTTAATAAAACATCTTCTCCATAGCCACGTTAGAATGGTAACTCTGTCACTTTTCCACTAGGGGTGGATACAACCGGTGCCGAGGCTCCTCTACTTATTCCTATGCTGACATTCTTCTCTCAGTCATTCATATTCATTATTTTTTCCATACATTTCCTTATGTTAAATTCACTCTGTATATTCTCATACCTTCACGATCTCACTAATAGGTGGAATATATTGTTATCTTATTTGTCAGCGGTGGAATTGAAGATAAACACTCATATATCGGGTTTATATGTTTTATTAGTTAGTTTTAACAGACACAACATTTAGCTCACACAACTTGAAAAGCCCTCCATTTTCTCTCTGACAGGTTGAGTAACCCAATAAAAATAAACTGCAACTTTGAGTTGCCAACTCGCACTACCAACTTACAACACTTCCCCTCAGTTTAAGTTTTATTGTCTAACAGAAATACAAATTATGAGCAAGAATACAAAACATATACAGAAAGAAAAACAAAACAATCACTTATTGTAACCCCATCAAATTGACAAAATCTTCCGTTTTCTTAACACTTAATGCTTTGGTAAACAAATCAGCAATGTTTAATTGAGATGGCACATACTTAAAAATATCTTCCCCTGCTTAACATAATCTTGAACAAAACAATACTTCCTTTGTTATTTCACTCATAGACACAAATTCTGCTTCCATGACGGATGCAGCCGTCACAGATTGTTTCTTACATCTCCAAATAATTGGTCCATGGCACATCATTATTATAAATCCTGAAAATGATTTTCTCTCACCCTTATTATTATTATAATCAGAATCACAATAAATCTCAACTAATGGATTCTTCCCCTCACACTTAGAATAAACAATTTTCAAATCTTTAGTCTCTTTGAGATATCTTAAAATATAAACAACCTCATTCCAATTCTTTTTCTTTGGATCATTTAGATACTGACTAACTTTGCTCAATGCAAAACTGAGATCAGGTCTCGTACAGTTTGGTGAATAATTTATCCTCCCTACAGCATGTTGATACATTGCTACATCATATGATTATTCAGCTGTTTCAGTTTTATCTTCAGTACTAGCGGGAAGGGGAGCACCTCTTCCCTTTGCTTGAATTAAACCAAACTCGGTAATAACCTCCTCAATATATTTTTTCTGATCGATGCTGATCACTCCATTACCTTGAACCACATGCATTGACAAAAAATCTTCCATTTCACCAAGATCTCTCACTTCAATTTTTAACATCAACTCTCTCTTAATCCACAGAACTTTCTCTTTCACTCTAGTTCCATCTTTTACATTATCTCCATACCCCACAAACACACAATCTTTAGCTCTCTGATTGAATTTTCCATTATCACAATAAAGAAATCCCTTACAACCAAAAGGTACAAGTCTCTCATAGTCCTCAGCTTTCAACTCTTTTCCACTCCAACGTAATATGGGAATTTGATTGTCAATGGCTCTAGATGGTGACATATTTCTCACAAAACAGGCAACACTCATAGCTTCAGCCCAGAAAGAAATAGGAAGTCCAGACTGTATAAGCATACACCTAATAGCATTACCTAGAGTCCTATTTTGCCTCTCTGCTATTCCATTTTGAGCTGGGGAGTCTCTGACTGTCTTTCTATGGATTATCCCATTCTCCTTGAGAAATGCCTGAAACTCTCCATCAATGTACTCTCCACCTCCATCTGATTGCAAGGCCTTAATCTTGGAATCATGTAACAATTCAACATAGGTTTTAAATTGTTTAAACACACCAAACACTTGATTTTTCCTCGCTAAAGGATAAACAGTTACATACCTAGAATAGTCATCAATAAAGGTCACTGCATATTTTGAACCACCAACAGAAGAAGACAATTTACCCATTACATCAGTATGTATTAACTCCAAAGGTTTAGAAGTCTTTCGTTCACTTGTCAAAGGAAAACCAATTCTCGTAGCCTTTCCTTTTGAAAATACATCACACTTTTCATCAAGTTTTCCATGACACTCAATAACTGGTATTTTCTTAATGGCTTCTTCATGCAGGTGTCCAAGACGGGAATGCCACTCAACAGCACTCCGCAATGCCACTGCACTCCTAACGTTGCCACCCACACTGGTATCGCTGGAACATACCACTTTCACATTGTTGAAGTTATAATTTTTCTTTACATCCAAAACATAAAGTCCATCTCTGACAGGTGCAGTGAAAATAACTTCCATGTTGTCTAACTTATCTCTAGCAATATAACTGTCTTCCTCAGAAGTACAATAAATACCCTTTTTGGCTAATTTTGAGGTTGATAACAAATTGAATGAATACTCAGGTACATACAATACACTAGACATGCACAGTTTCCAACCACCACATTCATCAGTAATGTTTAGTTCAATTTGTCCTTCACCTAGCACCGCAACACTACCTTTTCCCATAACAACCTCTCCTGTGGTAACCTTCAATTCCTTGAACATATGTTTATCATTGCAGATGTGATCATTCGCAGCACTATCAATTAAAAATTCACAATTAATGTCTGATTGATAACCACTGGTGACCAAAGCTTTTGATGTACTCACACATGACCTAGACTTTGGATTGCTGTTGGAATTGTTATTGTCCTTAATTTCTACTTTTTCTTGACAATTTCCTGCCATGTGTCCAAGTTTTCCACAACAATAACATTTGATATCACTACACTCTCTCATCATGTGACCAAACTGTCCACACTGATAACACTTCACACTCTTTGGTTGGTTGTTTGACCCAGCAAGTATCTTGTTGTAGTTTCCATTGTTCTGAAAAACATTGTTGGAGTTGCTGCTGTTTTGACGTCCTCTTCGGCCTTGATTCTTGCCTTTTTGACCACGGTTTCCTTCCTTCTCCTTGGAGTTCTTGGTGACCGATGAGAAAGCATTACTAATGCCCTCAAACTCCGACTCATCTTCTTCCTGCAGCAAGGTAGCCTTAACCTTCTCCGTTGTCAGTTCTCTCTCCTTGCCCAACATTGAGATCAAAACTTTGTACTTGTCCTTAGGCAGACCAACTAAGAAAACACCTGCTAGCTGACTGTCGTTCAATTCCAGTCCGTAGCCTCCACTCCTAATAACACGATTCAGACCTTGAATCTTCGCCATATATACATGCATAGGCAGGTCCTCTGTCTTCAAAATATTCATCATTTCTTTCATCATCTCCAAACATTGAATTAACGTGAAAGAAGAATGAATTGTTTTCAGCTTAGCCCACGCTTCATAGGCAGTAACACAATCTCCTATGTCTTCCATGTATGCATCGTCGACATACCGCCACAGAAACACAAGAGCCTTCCTATTAGTTCTTGTTTGTTCTTGATTAAAATTAACTACATCCACACCCTGATAGCCAGGATCAATTGCATTCCAGCAATTTCTGTCTACTAATTCGGCCATAGCTCGTCGCGACCACGCATAATAGTTGCTCCTCTTCAACTTTGGGATGGACTCCCTTGTCTCATTGTAGTCCATCATCTTGCTTATTGTTGCTGGCTGTAGAAAAAGATCTCACACACACTAATTTTCACTTTTGAGCTCCACTAAAAAGATCTCACACTCACTAACTAATTTTCACTTTTGTGCTCCACTCCTCTTCAATTCCTCACGCTCTGGGCTCATAACCTATTGTTATCTTATTTGTCAGCGGTGGAATTGAAGATAAACACTCATATATCGGGTTTATATGTTTTATTAGTTAGTTTTAACAGACACAACATTTAGCTCACACAACTTGAAAAGCCCTCCATTTTCTCTCTGACAGGTTGAGTAACCCAATAAAAATAAACTGCAACTTTGAGTTGCCAACTCGCACTACCAACTTACAACAGAATATACATATTTAGTATAACTTTTCAAATGGTTTTGGTGAAACATTGTGGAATCGGTGGAATAAAACAAAGCTTTTCATTTAAATGTTCTTAAATTTATTTATTATTTTTTTAAATCAAATATTTACTATTTAGTATGATATATTTTGAAATATTCGCATATTAGCACACCTATCTTCTCTTGTTTCTAATCTAATCTAATCTAAGTTGCAAAATGTATGTAACATTAAAGATTCACATTAAGTATATCGCACGTTTAATAATAAAGAGCAATAACTCAAAAAACAAGAATGTTGGGAAATCACGTTTGAAGTTCAGACAACCAGTACAACTTGTATGGGATGAAAAAGGTGGCCGATGTTTTATCTCGGTCATATTCGTCCAAATTGAACGGCTGTCGCATTCTACCTATTCTTCTCGCATTGTTCTTGCGTTTTATTACAAAATCTCGATTTTTCGAATTTTCGAGTTATTGCTCTTTATTATTAAGCGTGCGATATGCACTTTCACAAAAGACATGCACAAGTTTGCGCTTAAACATGCCGCATGTGGTCCTACAATTTAAAAACCCGATCTCACATGGACATACGGGTGTATGTCCATGTGAGATCGGGTTGCAGGGTTGCAACTCTTGCCGACCTTCCCTGATACAGGGGTGACATTGGCAAAGTGAACCATTTTCTACAGCATGGGTGATCAGCCGCATACCAACCTATAAGTCAAGGAACATACCTACACAACAAATTACATTTTTAAAATCAACAATTTATAATATGTATGGACATCAAAAACTAACAGAAAACAAATTCTTCTTTAAAAAACCCTAGCCGCCAACAGGCAACATCACAGATAAACCGCCATTTCTCTCTGTCCTTTGATCCTTTATATTTTTTCTACATTCGTTTTATTTTGTATGCCACTTTGTAATCTGTGTACTTTTATATGGCTGGTCACGAATTGCACCCCTCGCGTAGAAAACACTGGAATAAAAGTGTATTGTTATGTTTTACTTAAGCCTTATGTTTCAAAGGTAAGCAGGTGATATAAATGTTTTGACTCTAAATAAAAGATCCTATATTAGGACGTTTTTTACCAAGTAAACAGGTGCTCATTGTTTTCTCGATCATAAACAATGTTACATTATCGTCAATGTTTGTGCGCACTGCTTGTTTCAATAACTACTTGTATTTTCTGTGCTTGCTTTCATGCTTCCCATCTATCTAAGTTGCTCACTACTTTGTTGCATCGATTCTTTCTTCAGGCATATATTTTGTAACATGCTTTATCACACTGTTATCATCTGACTTCATATCTTCACTTGTCAGCGGGTACTCCAGGAAAGCGATAACAGATATTGAGGGGAGTTGGCTAATAAAGTAGATATTGGCAGGAATAAGCCGATTACTTGTGGCACCTATGTCCCAGTAGTGCGGTACATCCTATGTGGGCTCTGCATAAAATATCTGATATGCTGATAACCACAAAAAATAGAGAGTATTGCAAATAATACTAATCACTGAGGCAATTGAAAGTAAATTTCTTCTTCATCTAGGAATAAAATATAAAGTTAAGTGCAAACTTTACGCAACAATCCACGAAGCTGCAATACAAAGTATAGATAGATCCACCGCATCCAATCACCTCATCGCATCCACAAGGATGTCCTGTTGTATACAATCTTATATACAAAATTCTCGCCTCTATTTGTTTGTGGTCAAACTCCTCCGAAACGGCTTTACGGATCCTCATGAAATTTTGTAAGCTTATTTGATTTGTATCAGAATCGGACAACAAGTATATTTCATACAGCTATATGATTAAGAAGAGCGTACACAGATTTCTTCTATTAGTTTTATCGAAGAAATATATTTTTTGTATTTTTCTGTTATTAGTCATCATAACATACGTATTGTTATGTAAATATGCAATATAAATATTAAAATAAGTATAGGTATTAGTTATAGCTAATAGGAATTCTTTATTGTATTGGTGGGTAGAATTGATGATTGTGAGTAAATAGAGAAGTCACTAGATTACTTTAATTATGTATGTGCTTCGAGAAGAGTCTAGCAACAATGTGTTCTCGACAGTTCCATCTTCTTAGTATAAAAAGGGTGCAAATTTCTTGCACTAGGCAGTTGGTCTTCAAGCTCTAACAAATACAGTCTTATCTGTGAGCTCCCATACAATAAACGAATTCGACCAGTGAACTCAAACCAAGTGTAATGAAATAAATGAAAGTGTCTTTGTAAAAATAAAGATAAGCGTGTAAAATAAATAAGTAAAAAGAAGAGTAGTGTTTTATTTTAAAGTATCCGAACCAAAAATCGTAACAATATGATCTGAAATTTTCACATTCCGAATCCATCTTTTCAAGAGTAAATTGCGATTTTAGTATTTTGGTTTCTTTACTTTAACTTTACGTGTTTTTTATTTTAACTTTGTTTGTTACCACTTTTGTTGTTATTTTTAATCGTTTCTAGCGTTTTCAGAACACCTCCATCTTCACTCAACAAAGTTTTTTTTTTTTTTTTATCGGCGCGCGGTTAACATCTACCGTTAACATCCTTTTTACTTTATAGCAGTCCGAAGGACTGTTATAAAGTATTGTATTCGTCCGAAAAAAAAAATTCGAGGTTTCGACGGAAATGAGTTGTCCTGCACCAGGACATGCAAAAAAACCTAATTTGTCGAACCTGTCCGTCCGTCCGTCCGTCCGTCCGTCCGTCCGTCCGTCCGTCCGTCCGTCAGTATGAGTGTATGTCCCAGCCGAAACTACTGATCGTAGAGACACCAATTTTTGGATTTAGAGAATTGACAATCACAGATTTTGATGGGCCGACTGGCATGGTGCCACCCTGAAAATTCAAGATGGCTGCCATACAAAAAAAACATAAAATTGCACTTTTCTCAAAAACGGCTCTAACGATTTTCTTTAAAATTTCAGTGTGGTCGTTGCTTTAATTGTCGCGAAGAAAATTTGTTATGGCAACACTCTTCCCAACCTGCGTCTATGAGTTGCCATATGAAAGAAAAAAACGATTGGGATTATCTCGGAAATGGCTGGGTTGACAAAAAAAAAATGTTCTACAATATTACGCGCAATATTAATTTCTACAAAAATTTAAAGAAAACTTAAAAAAAAATTGTACTTAAAGTACCGTTTACACGATCTCAAAATTTTCATCGAAAATATTAAAAAGACCCATAAAAACGCAATTTTGTAAAACTTTTTTTAGGCTTAAAAGAAAGAAAAATTTAGAAACCTTTTTGTGATATAATTTGTTTTTCACTATTTTGAGAATTCAAGATGGCTTCCAAAGAGGAGAAAACTTCAAATGCGATTTTCTCAAAAACGGCTCTAACGATTTTTTTTAAATTTTCAGTAAAGTAGTTGCTTGATACATTCTTATCAAATTTAGTTATGGCAACATTTTTGCTAATCTGCGTCTATGAGTTGCCATATGAAAAAAATAAACAATTGTGATTTTCTCAGAAGTGAAAGCGTGGACAAAAAAATAATGTTCTACAATATTATACGTAACATTAAATTCTATACAAAAATTAAATAAATTTTTTGAAAATAAAAACATGAAGGGCCGTTTACATGATATCAAAAATTGAAATTAAAAAGCTACAAAAACCCATCAGAACGCAAAAAACTTTTATGTTTCTTAACTTTATCAGAAAGAACTCTTTAATCACTATAATTCATAGTGAAACATTTTTCAAATTTTAGAAAATTCAAGATGGCTTCCGAACAGCTGAAAATTTCAAATGAGATTTTCTCAAAAACGGCTCCTACGATTTTCTTTATTTTTTTTGTATAATCGTCATTATAATACTGCTATGTAACAACAATAACCATTGCCTCATAATTTTCTTTGTTTTGGGGGTTGCCATACAAGAGAAAAAAAGAATTTAAAATTTCTCGGCAGAGAAAGGGTTAACTAAAAAATAATGTTCTAAAAATGAGAAGCTTTTATAAATACCTACATACATGAATCATTGCTTTTTTCAAAAAAATATTATAAAGTATAGCCACCATACAAAGTGACAAATTTTCATACAAAAAATTATTGTAATATTTTTGGTAGCAAAACGTCTAATACCCATAAATAAAGCTACAGAACAATTCTCTCAATCAATTGCTATAAAACAACTATAAGCATTGCCTCTTAATACTCTTTGTTTTGGGGGTTGCCATACAAGAGAAAACAATATTTTAAATTTTCCCGGCAGAGAACGGGTTAACTAAAAAATAATGTTCTGCAATTGGAAAGCTCTTAAATATACCTACATACATTCATCATTACTTTTTTCAAATAAATATTATAAGGTGTAGCCACCATACAAAGTGACAAATTTTAATACAAAAATAATTGTAATATTCTTGGTACTAAAACGCCTAATATAAAATACAAGGCTACGAGTCTTAAAATCTAGTAAGTTGTACCCATATAATAATCAATCATAACTTTCCAAAATATCAATGAAAAGTATAGGTACCCACCAAACAAAGTTTTAGTTTTGATACAAACGGGATCAATGATAATACTGCAAAAAGACGATTGCTTAAAAAGATTAGCTTCATTACTTACACACAACTAAATGTTTTGTTATGAAAATTGGCTATGACCTAAACATGACCGTATTTTGTGCTATAAAGTCCTGTGCAGTCCACTGTACAATTTATTTACTTTCTTGCTATAGCTGTTCAGGCTATAAATAAAGTTTTGATTTGGTGTGAAAATTTTTTTTCGAGGTTTTCACGGAAATGAGTTGTCCTGGTGCAGGACATGCCAAAAAACACTATCTTTCAAAAACGTCCGTCTGTATGTGTGTGTGTGTGTGTGTGTGTGTGTGTGTGTCACTTTCCAAAGTATAAGACCTAGAGATACCAAATTTTGGCTACATCAACTTTTTTGGACATGTATTAAGTATGAATAACATGGCATTACACCAACTTGAAAATTCAAGATGGCTGCCATACAAAAAAAACATAAAATTGCACTTTTCTCAAAAACGGCTCCAAGAATTTTTCTTAAATTTTCAGAATTGCCATTAATTAATTTTTAACTTAATAAATTAGTTATGGCAACACTCTTACTAATCTGTGCCTATGGGCTGCCATATGAAAAAAATAAACGATTGTGATTTTCTCGAAAGTTAAGGGGTCAACAAAAATATAATGTATAAAAATCAACGGCCTCCCCATACAAAATAAATGTGCGTTAATGGCATACAAACTGAAGAACTCCTGAACAGATGCACGTCATATTCACAACAAATATTGTTCAGAACTTCGGATGTGCATCCTCATCATTAAAAGATTTTAAATTGTTGTTTTTTAAATAAATAAACATGATCGATCACAACACCTTTTTATGTAAAACCTATGCAAGAAACAAAACTCATTTTGACATTCGAATTTCAAATAAATTGCCAGCACTTCAACATAGGCTTCAAAGTTGCCATACAAGTCGATTCTTTTTCGGTTGAATTCTGTTGAGTACCTACCAATATTCTTTATTTATTTCAAAATTATACTTCAACCAGTTATTTCTTCTTCTCAATGTATTTTTTAGAAATAATTACGATCGATTAGGTCAACTTTTTATATGAAACCATACTTTTTGCGGCATTTAATCTTTTTAATATTACAATATATAATCTAAGTTGCATAGATGCATTAACATTTATAATTCATATTCAATGCACGCCCCTATGTAGACACGAGTGAGTTCGCGCTTATCAATGCTGCATGTGTAATAACAAATAAAAATTTCAGCCTCTTATAACCATAAGCCCTGCAACTTTTGCCGACCTTTACAGAAACAGAGGGAACATTTGTTAAGTGAACCCATTTATGCGATATGGGTGGTAAGCCTCATACTTACCCTTACGTCAAGGAATAATTGTAATCTTAATTTATAATCTAAAGTTGCACAAAAGAGTTTTGATGATTCAAATATAATGCACACCCACAAGCTGGCAAATGTCATTTCACGCTAAAATATAATTGTGGCACTTGATGTCTTTAATATTATTAGAATATATAATCTTAGTTGCATAGATACAATAACTTTTATAATTCATATTCAATGCATGCCCCCATGGAGACACGAGTGAGTTCCCGCTTAGAAATGCTACATGTGAACTTACAAATTATTATTAATGCCTCTAATGAACATAAG
Source organism: Agapetus fuscipes (assembly GCA_951799405.1). NCBI lineage: Eukaryota > Metazoa > Arthropoda > Insecta > Trichoptera > Glossosomatidae > Agapetus > Agapetus fuscipes. Next base: position 33,309 of record CATOGX010000065.1, on the reverse strand, counting down.
CTCTGCAATTTTTGCCGACCTTTTCATAAACAGGGGGAACATTTGTAAGTGAGCCATTTTTTACGATATGAGTGTTCAGGCTCATACTAACCTATAAGTCAAAGAATTTGAGTTTGAAACATCCTTAAACAACGGTTATCTTAATTTATAATCTAAAGTTGCAAAAAAGAGTTTTGATGATTAAAATACAATGCACACCCACAAGCTGGCAAATGTCATTTCACGCTAACATATAATTGTGGCATTTGATGTTTTTTATATTAAAATATAAATCTAAGTTGCATAGATCCACTAACATTTATAATTCATATTCAATGCATGCCCCCATGGAAATACGAGTGAGTTCACACTTACAAATGCTGCATATGTAATTCCAAATTGTAGCCTCTCATGACCATAAGTCCTGCAACTTTTGCCGACCTTTTCAGAAACAGAGAAACATTCGTTCAGTGAACATTTTTTTACGGTATCGGAGCAGCCTCATACCTCATGCACATGCACACAAGATACTCAGAACATGAAAGAACTAAATTACCCTTTTACCGTAATTTTTTTCAAATTACTTCTTAAAGCATTTAATTACAATGAAGGAGGTGTGAGGAAAAATTATTGCGAAGCCAGACTTAAACTGCCCGAAGGGCCTAGCAGACAACCGTGCGCAGCACGATCGGTCTGCTAGTATATATATATAACTGGTGGTGTCTAATGGTATGGTGATAGTGCCTACAAAGAAACTTGAACCCAATTTTGTATTTGGTTGTATGAGTACTCTATGACATCTTTTTGAAAAACAATTTGAAAATGGATAAGGCGTTTGATTCCGTAGACAGAGGAATGATGTGGATGAAGTGAATGAGTTGTTCTTAAATGCGGTGCATGCGAACTATGACAATAGGAATGGCGTGTGAATTGATGGTGAGTATAGTGAATGCTTTGAAATTTTGAAGGGTGTACGTCAAGAATGTGTGATTAGTCCATGGCTATTTAACATAGTCATGGACAAGTGTGTTCGAGATGCTTAGCTTGACGATTGTGGATTAATTATAAGAGAGAGCAAAGTGAGTGTTCTACCCACAGATCACGGAACTTGGAACAACAAGAGATATGATATGTTTCTATTCCAGTATCAAAACCAGCTGTCACCGTTTTTTCGGTAGGCGGGAACTAACATTATAATTAAAATGGTAGCTAGCGCTTGATTTGTTAAAAAAAATCCAAATGCGATGGATAGAAAGAGCCTAAGCGCCATGAAATCAGGATCGCTTACGACGTTTTGATCGCGAGTTTTTGAGCTCGCACTCATACACTCACACTCGTATAAAGAATAAAACACATATGTAGAGTTGTACAAAGTTGATAATCTCTGCTAGCTATCGATCGATACTTGTTAATATCGATAATTCAATCTCTGAAGAAACACGTGTTAACATTGTATTATTCCTGTTTATACAAGAATTGAACATATCAAAACACACAATAATTTAACTTTCAATATAATAAATACTTAGCTCATGTATATAGTAATTATATTAGGAGGATTTATTTGATGGGCGCTGTTTTCGTATGAAACACACCCCAAGAGCCTTCTGTGAACTTGAACTATGCTATAGAAAGCGCGAATTCTTTAGTTTTGCATTTGCTTAACATCCACAAAAAAAAAACAATATTTATTCTTCATATATATTTTTCTATTTTCTATTTTTTATTTTTCATTTTCACTTACTATTTTTATTTTTTGTTTTATTTTTATTTTGTTTTTTTTTTTTTTTGTTCTTTTTTTTGTCCTTTTTTTTTTTTTTTTTTTTTTAATTCTTTGGGGGCAAGTGACAAATTTATGTGTGTATTAGATTTATTTTAAAGAAATATTGTAATGGTGTGAATGCTGTGTATACTTCTAGTGTTGTATAGCTGTGATTGCCTGCGTGATGTTTGTGTGAAGATGTATGCTTGTGTCTATTGATGTAGTGTGCATAGTTTGGATGATTGGTTATTTGTGTTACTGTTGCTTATTATTATTTTTTTATTGTTTATATGTACCAATTGTCTGTATTGCACCTCTTAATAAATAAATAAATAAATAAATAAATAAATAAATAAATATAATTATTATTAATGTATTGGTCAAAAAGTGAATAGCACTTAATTGATTGTTTTGGAAGTCATAACGTAATAATGGCTTCTATTCTCCTTGACTGATAGGTTGGTATGAGGCTGACCACCCGTGCTGTAAAAATCGGTTCACTTTTACCAATGCAACCCCGGTTCAGGGAACGGCGGCAGAAGTTGCAAGGTTTATGTTCATGTAAGGTTTTGCTTATTTATATGCACACATGCAGAATGTGTAGGCGCGAACCTACATGTGCCTGTCTGTGGGCATGCATTTAATATTGAGCCTTTAATGTTAGCATATCTTTGCAGCTTAGATTATAGATAGATTCAAATTATATTGTTACAATAAAAACATAATATAATTATCAAGTAGTTTTTGTCTTTTCTTGAAACAAATTTCAGAGGTATCGACATTCGACGAACACTACGCGCAGCACATCTCTAGCGATGGCGTAAACAAAACTGACGCAATAAACGACAAACGTCAAATATTTAAGTGCTTCCAATATTTAAAACGATTTAAAATGTGCAATGCGGGTGCAATTCATTACTTTAACGGAAAAGAAATAATAACATGATCCTTATACTCCTTATTTTGACTGTTATTTTACACGGTAAAACATAAAAATAAGGCATTTTGATAAAAAAAAAACATGCGCAAAAATATGGATTTTTGACCATGATTGTTTTAATCATATCGGATTTACCAAGGGAACGCCCACATGCCATCCCTATGGTTCTACCATATATGCAGGTACCTACTGCAGTTCTTGTATTTGAATCAGCAGTAAAATTGCAATCAACGTACTCTAGACTGAGCTGCATTCACAAGGGAAGCCGATGGTAGTTTTGCAATTAGAATCCTTTGCCACTGAACCCTGCATACTTGTGTATCGTGAAATGGAGAAGATTGTTATGAGAATATTGAGATTCAGCGTGCGGTCTATGAATAGCACCTCACAAGTTCATTATCTATTGAGAGATGATAAACATAGCATGAATGTGGAAGTGGGGCGGATGGTCCGGATGCTGATATCCGGAATCTGCTCACAGAGCGGCTTAGCAACAATCACACACACTCGATACATTGCAATCAGGGAAGACCAACCGACGCGACGGTGCGCAAGTCGTGGGGATAATTATTTATTTATATCCATAAGGTTTCTTCTTCATACATCGCCGGTATATTTTTGACCGGCCATATATTATGTATTTGACGCCATATGTTTGATCGGTCCGTAGTCTGAAAGGGAAGGTTGTGGGTTCGAATCCCGGCGGAGCACAAAAAATATAACATTTATATTTTCAAATATGCTCTTCGCTGGGTTGAAAAAATCATATACCTTTACCAAAGATCGGTCCCCAAAGGTCATCCACCCTTGCAGAAACTGGGTCTCACTTGAGAATTGGCGCTTTCTATAGCGACGATCAAGCTCGCAGAGGACTCTTGAGGTGTGATTCACACAAAAACAGCGCTCACCAAATAAATCATCCTAATATTATTATCGCGTTACAAGATTACATAAATGTTCCTGAAACGACAACGGACTCGGCACAAATCCTACAGGCAATAAATTGTGACGTCACACGGTTAAGATGCTTAGGGAAAGGCAAACAGATATTTCGGTATTGGTTGATATGGAGTTTAGTCAAAATTCTAATGAACTCAGCACAAATATGATTTAGAATATTTTTCTCGGCCGGCAAACGTCATTTTTACATGAGAATATGGTCGCCTTTTTCCTAGCAATGCGGTAGAATCACATTTTCTCTGTCGATTTCAATATGCCGCGTCCGTTTATTAAAAAAACTGTAAGTTGAGTCTTCGTAAGTCTAACGCTTTTTTCCCTATTTAAGCGCTGATCGCAATTTGGAAAGCTCACTGCATTGTTTCTCATGATTTCTTGTGTATTGTTCCAGATCCTCCAACATGATCCACGTGGACGAGGAGGACCCCGTGGGAGGTGACTATCAACACGTACATTTAAACAAACAGGAGAAAAGTGTTGCTATGGCAACATCTTATGTTTACCCTAAAATAAAAGTACTGGCACGATTCTCTGGAGCATTTTTTGGAGCTGGGAAACTTCCACTTTAAGTGAAGAGGTTGGCGTAAGGCTGACCCTTTTTTTCTTTGAAAATAAATATATTCCACACGCCCCATACGACTTTCTTCAATCAAGTCAACGCTCCCCCTGTCTCCCTAGGTTTGTTGCGCGATGGTTGTTTACGCATGTCTGGTGAACAAGATGACGCTTTTATTTCCTCGCGTCTTCCCACAAGGTTGCGCTCCCCTGGCGGACCGCCAGCTGGCACGGGCCGCGCTTGGCCACTACTGAAACAATAACCACATCAGCATCATCGAAGCACAAATCAAAATTTCAATAATAATGAAATTACCGCACCGTGTTATAATGTTACATTCTTACGCCATTTTCACATAGCACGAATTCTGTCCGGTTTGTCTATGGCCGGCATATCAAACACAACAAGCAATTACACAAACATTACATTTTTCCATGATTTTGCGTGTCACCCGTACGCAGGAGCAATGCAAATCTTCGTTGTATCGTTCCAGTTTTGGTAGATGTACCTACTGGATGACTGTAGATGTACATAGGTACTGTCTAAGCAAGTAGGTACAAAAATTTGAACACAATAGCCCAATTCAATAGCCTTTAGAGGCCAAAAAAAGCATCACTGCCGGACTTTAATCGAGCTTGAAGCTCCGAAGACAGCTAGTTATTGTCTCTTATGAACCCGGGTACCTACCCACTAGCCAAGTACTAGAAGAATTGCACAGTTCTTTGATTTGTAATTTTCTACATTGCATTATTCTCTGATAGTCCCTCTAAATACATGTACGTATTCAGTCTTCCCCTCATTTCTGTCATTGTACAGCGCTCTCTCCCAGAAGCTTCACATCATCCGCATTTCCAGTAGCCTAGTAGTACTTCCTATGGTACACCAGACGCAGATGATTTCTGTCACAAATTTTTCCAAGACAATGGAAGAGCAATGGAGCAATAGCACGAACATGCTTAAGCCCTGACATGATCTCAAAACGATCCTAGACCTGTCGATGTAGCGCTTGAGTTGTTGAGCCTTCAAGGACACCGACTCTAGTTTTATAATTTTTCCAGGTATTTAAAGTCACGTAAAATGCTTCATAGCTCCAGACGTTGCACTAAGTCATTAGCGGTCTTGAAGTCGATGAAAAATCAGTTTTGAGCATATTCCCATTTCTTCTCTAATATTTGGCTCAAGGAAAATATCTGGTCAGTTGTGCTCCGCTCCCTTCTGAACGCTCGCGCTGGTTAAACTCTTCAAGAGCACATTCGGCACATACTTGACAACATCTTGTATGTAGCTGGGAAAAGTGAGATGTCCCTATAATTGTAAATCTGTTAGAATGACACTCCTGTCACAGCCATGTTGGCAACTACCTATTGTATAACATTGTATGGTTGGTAGCACAAATATATTACTGTCTGTCAAACCACTCTACAAGTGACATGTGTTTTCTTTAACATCCGCTAACCTGCTAGCCATCCCATCAGGTTATGGGCCCAGAATAACCCAAGAAGCAGCTGAGAAAACATGGAAAGCAGTCACCGCCGTTATTTGCCTGAAAAAACGAAAAATGGAGCCAAGAACCATTCGCACTAACATTGCTGCGATCGAACCGCTCGCATGTCACAATTACGACACGTGGCGGATTCATATGGAGGCGCTCCTCATCAGAAATGAGGCGTGGGATCACGTCACCGGTCTCTCCCAAAAACCGGTTGAAGCAGAGATTACGACGTGTCATACATGTGCAGCGGAAACGAGAACCTTCAAGACGGCAAATGGAAAAAGGCAATAACTGAAGAGGAAGAACCTCAAGATCACACTGAGGAGGAAGAACCTCAAGATCACACTGAGGAGGAAGAACCTCAAGATCACCCTGAAGAGGAAGAACCTCAAGATCACACTGAGGAGGAAGAACCTCAAGATCACACTGAGGAGGAAGAACCTCAAGATCACCCTGAAGAGGAAGAACCTCAAGATCACACTGAGGAGGAAGAACCTCAAGATCACACTGAGGAGGAAGAACCTCAAGATCACACTGAGGAGGAAGAACCTCAAGATCACACTGAGAAGGAAGAACCTCAAGATCACACTGAGGAGGAAGAACCTCAAGATCACCCTGAAGAGGAAGAACCTCAAGATCACACTGAGGAGGAAGAACCTCAAGATCACACTGAGGAGGAAGAACCTCAAGATCACACTGAGGAGGAAGAACCTCAAGATCACCCTGAGGAGGAAGAACCTCAAGATCACACTGAGAAGGAAGAACCTCAAGATCACACTGAGGAGGAAGAACCTCAAGATCACACTGAGGAGGAAGAACCTCAAGATCACACTGAGAAGGAAGAACCTCAAGATCACACTGAGGAGGAAGAACCTCAAGATCACCCTGAAGAGGAAGAACCTCAAGATCACACTGAGGAGGAAGAACCTCAAGATCACACTGAGGAGGAAGAACCTCAAGATCACACTGAGGAGGAAGAACCTCAAGATCACCCTGAGGAGGAAGAACCTCAAGATCACACTGAGAAGGAAGAACCTCAAGATCACACTGAGGAGGAAGAACCTCAAGATCACACTGAGGAGGAAGAACCTCAAGATCACACTGAGGAGGAAGAACCTCAAGATCACCCTGAAGAGGAAGAACCTCAAGATCACCCTGAAGAGGAAGAACCTCAAGATCACACTGAGGAGGAAGAACCTCAAGATCACACTGAGGAGGAAGAACCTCAAGATCACACTGAGAAGGAAGAACCTCAAGATCACACTGAGGAGGAAGAACCTCAAGATCACACTGAGGAGGAAGAACCTCAAGATCACACTGAGGAGGAAGAACCTCAAGATCACACTGAGGAGGAAGAACCTCAAGATCACACTGAGAAGGAAGAACCTCAAGATCACACTGAGGAGGAAGAACCTCAAGATCACACTGAGGAGGAAGAACCTCAAGATCACACTGAGGAGGAAGAACCTCAAGATCACACTGAGGAGTTGCTATTTGAGCCAGCTCAATAACAATTATAGTCAAGAACACTGGAAATGCGCCAAGAGAGTATTAAGATATCTCAAGGGAACTCAAGACCTAGGACTAACTTTTCAGAAAACTGGAAAGCCCCTAGAAGGATTTGCAGATGCTGACTGGGGCGCATGTGAAGTGGACCGGCGTTCATTCACCGGATACTGTTTTGTATATGCTGGAGCTTCTATCTGTTGGGAGTCCCGGAAGCAGAGGACCGTTGCCCTATCGACGGCCGAAGCAGAGTACATGGCTCTCACAGAAGCTGCCAAGGAAGCCATGCACCTATCACAGTTATACAAGGACATGGGAATTGATCATGGAATACTGAAAATCTATAATGACAGTCAAGCCGCACAACAGCTAATAAAGAATCCAATTGTGTCCAGAAAATCAAAGCATATAAATATCAGAGAACATTTTATAAGAGATGCAGTGAAACACAACGCAGTCGAGTTAATATACAAGAAGGCTGAAGAGCTCGAGGCTGATTTGCTCACAAAGCCACTGTCAGCCGACAAGATGAAATCACTAATGAGTGAGCTTGGGATGAACAAGTGTCTCAACGACAATGTGTGAATATGATACTATTATCTTTATGTGCTTGCAAATACTGTCTATAATTACTAAGTGTGAGTTATTAATTAATGTTTGAATCTCATTTATCATTGTACTTCATACATTTTTTGTTCTCTACTTGAATCATATAACTATTGAAACTATTGTTGTCCATGCACCTGTAGTAATGTCTGTTTAAATTGAATAGTGTCTTTATATTTTAAAACATCATCCTAATATGTTCTTATTAGTTTTTATGTTTTTAGAATTGTGCACTTATGTTTACCATGTATTAGGTACTTACTCTTATTTGAAATCAATATTTTTATGTCAAATTATTGATCCAAATGTTTCCATAATATGCATGTGTATTTTTTGTTTTTTTTTTAATGGTAAAATGTAACAGCTGATACAACCTGGCAGGGTATCAAGAGTGAGTGGGGGTGTTAGAATGACACTCCTGTCACAGCCATGTTGGCAACTACCTATTGTATAACATTGTATGGTTGGTAGCACAAATACATTACTGTCTGTCAAACCACTCTACAAGTGACATGTGTTTTCTTTAACATCCGCTAACCTGCTAGCCATCCCATCAAAATCTAATCTAATCTAAGTTGCAAAGATATGTTACATTGTAGATTCACATTACATGCATTCTCACAACCAGACACGTATAAGTTCGCGCTTGCACATGCCTCATATGAACCTACAACATAAAAACCAAATCTCAAATGGATATACAGCCTGTAACTTTTGCCGTCCTTCCCTGTAACAGGGGTGACATTGGCAAAGTGAACCATTTCTACAGCATGGGTGGTCAGCCGCATACCAACCTATAAGTCAAGGAACATACACTAAAAATAAATAAAATAAATATAAGGCAATTTGCAAACGTAAATGCTAGCTTTCACACAATTTGACTGGTTTACCCATCGATTTCATACACTTCGCGACACAGTAGAGGCTGCCAGATGCCGAAACCGGAAAGGAACTAGCTACGTTGGTTCACAAGACCTTCGAAATACCTGTGTGTTGTATCTAAATGCTGACGATGTTTCATAATATACATAACTATTTGCCTCTTTATCTCTGAAAGGGTCAAGGGGTAATATTTGTGTGTGGGATCCATTGATAATTAATTTGTCTCCATCCTTGTTGGAATTGGAGGTTTTCGGGAAAACCGGAAAAAAATGAAAGATAAATGAAAATGTTGAAATAAGATATCAATCCTGACACCGCACGGGCTCGAGACTTACCCCCGTATTCACGATCAAAACTGGCACTTCCTTAAGGGCAAACCAGCGCTTAGATTGGGGAAATTCATTTCAAGAACAATACTTAAGGTAAAATTAGCGCTTAAGCGCTCCAAAAACTAGCACTCAGGTAAGTAAGGTCGACACGTATATTAACCAACGCTTAAGCGCTGTCAAAATATTCCGTCATATTTCATTGTTATCACATTTTTTGTTTGATTGTGAATTTACATGAAAAAATGAATTCTTACTATAAACATGATTTTTACAAGTGTATTAACATTGTTTTGACGAGTTCATTTACATTGCTTGACCATCAGAATTGGGTTTGTTCTCCGGTATGGTCTAGGACCATACTGCAATGACAGATGAACTGTCAAAATATTCCGCCGCATTTCATCAGCACATTTTTTGTTTGGTTGTGAATTATTTACATAAAATAATGAATTCTTTCGATACAGTTGACTTCAACGAGAATAATAACATTGTTTTGTTCAAAAATAGTGTCCCAAGAAAATATATCAGAGACTGTAAAGACCCATTTACGTATTACGAAGAGGAAGAATTTAGAAGACGTTTTTGATTGAAAAAATGCGTCGTTCTGTATACAGTTTTGCCGTTGCTCATTGAGGGTTGCAAAGCCAACGATTTCTTCGATCTGTTATTTTATCTTCTATTACAGGTTTTTCTTTAATCAGAGCCACCAGCAGCTCCTTTTCCGCTGGAGAAAACAACATCTTTTGGCGCTGAAATCGATCAAAACACTTTACATTGGATATTACATAAATGTATTTTTAAAAACTAATAGAAATTGGAAACAAACAAATTCGTACTTACGGTTTACTTACAGTAGTAATTGCGTTATACGTACTTATTTGTTGTCAAGTTTTATGCAAAGTTGATATGACATTGAAATTTGAAAGAGGCGGCAATGATAAGAGTGAAGTACGCCGAATATCGGTCGGAAGGTACCGACCAATTACAGAGCTGGGTTTTTTCGAGAGCCAATGAAAAACCCGTACGTATCCTGGGGGTTGGGCACTACGCTGATTACTGCTTGAGTGTTCTTTGTGAAACAAAACGCTCCAGAATGTCGACCCTTGAGTAAGTGTAGCGCTTGAGTAAGGCACTTAAATCAGTTTTGATCGTGAATACGGGGGTTAGCCCTCCTCCCGTACCTATTTGATGTCCTATATCTTCTACCTTAAAGATTTGAATTCATCATACCAAATTACTATGTGTACCTTTACTTTAAAGCACAGTCATCATAGTGGGAGCAAGATAAGCACATCGTGTGAGTCACACCTCTAGGAGCTCTCCATCTGTGTGTGTGTGTGCCAAGTGATGGAAAAATGTGATTGTGAGGAAGATTAATGTGAAAGTGAGAATATTCAGCAACAATAACATCACCTGTTCCTCTCATGCCACATGGCACCCACCATTTGTTGAATTTAATAAATGAAACAAATATTTAGTTAGAATAAGTTTGAATATAGAACACTGTTTTTGAATATGGAAAACAAAAGAATGTCATTTCAGTGAAAACAATATGCTGTTGTTGTGAAAAAGTCTGTGCGAAATAAATCAATATTATCTAATTATCCTGCCGTTTCAACATAATTTCAACAGGTTATGGGCCCAGAAACGTAGAGGTCATCGATATTTTATTTAGATCGATGGTAGAGGTGAAATAAAAGTGTTAAATGAATATTGAAAATTGTTCCTGAAACAAGAAAGTGAAAATGGCGCTTAGTGAGAATATTTTTGATTCCATTTTGAAATTGAAAGATTCTGTTACTTTTCCCATGTGGGAGAAAGAAATTAGAATATTGTTGAATGCTAAGAAATTAATAAGTATTATTAATGGCGAGGAAAAGCCAACAGATATTACAAAAATTGATGAATGGGAGTCAAAAGATGCATTGGCTCAGTATTACATGTTAAGAACGATTAATAATACTGTAAAATCTCATATATTAAGTAGCGAAAATGCATATGAGATGTATTCAACGCTGTGCAATGTGTATAAAAAGAACACAGAGCAACAAAAAAGCAAGTTATTGACAGATTTTTTTGGATTCCAATTTATCAAATGTGAAGACATGGCTAGCAATATAGCAGCTCTTCAAAATTTAGCCTTTCGATTAAATGGGCTTAAAATGGATATAAACGATGAAATGATTATGGCAAGATTAATTTTAGCACTTCCAGAGGAATATAATTATTTTTCAAGCGCCTGGGACTCAACTGCAAAGGAGGAAAAGAAATTAGAAAATTTAAAAAGCAGATTGTTGGCTGAAGAAGAGAAATTGAGAGGAACTAAATCTATTGAAAAAATGGCTTTCAAAACTTTTACAAATAATTACAATAAAAAACAGGACTATAAAAATCGAAATAATAGACAATTTGTAAAATGTTTTAACTGCGGAGGGTCATATCATTATGCAAGTGAATGCAAAAAACCAAAACAAGAGAGACAGTACCAATATAAAAATAATCAGAATCAATTATCTCCATGCTTGCATTGTAACAAAACAAATCATTCATCAGAAAAATGCTGGAAAAGAAACATTGGATACCAAGGGAGAGATTTTAATAATAAAAACAAAGATAAAAACAATTCGAGGACCAGTTATTTTGTTGATAGTTATATATCTGAAGACGTTAACGTCGACTCAACTTTTATTGTGGATAGTGGATGTAATGCTCATCTCACTCGAGAGAGGAATATATTGACTGACGTTGAGGAAACTGTAAAACAACAAATAAATGTTGCAAAGAAAGGTCAAAAGCTGGATGCAAGTTTGATAGGAAAAGTGGAAGCAGACAATGTAGTTCTAACCAAGGTATCATATGTACCTGAATTAACAAGAAATTTATTGTCGGACAATGTTATAACAGAAAAAGGTGGGATTGTGATTTTCGATAAAAATAATGTAAGAATATTCCAAAATTGTCAAATTAAGGCCAAAGGAGGATATTTATCACTTGAAGGAAAGAAAAACAGTAATGGACTTTATGAAGTGCATTTGAAGACACAAAATGAGCAAGAAGCTCTCATAACTCAACAAGAAGCAACACAATGGCATAATAAGATGGGACATATAAATTATGAAGATTTGAAGAAGTTACCTGATCTGTGTGAGGGAGTGACAAAAGCTATCAAGATGTGTAATAATGATATATTCTGTGAATCATGTATTATAGCTAAACAAACAAGAAAACCATTCAACACAATTAGGCAAAGGGCAACAAGACCTCTTCAAATAATTCACACTGATATTTGCGGGAAAATAGATCCACCTACTTACGATAATGAACAATATGTATTAACACTTATGGATGACTATACCCATTTTTTGAAAATATATTTACTGCATTACAAATCAGAAGCAGAAGAATACATAAGACAATATGTAGCTGAAGGTGAAGCCCACTTCAACAACATGAAAGTGGAGAAGATTCGATGTGACAATGGTGGTGAATACAGCAGCAATCAATTTAAGGATTGGTGTAGAAAGAAAGGTATCACTCTGGATTATACTGTTCCACACAGTCCTCAACTAAATGCGAAAGCTGAACGAGTAAATCTTTCATTGATGAATAAAGTAAGAGCCATGTTGCATAACTGCAAATTAAGCAACAGAATGTGGGGATATGCCGCAATGACTGCTGCATATCTGATGAACAGAAGCCCATCAGTAACAGTAGACACCACACCAGCAGAGAAATGGTATTTTATCAAACCCAATCTATCAAGATTAATCATTTTTGGTTCAGTTGTTTATACAAAAGTTTTAGGTCATTTGAAGAAACTAGAACTAAGAGGTCAGAAAGGATTATTTATTGGATATACCAATGTGGGTTATAGAATCTGGAATCCAAAAACCAGAAGAGTATAATATGTCTCAAGAGATGTACAGATAACAGATTCTTATGAACCTGAACATCTGTTACTGTTACTGTTACTGTATCCTGCCGCCGTTCCACTAGGGGTGGCCGGTACCTCCGCAGATGCGCCTCCACTTTTTTCTGTCCTTACAAACCACTTTCATTTCCTCAATATTCATCACCTTTTTCATACATACTCTTCTCTTATTTTCACTCTGCAGGTTCCATTCTTTCGCAATCTCACCTATTTGGTCTAACCATTCTTTCCTCGGCCTTCCCCTTCCGCGCTTTCCTCTGACATTTCCTTTGTACACTTTCTTCGTTAGTCGTTCATCATCCATTCTTTCGAGATGTCCGAACCATCTCATCGTACTTTTTTGTACTTTCATTCTCATATTCTCTTTTATACCACACTCGTTCATCACCCAATCATTACGTACTCTATCATTCAGTGTTTTTCCAGCCATTGCTCTCAGGTAAGCCATTTCAACCGTACATACTTTACTCAGCTCACATTCATTAACTGTCCACGCCTCACTTCCATACATCAATGTCGGAACCAATATACCATTGTGGACCGCCAATCTCATATTCTTCGTAAGTTTCCTATTTCTTGCAATTCTTCCAATCGTTCCCATTACACTTCTTCCTCTACTAGCACGCTTTTCCAATTCTTTCGTCAATTTCCCATTCGACTCAAACTTGCTTCCCAGATAATCAAATTCTTTCACGACCTCCACTCTTGTTTCATTCAGTCTTATCTCAATTTCCTCGCATTCCTCAGTCCTGTCAAACACTAATACTTTCGTCTTACTGGCATTCACTTTTAAACCGTTCTTACTAAAAGCATCATTCATTTTGGTGAGTATCATCTGGAGCTCCTCCGCTGTATCAGCCAACACTACGGCATCGTCAGCATAGAGAAGAACTCCAACATTCGTCTCACCCACTTTCACACCATAATGAGAAATTTCTGCTTCTTTCATACAATTGTCCATGATTATGTTAAATAACCACGGACTCATTACACACCCCTGTCGTACTCCCTTGTGAACATCAAACCATTCGCTACATTTACCATCCACTCTTACACACGCCAAACTATTTTCATAGATGGCGCGTATTCCATTCAGAAGCTTGCCGTTCACACCGTACTTTAGGAGTACTTTCCACATCATACCTCTGTCCACCGAGTCAAAAGCCTTCTCGAGATCCACAAAAGCCGTGTAGACCTTCCGACCCACAGCCAGATGTTTTTCAACAATCTGTCTGAGAGTGAAGATCTGGTCTACACACCCTCTTCCTGGCATAAAGCCAGTCTGGATATCAGAAACCCCATGACCGGTAGACAGTCTCACTTTTTTTATGAGAACCTTACACAATACTTTACCAGCTATACTGAGAAGACTGATGGGCCTGAAATTTTGGCAGTCCTTTTTGTCACCCTTTCCTTTGTAGATAGGAACAATGACCGCCTTTTTCCAGTCCATCGGCACTTTACTCTCTTTCACACACATCTTGCACAGTTCAAACATCCATTCAACCATGCACTCACCAGCACATTTGATCATCTCAGCATTCACACCATCATTCCCAGCAGCTTTTCCATTCTTCAGATCTTTTATACTTATTATCACATCCTCTTTCACAATTTCTTCATCGCTGTCATTATATTCAACATCATAATAGTCTCTTTCGCCCTGGCCATATAAATTTTTAAAATATTCATTCCATCTCTTCCTTACATCACTTTCGTCCCACAGCAAGATTCCCTCAGCGTTTTTAATGCCTGGGGTGGTTGATCCGCGACTTTCGTTTTTATCACGTACCCAGCTCCAGAATGATTTTTTATTGGTGAGGAAATTCTGCTGCGCTCTCTCATTTTCCTTACTTTCTATTTTCATCTTACTCTCAAAGACAACGGTTTTGGCTCTTCGTTTTGCTTGCTTATATATCTCTTCTAGAGCTTGATTTTTCCTATCATTCAGCCATCTATTAAAAGCATTCTTCTTCTGTTCAATAGCTTCTCTCACTTCGTCATTCCACCATGCATCACCTCTTCTTTTACAGACCTTCGCTTCACCACAAACAGATTTCGCACATTCAATCATATTTTCTTTCATTTTTGACCACATTTTTTCAACACATCCTTCTTCTTTTGTTTTTTTTAACTCATCGTGGTTAAAGCTTTCATTCATCTCACATTTGTACTTTTCTTTTATACTTACATCATTCATTTTTTCAACTTTTATTCGCTTCATACTCACCAATTCCTTTTGTGCTCTTCTTTTTACATCTCCTATCATTATTCTCGAGCACAGCAAATAGTGGTCTGTGTTCAGCACAGCTCCACGGTATACTCGAGAGTCTCTTACATCCCCTCTCATTCTTTCATCCACACAGATGTAGTCAATAATTGTACGGTTGCCCGCTCTGTTCTGCCACGTATACAAATGTATACTTTTGTGGTTGAACCAGGTATTCGACGTAAAGAGTCTATGCTCCATACATAGGCTTATTAGCGCTCTACCGTTATCATTGGCTACACCTTTACCACTCGGTCCTACCACATTTTCGCTATCATCTTGTCTCATACCTACCCATCCATTAAAATCTCCTAGTAGAATCGTTCTTTCATTCTCTTCTTTCTGTCTCATAACAATGTTAACTTTCTCCCAGAATTCTTCTTTCACTACCCTGCATTCCGAGTCCACTGGGGCGTAGCACGCAATCAGTAGAACTTTCATCCGTCCAAATCTCATTCTCACTAACAATATTCTCGGGGAGACTCTTTCATACTTAGTAATACAACCTTTCGCTTTTTCATCAATGATAACACCTACACCCTGTCTCTTGTATCCATCTTTCACCCCACACCATACAAAAAATTCACCATTTACCATTTCCTTTTCTCCATCTCCTATCATTTTCGTCTCAGTCACACAAAGAACTTTTATTCCTCTCTCTTTCATAATATTTGAGATTTCCCTCTCTTTACAGTCATTCCAGTCCCTCACGTTCCACGTTGCAAACTTCCATTCCTCTTTCTTCGCATACTTTCTTCTCACACATTCTTTTCGTCGCTCGCACACTTCTTCAGCCTTCCTGACAGAATCAGCTTTGACGCCTCTACAGAGGCCATTTGACACTCCCACGGCTTCCGGGCGGCGGAGGTTGTCAGTCTCTGCGCGCCCCCTCTCGTGCTGTGCAGCGCCGTCCTCGCAGTTGTCAGCTGGTGGCCTGCAGTACAGGCGACGTCCCGCCCGCGTGTTCCCATTCCACGACCTAAAAGGAATGTTTACTCAGACAAGCACACGGAAAAAATTTAATTCATCAAGTAGTTTCAGTTTTTCCATATTTACTCAAAAACTATTGACATTATAAAAAAACAGTTTCGATACTACACTAGACAATGTATAGTTCTATAAATAGAATGAAAAAAAATATTTCCAAAACATAGCACACACGAGAAAGTAGCTACAGAAGTGAAAAAAACGTATTTTTTTTAAATATTTTTTTGTGGTCGCAATTTTTAAGTTATATATTTTGTTTAAACTTTATAATTAAGATAAAAAATTAATAAACATGCTTGATTTTTTTCATTACTGTCACTTTTTTGCTAAGACCATAAAAGTTAAGAAACAATAACGGCAGACTTAGGGTATGATACTTCCGTGTGCATTTCTGAGTGAACATTCCTTTTAGGTCGTGGAATGGGAACACGCGTCCCGCCCGCCTGCCACGCTTGCGCCTCCTCCCCCCAGCACTATCCACGACATGTCCTCCCCGTCCCTGCACTACCCTCCGCACACAATCGCTCACTTCAATGTGACAGACAGGGCTATGTCTTCTCAGACTTAGGAGTTCATTGATCGTATAAGATCGCACCATTTATTAAGTTATATTAAATTATTTATATTATTACGTTAAAATCCAATAATTCAAATCAAATATTGACACATTAAAATTTGAACACAAATCATTTTTATCACATTAACCGGTCACAAGCATTGGTCACAACATTAAAATCCATTATTCTTTAAAGTAAATTAGTTAAAATATTTATATCATATTATCGTCAAAAATTTAAAATTATTAATCCGCAAAATTATATTGTCACAAAAAAAAAAAAACTATTTGTCATTCAGATTAAAAACACAAATTACACAAAAACGTTACATTCATTACGAGTATTATGGGTTATGATATATTAAGTAAAAAATTGTAATTTATCCTTAATTATTAATTCAAATGTACTATTTTACGAAACAATTAATTTGATTTATTATTTAAAAAACAATCGCGGAGCTGACAGCACACGCTGTGTCGCCAAAGGCGCCATCTTGCGGTCCTGAACATCAGTCTGATAATATTTCAAGAACACACATTCACATTGATGATTTACAATTTGAAGATGAAATTCATCAAGAAACTGTTGAAGAACAAAATCAAATCCAAAATTTTGATAATCAACAAGAAGAAAATGTTGAAAGCCAAGATGAAGGCTATCAAAGACCGCAACGTGAGAGAAGAATGCCGGATAAATACAATGACTATGTCATGTTTACCCTGCTCACCGAAGAATCTCCTTTTACCTATGATGAATGCATGCAAAGTAATGATAAGCAAAAGTGGATTAAAGCAATTCAAGAGGAAAAAGACAGTTTAATAAAAAACAATACATGGGATTTGGTCAACGAAGAGTGTGCTAAAGGAAAAGAGACAATCACAAGCCGTTGGTTATTCAAGATTAAGGAAAATGGACGGTATAAAGCGAGACTAGTAGCTCGAGGATGTCAGCAAAAAGAACAATTGGATTATCAGTACATATACAGTTCTGTTGTACAATCTAATTCATTGAGAATGCTATTAGCAATAGCCGCTTCAGAAAAATTGAAAATCAGTACTTTTGATGTGAAATCTGCCTTTTTATACGGGAAACTAGAAGAAGAAATTTATATGCAAGACATGTATATACCAGGTAAAATATGCCGACTCAAAAAATCTATATATGGACTCAAACAGGCTCCACATCAATGGTATAAACGCCTGACACAATTTTTATACTCAGAAGGACTTCAACCGTTGCAAACAGATCAATGTGTTTTCAAGTCAACAAAAGCAGATGAAAAATTGTTTATTGCCATACATGTTGATGATGATATTGTAATAGGAGAGAATAACCATTACATGCACAACCTACTAAACAAGCTGAGTAAACTTTTTGAAACCACTATCAATCATGAACCTAATATTTATTTAGGGATGAATATTCAACAAACCGAAGAGGGAGTGTTTGTTAGTCAACAAAATTATGCTGAGCAAGTTATTAAGAAGTACAATATGCAACAAGCAAAAAGCAACTAATACGCCGATTGCTCATCAAGACAATGTACATGATAATGAAGAATGTGCATCATCTGAGCTTATGTCTTAATTAATTTAGTGTTTGTTTTATTTATTCAAACCATTGTTAAAATTTTGAAAATCATTAAGTATGTTATTATTATTATTTCTTTATTTTATGTTCATTATAAATTTTGTTTATTTCATTCATTAAGGGAGTGTGTTGAATTTAATAAATGAAACAAATATTTAGTTAGAATAAGTTTGAATATAGAACACTGTTTTTGAATATGGAAAACAAAAGAATGTCATTTCAGTGAAAACAATATGCTGTTGTCGTGAAAAAGTCTGTGCGAAATAAATCAATATTATCTAATTATCCTGCCGTTTCAACATAATTTCAACACCATTACTAACGTGAGGAATGTTAGTTACTCATCTCGGCTAAGAGTGTTACTTGATCTTCTATTTTATAATCATCGTCTTCTGAAGCCTTGCTGTGCCAGCCAGTCTCTGTTGATCTGCAAATTAGAGAAGACATCCATGAGCTGCTTTAAATCCTTGGGCAACCTCTGGTTCATCTTTCGAAGATTTTTCCTTTAAATATGCTGTCTGTTAAATGTTGCTGCTCCTTCCTACTGTTGATCTCCCTAACACTGTTATGTGTTGCTGCTCCTTCATACTGTTGATCTCCCTAACACTGTTATGTGTTGCTGCTCCTTCATACTGTTGATCTCCCTAACACTGTTATGTGTTGCTGCTCCTTCATACTGTTGATCTCCCTAACACTGTTATGTGTTGCTGCTCCTTCATACTGTTGATCTCCCTAACACTGTTATGTGTTGCTGCTCCTTCATACTGTTGATCTCCCTAACACTGTTATGTGTTGCTGCTCCTTCCTACTGCTGATCTCCCTAACACTGTTATGTGTTGCTGCTCCTTCATACTGTTGATCTCCCTAACACTGTTATGTGTTGCTGCTTCTTCCTACTGTTGATCTCCCTAACACTGTTATGTGTTGCTGCTCCTTCATACTGTTGATCTCCCTAACACTGTTATGTGTTGCTGCTTTTTCCTACTGTTGATCTCCCTAACACTGTTATGTGTTGCTGCTCCTTCATACTGTTGATCTCCCTAACAATGTTATGTGTTGCTGCTCCTTCATACTGTTGATCTCCCTAACACTGTTATGTGTTGCTGCTCCTTCATACTGCTGATCTCCCTAACACTGCTATGTGTTGCTGCTCCTTCATACTGTTGATCTCCCTAACACTGTTATGTGTTGCTGTTTCTTCCTACTGTTGATCTCCCTAACACTGGTATGGTTTGTATTGCAGAGGTGGAGCCCTCATTCCCCGAGCGTGACGTCACCATCAAGAGAGGAGTAGATGCGGAGGAGTTCTACGAGCTGCTCAATGAGATTGGCAGGTAACTCCACAATTATTAATTTACTTAATGTAGATGACAATGTTTTATTGAACATGTTGCTACGATCTATCGACACCGATTAGGTACAGCCGTACAGGGGTCATCATAAGTCCATTTTCTTATGGAACAATTTGGTGCTGAATCGGAAGTCTAGTCGTGTATGAAAGCTTTCACACAATTTTTCCAACGATCCCATCCGAAACCAGCCGGACAGAATTCGTGCTGTTTGAAAAGGGCGTAAGGGTAAAATAGAGATGGGCACTGAAATCAATTGAAGTTACCTTGCATAATAAAAGGACTTCAAATAAAAACTTGAAAATGGATATTTTTGAAGCTAGTACGAGTATTTACATGAAATATTAATTTTAGTATGTATTTACTAATTTACAGACAAGTAACTTCCTGTGATCAAATGCTTTAAGAAATGTAAAAATAGATTCAGTATTTTTGGCGCAAACACAAACACCTCAGTTTTAACTTTTTGGCAACAAAAGCGGAAACAACAAAAATGTCGGACATTTATCAATGGACTGAGAGACTTAACGACATGTAACAAAACATTGACGTGGACCGATCAGTTAACAGCAGACTGCATTGGTTGGGTCACATCCAGTAAATGGACCATCGAAGCCTGGAAAAGATGATCGTGATGACGGATCCAAAGAGACGCAGAACAATGGTAAGACCTAGATTGAGGTGGCTAGACGGAGTGGTGGCAGACTGTCGTGTATTAGGAGTACAAAACTGAAGAAGTAAAGCGTTGGTTAGACAGCGGTGGATGCAGTCGTTCAAGGAGCCAGCAGGTACCTACGGGCTTAAGTTCCATTGATGATGATGATGGAAGTACTATTCTATATGTATGGAAAGTTTACACAAAAAAACGAGATTAAATGTTACATGACGGGCTGACAAGAGATGATTTTGAGGTTTAAACTTGGATTTTTAATATGAAATAGTTGATCATTTAACATGAATAAAAGCTTGGTAAAGCTCGCTTAAAAAGGATGCAACAATGATGTGGCTGAGTCCAACAGTAGGTCGCCTTCTTTCTTCCGGTGTGAGGTAGATCTGAATGTATGATCCTCATTGGCTGGATCTTGAGAAAGCGTGGCTTTGGTGCCATAGTTTTCAAAATTCATAGAATGTTTTTTGTGTGGAATGATTTGTCGTTGCGCTTCCTTTTGTTTTACAGTAAATACATTATGTAGCTAGCCACTAACTCCATTGAGTTCCAGGTGTTTGAATTGCACACTCTATTGAATTCCTGCCAAGCGCGGCATTCTCAATGAATTTGTATGTGATGTTTTGTAACGATGATATGTGATGTTGTGTGACTGGGGTACAGAGGGTGAATCTGTGGTATCACTGCATGCATGGCATGATATTATGATAATGTTGTCATGATGATGATAATCGTGTTCTGGCTTGCCGCCAGTATTCCATAGGCACCAACTGCTGAGAGCTCATGAACCACAGACAACAGACAACATAACGTAGACAACGACAAGGTCTCCCTTCAATAATAACTCTAAGTTCACTGTCTGCGCGTCCTTAGCTATCGATCAAATATATTAAACTAACATGCTTGCTAGTCCTGCCGCTGCTGCGTGGTTGGTCAACGACTGTGTACATGACACGCAATTATTCATGTTTACTTTTCAGTGGCACTACATTCCATGACGTCCAGCAAAGACTTCAAAGTACAAAAAAATATCAAATACACAGTCATTCCTTCCCATCATAACCTACACAGTGTTAAGCTGCATATCGCATCTAAGATGCACATTGCATGCAACTTGATGCCTCGTGGTCCAAGAAGTGGTAGCATTTTGCGTGTATAACCTTATCCTCACAAATGAAATAGTAGCCTTATTCGGAGTGGAACTTACTTGCTCCCGAGAAGGAATCTTCTCATTTCTCATGAAGGCTGAGTAAGCCTTGCTAATGTCAACTATAATTTGAACAAGAAAAGATATGCCGAAATGGGAATTGATATTTCGATATCATTGGTGAAATCAAACCCTAGGCTGTTGACTTTGAACGCAAGCTTTCAACTGAGTGAACCATCGATCAGACCACCAGTTTATTTGTATTTCTAAACAAATGTCATGACAGTTGAGACACCTGACAGAGTCATGGCCAAGGGCGGAAGCTCATTACCACAGCAAGCTGCAAGAGGACAGCCATTATAAATAATACTTATTAACACAAAATATTATGAGTGAAACATTCAAAACATAATACAGAATTAACGGAGCTAGATAAAGTAGGTGGAAAGATCAGCTGCTGACACATTTATAAAGTTGTCTGAGTCAGAAGCGACACGTGTCAACTAAACCACTCACAAGGTGCTTACAAGGGAACAGACAACTCCGCCAAAAAAGTAAACACCAGCAAAGCACATTGCCATTGGTGCCTTCTTCTTCATTGTAAGGTTTCTCGCCGTCGTTGCAAATAGTTCTGTTATGACTAGTTAACCATAATAATGACAAAATTAAGTTATATTTTTGTCTCAATCCTAAGATTGGCTTGCAGCAATGCTCATCAGTCTTTTTCACCATTCTTCCCTACTTGTGGCAATTCTTTTGAGCTCCTCACCGAAGCAGCAACAGCTAACTGCCTATACCTTCCCTCAACGAACTCTCGGTCTGTTCGTCATTGGAAGTTTGTCGCCTTGATCACACCTTCAATTGTTGTATGTAAGAGACTGTTCTGGCGTATTGTGTATCCTAACCATCTTTTGGGACAAAGTTTGAGCAGGTGTCTTCCTCCTCCGATTTTTTGCAGAATCTCTTCATTCGTTATAAGATCGTTTCAGAAAATTCAAAGATTGAAAAAAGACACATCAAGTTATTCTTGAGAAAATAATAGTAATTATTTTTTCATATATTTTCTTAACAGTAAATATACAAAGGTTACAACTTTTTAAGTTAGGTAAGAAGAAATTCGTGTGCCTGCACTAGGAGGCCCTGTGCCTCAGGCATAGAGATTTATCTTCTTGAAAAGTTATTGCATCCATGCATGCTTAAATAGTTTTATAGCGTACGTATGTATGGTGGAAATGAAGCATTTTAGAAGCATGACAGGAAAACTCTAAGGAATAGAGTTAGGAATGAATGGGTAAAAAAATAATGTAATTTGAAAGAGGATGTGAAAGTTAAATAAAAAAAAATGTGATGAGATGGTTTGGGCATGTGAAAAGAATGAATGATGATAGACTGACAAAGTATGTATACAAAGAACGTGTGAAGGGAAAACGAGGGAAGGAGCGACCGAGGAAAGTATGGAGTGATCAGATTGAGGAGATTGTGAAAGAATAGGATATACAAAGTGAGCGTAAAAGAAGAAAATGCATGAAAAAGGTGATGGATATGAAGGAATTGAAAGAGGTATGTCAGGATAGGAAAAAATGGAGGCAACTCTGCAGAGGCTCTGGCCACCCCTAGCGGAATGGCGACAGAGTTACAGTTACTTGGTGCCTAAAGAACCAACTAAAGTCACTAAAGTATATAAAACAGCAGATGCACAAAATTGTGCATCTTTTTAATTTATATACTGGAGCAGAGCACTGTTACGTAAATAAACCTCGGATTATAGACACGTTTTCATTATTGTCGGTGTTGGCGTTTTTGAAAGTTGTTGGATAATAAGCGGAGTCTATAATAATTATTTAAATTGCAATGATATCTTTCATTTCATATTCACAGACACGCATAAGTTCGCGCTTACTCATACCACATGTGGACTTACAAAATAAAAACTAAAAGCCATGCACTCTTGCCGACCTTCGTTGAAAAGGGGGGGACATTGTAAAAGTGAACCATTGTTTACAGTATGGGTTTTCAGCTTCATACCAACCTATTAATCAAGGAACACATTCGTATCAATAAAAGCGACTGAAGGATAACCACGGGTTTTTCGGGTCAAGTAGATTTTTGCTTTCGTGCGTTTCGTCCATATTCTTGCTGGCATCTCCTTCGGCACTCCGACTTCCTTGACAATGGCAGCGCGAATGACACTTGTTGTTTTCCAGGGGCAAGTTCGGCACGGTGTACCGCTGCCGGGAGAAGGCCTCGGGGCTGGAGCTGGCGGCCAAGGTGGTGAGCGTGAGCAGGAGGGAGGACCGCAGGAACGCGGAGAGGGAGGTGGACGTGATGCAGCAGCTGCGCCACCCCAGGCTCATCCAGCTGTACGACGCCTTCGACAGCGGCAAGGTCATGTGCGTGGTGCTGGAGCTGTGAGTCTTGTCTTAGTTGCTAATATTGCAAGACCAGCTTATCAGCTGTCGTCAGCGCCTCCAGAATGTCGCTACTAAATCAAATTTGGGCCTTCATTGCGCCTTGCAATAGGGCATTTACAATAGTGAGTAATTTGTTTAAAAGTGTTTAATTTTGATAGATTACGATAAATATATTGACAAGGTTTTGATATCAAGTCTAAAATACAATTCTATGAATTGTACTTAGACAAGCTAAGTACAAGCCCTGAATAATATGTTACTGACGAAACGTAGCAGCCTTCCAAAAAGAATAAAGCAGCCAATAGGGCATTTACAATAGTGAGTAATTCTAAGTAAGTCTAAGTACAAGCCCTAAAGAAGTCAGTCATATGTTACTGACGAAACGTAGCAGCCTTCCAAAAAGAATAAAGCAGCCTACAAAGAATTATTGGACCATGGTCTACAAGCCCGGAAAGATGGATTCTACATCCTTATCATCATCATCATCTGAAGCCGGCCATGAAAGCCTAAAAACACTTACAATAGACAAGGTTTCGAAAAAGTGGTCAAGACTGAAGACCAAGCTTTTGATTAAAAAATTACTAACGTGGGAAATCTTATGGACCACGGTCAAGACTCGCGAAAATAATTACAAGCATATGAAGCTGACCGTGAAAGCCTGAAAACATTTCCTTTCACATTAACGTTTGTTATTTTCACTTAAATAGAGAGATACTACTCACCGGCCACACTTTAGCGAAAACCACTTCTTACTTCTCTTTATCAATTTGAATTTCTCTTCATATGGAGGATTTTATTTTTGGAATGTTGAGTCATTTTCAACAAACACTTCTGGAATTTTATTAAATTTCATCAGAATTAATTATGATCTTGTTAGAAGCGCCGCATAATAAATAATAAAGAATGTCGTGGGCCACGAGGAGGGCGCGCTGTTCAGTGTTCACTGTTCAGGGCCAACAGCTATGATGCTCGTAATATAACATCACGGCTTTCATCTGTGATCTGTGAAAAATCTAAAACAGTATCGCAGGAAATAAAGTAAATTTATATTAGGTATTACATTGACCTTGCAACTAAAAACACATGGCTGCTGGATTTCCTCTACGCATTCTTCTTCTTGTTCTTCGCTGCGTCGTTTTTTCAAGAACATTTCGATTAAAAGTATCTACACAAGTGAATCAATATCAGAGACTTGACTAGATGCTCTAAGCTCTAGATGTTGGTGACAAACAAAACATAAAACTATTTCTGTCTTCTTGTATTTTGTGAAATGTCCAATCATAAATTCAGAAATAAGCTTCAGCAGTGTTGTGTGTAGGCAGAAATTATTATTGTCTATGGTTGGCAGGCGGACAAAGTTTTTTTTTGCGCAAAAATAAAAACAAAAAACTGCGAATGAGAAAAAATCTTCAAGCAATGTCAAATATAATTAAACAGATACAGCCAGCGAATTTAAAAATCATCGTGTTGCAACTGCCAATTGAAATATTTCATTGAAACATTTTAATGTTGATGATTTTCCTATTCCACCGTTTCGTTATGATGATGATGATGATGATGATTTTTTTTAACCATCATTTCTTGACATTTTAACTCCAAAGGCGCCCCAAAAGATTCGATGAACAGATCGGTCTTGAAGGGCGTTTTTCCCATGTGATGGCTGGTGCATCTGAAAGTACCAAGTTATTTCAATCATGTCTAAGTGCATATTTTAAATATTTTGAACAAATGTGTTCAAATATAAAAAAAAGTTATTTCCTCGTAGTTTCCATGACCTCTTCCTAACAGCTCTTTCTAAACAGTATATTTCATACTTAGGTCTTTCCCCTCTAGGGCTCTAGCTACTTCTGTTTTGGCCAACTCTCTCTGATTCTCTCGCACTACTTTCTTAACTAGTGGGCCCGGAAATCAGACGTTGCCATTCCAGTATTCAGAGACTGATATCACCTTGTCATTTGCCATTGTATGGTCTTCCTCGTTGCATCTGCATTACCAATCACATCTCACATCCTTTCCCTCCAGGAAGCCTTACCTTTACTGGTTGTTGAAACCTTACAACTTGTTGCTTGTAACCTAGTAGCTTGTTGAACTTAGCCTGTTGAGGGTTTCCCACCTAGGCTGTGTTTATGCTTTTGAATAACACCATCCAAGGGTTGTTGCCAAGTTTTGGTCTCCACAATTCCTCTCTGCGTTCTTTTGCAGAGATCTCCCACTATATAGAGCTACGACTGACTAAGGATCAGATTGTGTATTGTGATTCACCATAGTATTCTATTCGGCCGTCCCTACCTACGTCATGCCCCCATCATGACGTCAGCAGGGCTCCTTCAGCTTAGTGATCAGTGGATGACGCTCCTCCGGGATGTAAACAAGCTGTTGCTGGTGTTCACTTGCACATCGTGTTATTCTCCCATGAGCTGCCCATAGTGTATGAAGTGTGGTTATTGGCGCGCTTTTGTTTATTTATGTTGTCTGGAATGTTGGCGCTCTGCCAGCAACACAGATCCAAGATGGCGCCGACACAGACAGAGCCGCTCCAACACAACTCACTTTTATTTGCACCAAGCTTTTGGAAACTCGCCTACATTTTACAATTAAGATCTATATTCTTCTTTGAGTATTTACCTCATATAAGTACCTACCTACTCTTGAAAACTTTCAATGACTAATATAAGACAACAACAAAAATAACGAACTTGTGCACGGGAAAATTTTGAACTCTCAGCATATTTTTTCCAATTTGACAATTTTTTTGTTCCTACATAAAACGTTAACCAATAGTTTCATAGATAGAAAAAGGGTCATTTTTTTTAGATTACTTTGCGAGTACAATTTATTGAGGTCCGAACATTTTTTTTAATTTTGAACTTTTTCCTCGGCGAACGAACGTCAGTCTTGTGTGGTATTGCCGTCCTTATCAACTAACAGCAAAATATTTGTTCGCCTTTTCCCTAGCAGACGAGGTTAATTTTCGAAACCTTTTCAATGTTCAGATCTCATTTCTACAATCGTTTTCGCAAACATACCTACCGTTTGCATCGTAAGGTGGTCTGATTCAAACTGATGAATTCCATCTTAAAATGGAGCAATAGGGACAGCTTGATGAAACCATATTGTATCAATTATTATCAAATATCGGGTCGCTTCATTAGAAGTAGATTAACAACGGCGTATGAAGTTGTCAATTGTTTAAAATTCAACGCATTTGGGCATACGTACTGTTGGTTCCATTAAAACAGTTTTCATTTAGGAAACAGTACCTGCCTCCTTATCGAAGTCTTCACCTACGTATGCAGTTTTTGATCCTTGGCAAACGTAACAAGGTGCATAAGCACGATGTACCTATTTGTTGACGCCCCTGGGCGGCGTCTTCCCTGCGCCCTGCACTGGCCCTGTATCTGCAGCCGCAAACAGACAGACTGAAATTATAATTATAGAGAGTGGAGTATTCAGACTGAAGACACGGAGAGCGACCAATGACTGTGCTGACATGAGACTACTGAGGAAACCTGCTGGGATTCTCAGAAACCAAACTCAGAGCACAGGGTGACACAGCAAACATCGCTCGTCTTCTGTGAGTTGAGAATCGGGTATAGATCAAAACATGAACATGTACGGATACATACTCCCTGCAACTCTTGCCGCCCTTCCCTGAAAAAGGGGATAACAACATGATTCTATAACTTTTCGTTGCATTTATGCCAAAATAAATATTGATCACGTGAATGATAATTTACTCATTAAGTACCTACTTATCTATAATCTATAATCTAAGTTGCAAGGATATATTCATTTAAAGCTCTCAGATGGATGCCCACAAACCAACAAGTGTAGTTCGCGCTTACAAATGCTGAATGTGTACTTACAAATAAAATCCAAACCTCAAATGAACATAAGCCCCACAGCTTTTGCCGACCTTCCCTGAAACAGGGGTGACATTGGCAAAGTGAACCATTTTTTACAGTATGGGTGGTCAGCCTCATACCAACCTATAAGTCATCTTTTTATTTCCGCTAAGCTTCCAAACAACTTCATTTTTGACTCCTAGATTTTTTTTTAAGCCCTGAATAATCATACTTACGAGAAAAATTGCCTGTACCGCGTCTATAATTATTTTCTTTGACTTTAAGCCAATACATCCTTTATTATATTACTCCAGGCCGTCGTCATTCGCCTTGAGTTTTGATTTTCAAAATTAATGCCATCACAGCAGATGAAATACATTCGCGATATATGGAAAATCAAATTTTGTATATATGCTGCAAAACAGTAATATTCGCGTATGTGTTTGAATCCCATACTAAAATACACTTATAAACCCTTATAGACCCTTTTGTTTTTATAATCAAAATACGTATGAAACTATATTGACATCTAGCGGCAAAATTAGAAAGTTTTTTTGTATTTTCTTTTATTTGATTCAAAATTAAAAAAAAAACAAACGAAATAAAAATGGATTTAAATCTGTAATCTAAGCTGCAAAGATATATTACATTTAAGATTCATATTACATGCATTCCTACAAGCAGACATTTGTAAGTTCGCGCTTACACATAATGCATGTTGACTATTACAACATACAAACCCAATCTCAAATGCAACTCTTGCCGACTTTTCCTCAGAGATGAAATTTGCATGGTAAACCAATTTTTAAAGTATGGGTGGTCAGCCTCATACCAACCTATAAGTCAAGGAAATTATTTTGTGTATTTCTTTACATAATCTGAGTTGCAAAAATACATACCATTTGAGATTCATATTAAATGCATTCCCACAAGCAGACAGGTTCGCGCTTACAAATGATCCATGTGGACTTACAACATAAAAACCTAATCTCAAATGAACATAAGCCCTGCAACTCTTGCCGACTTTTCCTCAAACAGAGATGAAATTTGCATGGTGAACCATTTCTTACAGTATGGGTGGACAGCCACATACTAACCTATAAGTCAAGGAAATTATTTTGTTTAGTTCTATAATCTTAGTTGCAAAGGTACATACCATTTGAGATTCATATTAAATGCATTCTCACAAGCAGACATTTGTAAGTTCGCGCTTATACATAATGCATGTTGACTTACAACATAAAAACCCAATCTCAAATGAACATAAGCCCTGCAACTCTTGCCAACCTTCCCTGAAACAAAGGTGAAATTTGCAACGTGAACCATTTTTTAAAGTATGGGTTGTCAGCCTCATACCAACATATAAGTCAAGGAAATTATTTTGTGTATTTCTTTACATAATCTAAGTCACAAAGATACATGCCATTTGAGATTCATATTAAATGCATTCCCACAAGCAGACAGGTAAAATTTCGCACTTACAAATGCGGACTGTGGTGTGGCGGACAAATGTGGACTAACAACATAAAAACCTAATCTCAAATGGACATAAGCCCTGCAACTCTTGCCGACTTTTCCTCAAACAGAGATGAAATTTGCATGGTGAACCATTTCTCACAGTATGGGTGGTCAGCCGCATACTAACCTATAAGTCAAGGGAATTATTTTGTTTAGTTCTATAATCTAAGTTGCAAAGATACATACCATTTGAGATTCATATTAAATGCATTCCCACAAAAAGACATTTGTAAGTCCGCGCTTACACATAATGCATGATGACTTACAACATAAAAACCCAATCTCAAATGAACATAAGCCCTGCAACTCTTGTCAACCTTCCCTGAAACACAGCTGAAATCTGCAAAGTGAACCATATTTTAAAGTATGGGGGGTCGATTTTCTTTTACTAAGATTGCATGTTTTTATTTTACATGTTTTCCGAATTTTAACGCGAGGAAACTATGCGCAATATACACATTCTCCGAATGTTAAGGGGTTGGGCTGCGTAGCAGCCAGGGGCAACGCCCCTAGTTTTTTATATTATCACTATAATTATAATTTATAATTTATAATCTAAGTTGCAAGGATATATTCATTTAAAGCTCTCAGATGTATGCCTACAAACCAACACGTGTAGTTCGCGCTTACAAATGCTGAATGTGTACTTACAAATAAAATCCAAACCTCAAATGAACATAAGCCCCACAACTTTTGCCGACCTTCCCTGAAACAGGGGTGACATTGGCAAAGTGAACCATTTTTTACAGTATGGATGGTCAGCCTCATACCAACCTATAAGTCAAGGAATACGAATAATAAATTACATTTAAATATAAAAAAGAACAAAACCTTAAAAAGAAATCTTAAATACAAAAAAGTCAAAAATTTCCTATGCAATAAATGTAGCAAATTAATAAACCAACATTAGAAATCAACATTGTAGATTAGCCGCCACTTCTTCCTGTCCTTGTATGCTTCTTTCATTTCATCCAGAGTCATAACCTTTTTCATACAAGTCCTCCTTTTATTATGACTCTGGTGGATGTCGTGGAAGAGGAAGACCGAGAAAGGTATGGATGGACCAAATTTTCGAAATAGCGAATGAATGGGATATCCAGAGCAGTGGCGTACATCTCATACAGTTCAATAGTTGTTGCCGAACTGAATTAAACACACAATTCATACAACAATATTCATCTTCTGTTCTT
Source organism: Agapetus fuscipes (assembly GCA_951799405.1). Taxonomy (NCBI): domain Eukaryota; kingdom Metazoa; phylum Arthropoda; class Insecta; order Trichoptera; family Glossosomatidae; genus Agapetus; species Agapetus fuscipes. The sequence goes on along the minus strand of CATOGX010000065.1, from coordinate 2,839 downwards.
TTAAAAATTCAAATTACGCGCGGTATAGCACATAATATTATCTGCCCGCCGCTTGTCACTACGTTTCACTTCCCCTCTCTCCCCCACACTCCGCCCCACTCCGCTCATCATAGCGCTAGGGGCTGGCAGCAGCTGAAATATTATGATGTTTATCATCATAATATCTCAGTTCCATCTTTAGTTGGCCTGATATATTATGATGATAATAATGATAATGACTCACGAACTGTTCCAATGCGTGAACGAACAGCTTCGCATAATTATTATCCCTAAAGGCTAGTTCGCACAAGGCCACTGATTTAGTCAAGTAACGAGTAATTTAGTAGTGGGCGGGGCGCTACTCGCCCGTGAAGCGTTCGCATTACGGTCCAGTACAGTACACAAGTGCGAAGTTGGCTGCAGAAAGCCCTTTCTATAATGGCGGAAAATTTGAATTGGCTGCAGTTTGAAAATATTAATTGAGTATTAAAATCATGTTATTATAAAGCCCTTTAAATTGGCTATGGTTTGGTAATATTAATTGATTTATGCCCGGCCACCTAGCTAGGAGCCTGTTTAGCAAACAACTTCGAAACTCGACTTTTGTAAATTCGAAATGTATTTTATGGTTTATAAAATAATATACACATTTTAAATAAAAACAACACATGACTATTTGATGTTTATAATAATATCTACCATTTACGCTGCAAACATTATTTTTTAATTGAATTTTTATCTTTTCAATGATGTGTACAAAGTATATTTTAAGTAATTTACTCAATTTCACAGAATACGTCTCACATAAAATGAACAATCACTTACAAGTCGACACTATATATACAGACTTTTCAAAGGCCTTTGACAGGGTAGATCACAACATACTTATTCAAAAACTATACGGTGTGGGCATTCAAGGTGACCTTCTCAGATGGTTTGATTCTTACATAAGAAATAGGCAACAAGCAGTGGTTGTAGGTAATTGCAAATCCAATTTCACTTGTGTTCCGTCGGGTGTACCCCAAGGATCACACCTAGGTCCTACTCTTTTCAATATTTATATCCATGACATACAAAATTGTTTCCAGTCCACAAACTTCTCAGGTTTCGCTGACGACATGAAAATTTACACAACAATTAACAACATAAATGATTGCGTTGATTTACAGAATGACATCAATAGGCTAAGTGTATATTGTTGTAAAAACAAGATAGACATCAATGTGTCCAAGTGTGCCCTATTAACCTTTTCTCGCAAAAATACACCCATAACGTTTCCTTATTCCATAAACGGTTCGTTATTAAAAAAAGTCGATGATATAAGAGATCTAGGAGTTATATTGGATTCCAAATTGACGTTCGATAAACATATTGATTCAATTACCTCCAAAGCTTACCGAATGTTGGGTTTCATTATCCGCACCGGTAAACAGTTCAATAATATCAACACTTTGAAGACACTGTACCTTTCGTACATACGGCCTCACCTAGAATTCAGTGCTCCGATTTGGAGTCCACATTATAAGATCCACACAAACCGCATCGAAAAAATTCAAAAGACTTTTTTGAAATATCTGGAGAGACGTTTATATATAGAACACACCAACTATAATTCTTCCATAGAACTTTTCAAACTCAACACATTGCAAGATAGAAGGACCTACTTCGATCAATTGCTATTGTACAAAATATGTAACAATATAATCGACTCACCAGAAATACTAAGTAATATATCATTTCATGCACCAATCAGACATACCCGCTCTCAAAACTTATTTCACCTGCCCACTTGTCATACCAACTACCGATACCATTCAACCATTTTCAGAATACAACGTGATTACAACCTAAATTTTAAACATCTTGACATTTTTCAAGACTCATTACTAACCTACCGTAATAAATTGAGATATTTTTCAACTCCCTTCAATTCCTTCCCCTAATCCCCTCAATCACTTACACACATTAATCCCTCCTTTTCCGCATTTTCTACTTCAATTTCCTTTTACTCATTTTCTACCTTCAATTTCCTTCTAATTTACTTTGTTATATTCACTCTGTTAAAACTACTTTACTTACATACCCCCGATTGTTTCACTTATCGTTAAAAAAATTCTCAAACCCTGTTTCTTTCTTTTTTGCTATTCTTAACTTACCTGCTCAACATACTGATTACACTATAAGAATACCTTTAGACTATTTAAATTTGAAGAAAACAACTTTGGCTAACACTAATTTTAATGAACACTATGTATTCACATTCATAAAGCTGTAGTTTTCTGAAATGAAATAAATAAAATAAATAAATATTTTGTATGCACACACTATAATACGGCTCTAGTCTGCAGCTGCATTCAGATGCATTTCTCTGTTGCGTTTTTCGTTGTTGACAATTAACATCAATATTCGACATGTAAAATCGGCATTTTCAAATACACGGCGGTCACCAATCAATTATCAAGTTAAAGAAGAAACATGGTTCAACTTTTCAGAGGCTGACCGCGAGAAACTTGTTCAATCCTGCTACATACGCCTCTCACGTCTGTCACAGATACCAGCTGATGGCTTACAGTGGCATAAAATTGTAATGCCTCTAATTAGTTATCCCCGTGTGTCACTGAATTGTTTCTGTACAAAACAATAAGTAACAATCCATCTGAAGGATATCATAAGGCCTGTGATATGACAAATTTATGGTAGGTACCTATAAACATCGATCAATGTAAAAGATCGATGTTTTTAAATACGTAATAAATTCATGGACGATAATAGTTATTTCCACATCTTTACCAAAACTATATTTGTACAGCTCTATTGTCCGAAAACTTAAAAATTACTACAATTTCATCCAGCAAGGAGC
>CATOGX010000063.1:0-17621 GCA_951799405.1 Agapetus fuscipes | reverse complement strand
ATCTACGAAAACATTATATTAAGGCTTCAAATTTCAACATATCCTCATATAGCACCAGTATATATGCATGTATTATAAAATATCCCCGAAACTTTTCTTTGCCCATCTGTTAAACCATTTCATTAAATTTAAACATCAAACATGGTTAGAAGTTGTGTAATTTTTATATACAATTTATCTGATAACACATCAAGGGCTGAAACCATGTACAAAGACTTTAATTTCATGATGTCCTGGTATTGAACTGATTGAGGTGGGTTCTTGAAGATGTCCAAAATAACATTATATTTATTTTAAATGAAAGAAGTACACAATTTTATTTTTAACATGTTTATGCACTTATAAATTATTATTATTAAATTATTACATTATTCTGAAATTATTAAATTATTCACTATTTCAATTAGTCCCTACTGATTTGCTGTATTTCCTATTTGTTTATGCATTTATACATTATTACATTTATTAAATTATGACATTACCAGGTCCGTAGTCCAGGTGGTAACACTTCGGACTCGTAACTGGAAGGTCGTGGGTTCGAATCCCGGCGGAGCACAGAAAATATACCATTTATATTTTCAAATTTGCTCTTCGCTGGGTTGAAAACTTCATAAACCTTTACGAAAGACCGGTCATCAAAAGGTCCATCCAGCCTTACAACAACTGGGTCTTGCTTGAGAATTGGCGCTTTCTACAGCGACGACCAAGCTCGCAGAGGGCTCTTGAGGTGTGATACACACAAAAACAGCGCTCACCAAATAAATCAGCCTAATTTAATTTTAATTACTCCAATATTATTAAATTATTCACAATTCAATCCGAGTCACTACTGTTTTGCTGTATTTCCCCGGTCTCATTCAATGAAACAGGAAGGCTTTCGAAGAAAGCATGGTGGCATTTGGGAATTAAATTTGATGCGCAAAGGGACAGCAAGTCGCGTTTTTTGTGGACACCTATTTTTGGTGGAATTAAATATGCCTTCTGTAATTCCAATCCTGTACTTCTTCCCCTCTGTTTTCTCTTAACATTGACGGTACCTGTGTATTACTCCCCCCAGCTACTTTCTTTCTCTCTTCATCAGTGTTATAGTTTTTCCCAATATTAGAGCTTAGCTCTTTCCAATTGTAAAAGTCGTCTGTGCTCATCTCGTATACGGTGTATGGTTTGCCACTTTTTTTCGCAGATTTCAATACCATAGCCATTTGAGCAGGGGTGTAAATTGGACCTTTTTTTGTCAGTCTCTTCTTCTCTCTTTCTATGACCGAATGTATATTGTCTGCGTCATTTTGTGTGCGGCCTGTGATTAAAAAGTTGTGGGTGATTTTATCAATTGGCAGGCTTTGCACTGCAAACAAGTACATACTTAAAATAAATTTGTTTTTATTTTGCCCTGCACAATTATCTGAGTAGAAAATGACTTCTGTTTTCATACCCAGAGTTTTTAGGAAAAGATATACGCATGTACCTATTTCATTAGCTCCTCTTTTGGCGATGCTTTCGTGCCATGAATAACATATCCCAGATTTTTTTAAAACATCGCAAAGAGTGAAATTAATAAAATTCAATTTGGATTTATAGAAAAATGTTGACACTTCTCCTAAGGGCAATGGCACAACAGCTTGAAGATCATAGTCATATACGTGTATATTTCCATCACTCACTCTTGCATTCGCTACATCGATTTTTTTTTTATCGTGATGCTGTCTTTTCTAGTAGGTGGTTGTCTTGACTTTGTTTGAGGCTATCTTTCTCTTCTGGGGATGCATTTGTAAATGCCGCACACTTAGCGCATTGGTCTTTTTTTGGTTTATAGAAGGACAAGTTATATTCCGTGTTAAAAATATGTGAATACATGGAATGTTTAGCTGGAATTATTTGGTTTTCTGTGCAGTATGTGAGATACAGTCTTTACATTACTGCAATAGATAGATCGCCTTCTAAATACTGCCGCTTTGTGTCTGCTCTACAATAGTGGGACTCCACGCGAGGGAATTCGTAAATATGATTTCGTACTGATTGTTTTGTCACTTCAGGCAATGTCTTATGATTGCTGTGACGACCTCTGAGATCTTTTTTAGTTGTGCCTTCAGGTTCCATTTTTTTCTGGGTAGTCGTAATTGCAGTATTGGTGATAGCAATGGTCCTCTTGAAGAATGCCTTGCATACGCGAATCCTTTTTTCATCTAAATATAAGTAATAAGCATAATTGAGCTTTCTTGACGAATTTTGCATGCAGTATTTACGAGGAGTTGTTATTACCATGCACTTAGACAAGAAGTCACGTTGTCTATTGCGGTCAGAAAGGGCATAAAATTTCATGAATATGAATTGTCGCTGCTCGTTATTAAACTTTTCCGAACATTTTAATTTACATTTTTCTCCACAAGCTCTTCCTATATGTTTTCCTTGTCTCTGAAGTCCACCCTCTGTTGTATAACCCAGTCCAGAGTTTAAAAGTCTCTTCTTTTTATTTTTGGGCCAGTTTGCTTCATTTCGAATTATTTTTTTAGGTTTTTGTTCCTCATTGCCACAATGACAATGTTCAAACACAGTTATTTGTTTTATGAACTTAAATATAATAAATATTATAGATCTGTACAAAGACATTTTAAAATTCCTTCATATGGAAGTGTTGATTTCTTGTTTAAATCTGGTCCAATAGTAAGACATTTTAAAATGTCCGTGCATAGAAATAATAATCCCAAAATAAGCTGGTTCAATACAAGGACATTTCGAAATGTCTGCATATATAAATGACAAATAAGAAACATTTTAGTTTTGTGGTCAGACATGTTAAGATGTCTGAGTATTGAAATAAGTTTGAGATTGAAACTACTATAATTCCATAGTAGGATATCGTTTATATCTCATAAACAATATTTTTTCCTAAATGTTTGCATACAGAACCAGTTAAAGTACTTACATGGGGACCAAAATCTCAAATAACCTCATTTTTGTTTTTTTTTAAGATGTCTGAGTATTGAACTAGGGCAGCGATATACATACACTTTGTAAGTCTTTTATTATGTTTATTTTCATTAATTTCGGATACTGTTCTGTTTTAAGACAAATTTAATGCATTTTCTTTTATGTTTTTTTGTTCTAGCGAGACACAATCAGAGAGGAGCTCCCCCAAGTCATAGACCAAATCGCGGCCTGCCTACAAAACATAGACAGGCAAGCTGTCCTCCTGTTCAAGACCAACGATCTCCTGCGCGGCATCGAGTCCTCGCTCAAGACTAACGAGATGATGTGTGGCTTCATGGTCATGACCAAGTGCTGCCTCATATCCGTCTATAACGAGCGACTGAGAAACGCACACTCCTCGTTAGAGAGATTCTACATAAACCTGTCCAGGACGTGGAGCATGTTTAAGTTTTATGTGGTCTCTACGTATTTGGGTATTAGAGCTAATTTTGTTCACTAATTGGTAGGACATTAGCAAGTTTTGTTATGTTTGTTTATGTCATTAGCTTATTTATCAGTGGTAAGCAACTTCTATATGAATGGGATAGAACCAGAGGTGGCAATCTAGGATTTTTTTAGAGAGTCCGGTCAATAGCTCAGTTGGTAGAGTGCTTGTATTCCATGCCGATAGCTTGGGTTCAAATCCCACTGAGCATATCAGAAATGATTGTCTGTTTTGGTATTTATGTCATACCCTAAATAAAATATCGACAAGGCTTACTCAGCCTTCACGAGAAATGAGTACCAGCCCCATCGGGTGTTGGGAAACCACCACTTCAACTGAAGTGGTTGGCGTAAGGCCGGACCTCCTTACCTTTAAAAACAAATTAGATTATAAATGATGGTTCTATGATCAGTGAACGCAATCAAAATCAGGCTGAAATTCATTTATTGATAAATATTGGTTTTAATTATTTTTTTTAAAGAAAAATGCAAAAATGAAGTACAGGTTCTGTACCACTGATAAATAATAATTAATCTTCCTATAATGGTTTAGTAGACTTAAGTGCTAATGGACTTGGAACAAATTTAAATTATTTTTTAGGCTGGTAAATGTCCTTGAGCAACCGATAAGAAAATATCTTGTATTGTTTGTGTATTAACACTGTGAAAATACATATTTACTTTTAATATTTTTAAGAATCTAATTCCAATTAAAACACTGTTTCTTTTCACCAATTATTAATTTAATTTAAATAATATTACAAACGTTTTTGATTATCATCAGATACAATAAAATTAAAAAAAAAAAATTACTGAGTGATGATGTAAATCAAAAACGTTCATAATATTATTCCACAAGTCCATTGCATCAATTTTTGAGTTTTCTTTTAACTCATGTTACTTATTTACACTGTGATTAGATTTCATATTGAATTAGCTTTTGCAAACCAAATTGTAATTTTAGGATAATAATAATATAAGCCAATGATTGGTATAGAAACAATACTTACTATTTGCCCCTCCAGGGCTGAAGTCTCATCACCACGGTAACTCTTACCTACCGAATATCGGTAATATTTGTATGAAGACCTGTTAATCCAAGATGGCCACAAGTGAACAGCTGATTACAAATTCTCGAATATCGGTAATATTTGTATGAAGAGAATTTGTAATCAGCTGTTCACTTGCGGCCATCTTGGATTGACAGATCTTCATACAAATATTACCAATATTCGAGAATTTGTAATCAGCTGTTCACTTGTGGTCATCTTGGATTGACAGGTCTTCATACAAATATTACCGATATTCGGTAGGTAAGAATAACCGTGGTGATGAGACTTCCAGCCCTGGGCGTAAGAGAGTAAAAAAAAAACACTGTTGGCAAACAGGAAGAAGTGACTAACTAACAAAATACCCGTTTTTACCATTGAGATATTATACAAAGGAGTAGAAACTAACTTACAGCAATGATACCATTATATGGGGCACAATTATCCCCAGTCCCGTCAAACACAACAGTGGTGTAGTCATACAAAACATGTTCTTACCCTGATTTGTATATAAAAACAATACTTACTATTTGTCCCTCCAGGGCGCAAGAAAGTAAAAGAAACACTCTGTTGGCAAACAGGAAGAAGTGACTAATTAACCTCCCTACCTTCAGGTTATTTTCCGAGAAATAGGCAAAAAATAATCAGGAATCTAAACCACAATGTACGTACTCCTGACTTTTGAAGAGTATTAGTACTTAGCCTGCCCTTGAGGAACTAACTTGTCTAGACTTGTAATGACATGACTTTGGAACTCAGGCGGACGCCAGGCGGTTTGTAGTTTTTAAATATATTATTTTTTCTCAAGCGCGTACGCGATATAGCAGAATGGTACACTCAAAGTTTGCATATCGCGTACGGTCATATATGCATAGGGCGGTTAACAAAATTCCCGTTTTTACCATTGAGATTTACCACAGAGGAGTAGAAACTTACCTACGGCATTGATGCATACTATGGGGCATAATCGTCCCCAGTCCTGTCAAAGAGAGCAGTGGTCTAGTCATACAAAACATGCTCTTATATGTGAAATCCTATGTTTTCTTACTTTCTCTCTTTGTGTTCGACACGCAATAATTACACATGCTAAATAATGTCTTCAAATAATTCCTTTAAGTAATGTTTAAAAATTGACAAATTTACCAATCAAAATATTGAATAAGAGTTTTAGGCTTACACGGCCGGCTGATGATGCTGGAGTGATGTTTTCCAGGATCTGTTGCCGTGGACCGTGGTCTGTGGGAGCTGGAGCTTCCGGACGTTTCGCCCATTTCTACAATGGGCTTCTTCAGCGTGAAGTATGATGATCTTGATGAGAACTGTGATGCAAGTGTGTGTACACTGAGGGTTTATATGTGCAAACTAAACACACTTTGAATGCGAGTTTGTTAATTCAGCAGCGACATCTGTGTATTTTTGCATGTGAAACTATGGGGTATATCCGGTATATCAGAAAAGATTTATAAGGCGTGCGCACAATTTTCACACAGGCACTAGTTTCAAAGATACCAACTTTCTGTTAAGATTTTGTTGTTTCATTGAGTTTTTTTTGTTTACAACAAAATGACACTGTGACGTTCTTTGTTCTCTTTCTAACCAAGGACAATTTGTGGTTAGGTAAATTGATCTATAATCAATCATATTAATGGCAAATTGAGAATCATTTTATTTTGGGATAAAATTTGCTTCTTCCTGTGTGACAAGTCAATATCAAGTGTAAGGAACGCTTGCACAAAAATTACTTAAAAAATAAAAGTGTAAGCAATTATAAGGCTTTCTCTACAAAGAGAGCGCAAGTTAAACATAATATAAAGGAAGCACACAAATTGTATATGAGTAAGATTCAGACTGGGATAGGATGTGATTCCAAGGAATTCTGGTCTTATATCAGATCCAGCAGGACCGGTGGTAATACAACTTTTCAGCTTTCTGATGGAGATCAGATTATATCTGATCCCAGAATAATATCGGAAACTTTTGCTAAGTATTTCCAATCGGTCTACAGCACCCAGACCCCTCACGTAGATTTATCTGAGTCCCCCCATGGTAAGAACGAGCAATCTTCCATATCACTCAGTCCTTTTTCTTTGACTGAGGTGGAGACTTATCTGCTTGGATTAAAATCCAATAAAGCAACTGGCCCTGACAACATTCCCCCGAGAATTGTATCTTCTATGGCTAAGCCCCTTGCTCAACCCTTATGTTTCATCTTCAACTTATCCCTGAAGACATGTACATATCCATCAGCCTGGAAGATAACAAGAGTCATGCCAGTACATAAGTCAAATGATAAAAGTGATGTTAGAAATTATAGGCCGATTTCTATTTTATCAAGTTTCGCCAAAGTGTTTGAGTGCTTGATACACAAAAACCTTATGTGGCAAATCAAGCCCCGAATCAACATACACCAACACGGATTTCTGCCCAAGAGATCCACAGTATCAAATCTACTCACCCTCAGTAGAAATATTGCCCTCAACTTGGATTCTCGCAGGCAAACTGATGTAATATATACAGATTTCTCCAAGGCGTTTGATCGTGTGAATCATGATGTTCTTTTGAAGAAGATGGACGATTTTGGTTTCACAAAACCTCTCTTAATCTTTTTCTCTTCATTTCTTAAAAACAGAAGCCAATTTGTGCAAATAAATGACCAACATTCGGCTAATTTTTTTCCAACTTCAGGAGTTCCTCAAGGCTCTAATTTAGGCCCTCTAGCCTTCATTGTGTTCATTAACGACATTGCGGACAAGATCAAAAATAGTTCTTGTCTTCTTTACGCTGATGACATGAAAATTTATACAGAAATCAAGGATTTTCAAGACTGTATTAATTTACAGATGGATTTGAACTCTCTGCTGATGTGGTCCAATAATAATGGATTGAACTTCAACATTAGCAAGTGTTCTGTCATGTCATTCACAAGATCCGCTTGTCCCATAATCCATGAGTACAGTATTGGTGGGTCGATACTGGCTCGTGTCTTTTCATTTAGGGACCTGGGCGTAGTTTTTGATCCTGGTCTGAAGTTTACAGAACATATAACGCAGTTGACGACCAAATGCTACCAGTTATTGGGCTTTGTGATCAGAATTAGCAATAATTTTGAGTCACCGAGAGCTATGGTGGATGTCTTCAACTGTATTGTACGTTCTAAATTAGAGTACGCTGTCGAGGTTTGGGCCCCGTATCAGCGGAAGTATGTAGATCTTTTGGAGCAAATTCAAAAAAAGTTTTTGAGGTACCTCCTCATGAGAATACATGGGAATTATCCCAAGTTTATGCACCATGAGGAATTACTTGAGAAAACCAGCTCCAGGAGTCTGGAATCTCGGCGCAACGGTTCTCTTATGGTGCTTTGTTACAAGATCATTAACGGCTTAATTGACAGCCCCACCCTGTTAGAGAGTTTTGAGCTTTATGTGCCAGATGGCTACGGCCGGGGAAGACGGCATGAACTTTTTCATGTACCGCTGTCCCGTACCGACGTCATGGCACAACATGCCTTAACTCGGAGTGTTACTCTGATTAATTCCGCTGACATAGACATTTTTTACATTAACTTAGAATCATTCAAAGATCTAGTTAAAGAGCTCCTCCCAGCTTGTTAATGACTGTGTGAGGGTGCACTGTAATAAGGGAAACCTGTTGTGCACAAAAAAAAAAAAAAAAAAAAAGTCTATAAATTAATAAATAAAATTTATATATTGATGTATCATAAAGAAATATATTTATTTTTTGCAAATAGCAAAAGTTATCCATGTTTTTAAAAGTACAAAGACACAAATATAGCGCAAGCAAACTAAAAGAATGAGTGAAATAAATTTAAAATTTAAAGTGGCATTAAGTACGGTTAATATAATAATAATATTAGGATGATTTATTTGGTGAGCGCTTATCTTGAGTGAATTACACCTCAAGAGCCCTCTGCAAGCTTGTTTGTCGCTGTAGAAAGCGCCAATTCTCAAGCAAGACCCAGTTACTGTAAGACTGGATAGACCTTTGGTGACCGGTCTTTGGTAAAGGTATAAGAATTTTTCATCTAGAAATGGCTCATTTAAGAAGTATGACAGGAAAAACACTGAAAGATAGAGTGAGAAACGAATGGGTTCTGAATGAATGCGGAGTAAAAGAAAGCGTGAAAGTGAAAGTTCAAAGAAGTGTGATGCGATGGTTTGGACATATTGAAAGGATGAATGAAGACCGACTGACTAAAAGAGTGTATAAAGGGAATGTAATAGGTAAGCGTGGAAGGGGAAGACCTAGAAAAGAATGGATTGATCAGATAAGTGAGATTGCGAATGAATGGAATTTACAGAGTGGAAACAAGAGAAGAGCATGCATGAAAAGAGTGATGAAATTAGATGAGATGAAAGAAGTATGCAGGGACAGAGTCAAGTGGAGGCACTTGTGTGGAGGTACCGGCCACCCCTAGAGGAATGGCGGCAGGATACAAGACAAGACCCAGTGAAGAGCATATTTGAAAATATAAATGGTGTATTTTTGGTGCTCCACCGGGGTTCAAACCCACAACCTTCCATTTACGAGTCAGATGTTGTTCCTTGACTTATAGGTTGTTATGCGGCTGACCACCCATACTGTAAAAATTGGTTCACTTTGCCAATGTCACCCCTGTTTCAGGGAAGGACGGCAAGAGTTGCAAGGCTTATGTTCATTTGAGATTGGGTTTTTATATTGTAGGTCCACATGCGGCATGTGTTAGCGCGAAATTATACATGTCTGCTTGTGGGAATGCTTTTGATATAAATCTTAAATGATATATATCTTTGCAGCTTGGATTGGATTGGATTGGATTGGATGTGTTAACCACTAGACTGTGGACCTGAACTTGAAATAATTTTTAAATATTAATTACAAATAACTTTTTATGAAGCACATTTATTTGAGGACTTTATCCGTCCATCTTCAGAGGCTAAAATCGCTTAGGCAATTCAACTCAAATAAACTGAAAATAAAACTATTTATTAGGTACATCAAAAGTTATTTTTAATTAACATTTAAAAAAAAATTTTTACTCCGTAAATGCACATGCTTTAGATAATTTAAATTCATTACAAAAACTGAGCTTTTGAGCCTAAAGGTTTTTTACAGGCAACATTTATTCAATTCATACACAAGGCTAACATTTTACCGAGTGCTATAAAAGATACATAACAAGTTAAAAAAAACCTTGTAGGTATTAAATGTTGCCAGTAAACTCTCACAAAAAAAAAACAGACAAAGAAATACCTTGTAGATGATTACTTTTTTGTGTTTATTATCAAATATAAGTACGGACTTGGAACAAGGTTTGTAACTGTAGTTTTATATCTCGACAGGTAAACTTCACAGGTCCATGGAACTCTGGTCCTTAGCAACAAAATATTACTTAACCTTTGCCTTAGCAACCTGACCATGTTCAAATGTACCTCATTAGAATTATAATTCAGTATGTTTAAAGTTTGTACTTGCTTCTGTTTTTTTATTGTTTGAAGTATTTTCATAGTTCAACGGATAACATCTAACGGTGCTATTCTTACACATTTTAGTCGTCCGTTGCTTTGACAAGCTAATGATGCCTTGGCTGGAAGTCTCGTCACCACGGTCATTCTTACCTATTATGTAATATTTGTATGAAGACTATAATCAGCTGTTCACTTGTGGCCATCTTGGATTGACAGGTCTTCATGCAAATGCATGATTAGTTTGTCAAAGCTTGGGCTCAAAGAACGACTAAAATGTCTAAGAATAGCACCGTAAAAATCTAATTCCGATTTCACAAACTCTTAAATTTCATGTGATTCTGAGCGTTTTTTGAAGTTGCGTTTTAGACGTGTTAAGAAAGTCTTGACTTCATTTATTTAAGTGTACTTTATGTGGCTGCAATATCAGGATGAGTATTATTTTCCTTATGTGTTGTGGCAGCCAATAATATTCTTCTAAGGGACACTTAATTTAAGGATTTTTTGGTGAAAGCAGACATTGAAATATTACCAAATTTTAGTTACCAAAAATTAGTCAGTTACTTAAAAATATATATTTTAATATATAGGATCATAAATGCTAAAAACCATAAAGCTGCCAGGTTTAAATGCAATATGAAGTGTAAGAAATAAAATATATTTTTTGCAAATTGGTTTTATTTACTTATTCTTTTGTTAAACAAATTACAATATATCGCACGTTTAATAATAAAGAGCATTAACTCAAAAACCATGAATGTTGGGAAATCACGTTTGAAGTTCAGACATCCAGTACAACTTGTATGGGATGAAAAAGGCAGCCGATGTTTTATCTCGGTCATATTCGTCCAAATTGAACGGCTGTCGCATTCTACCTATTCTTCTCGCATTGTTTTTGTGTTTTATTACAAAATCTCGATTTTCCCAATTTTCGAGTTATTTCTCTTTATTATTAAACGTGTGATATGTAGTTCTTAAGATATTCACTTATATTAAATTAAAAACTAGTGAAAATACAATTTATTATAAACGATCCCACACAAGTACTAAAAATGTAGTCAAAATTGAAACTACCCGCGCCATCTTGTAAGACATCATTTTTGAAAGTAGGTATACAGTGAAGTTCGCTGTATTATTTTTTATGAAAAAAGCACAATCAACGAGTGAAATATAGTTTAAAGTATTTTGTTAAAGAAAAACAAAATGATACTGAAACTGTAACTCTGTTCTTTCCACTAGGAGTGTTCAGAGCCTTTGCAGAGTTGTCTGTTTCTTCCTATGCTTGCATACCTTTCTGATTTTATTCATGTCCATCACCTTTTTCATACATTTCCTTCATTCACATTCACTATAAACATTCCATTCTTTCACAACTGAATCAGTCTGACCAAGCCGCACTGTTGTCAGTTTTCCTTTAACGTTTCCTAAGTGTATACACTTTGACGTCTTATGTCCGTTTGATACAATGATGAAATGTTGCCCATTAATTTTATCAGTTGGTAGCTCTGAATATCACAGCAGCGCCCTCCTTCAAATGTCCCTCATGTTCATTAATACCCATGTACCACTCTATCGTACTAACTTTAAAGTTTTAAATCATATCGAAATCGTCCATCTGAAAAAAAACAAAGGGTTAAACAGAATCAAAGTTTTTTTATTTAAATATCTAATAATAATTTTATGGCTTATCTAATCTAATCTAAGTTGCAAAGGTATGTTACATTGGGGATTCACGTTATATGCATTCTCACAAGCAGACACGTACAAGTTCTTGCTTGCACATGCTGCATGTGAACCTACAAAATAAAAACACAAATCTCAAATGGAAGTACACCCTGCAACTCTTGCCGTTATTCCCTGAAATAGGGGTGACATTGGCAAAGTGAACCATTTTTACAGCATAGTACATTTCTTAGCAACATCTTTGAAAGGAAAATCTTGCAATGAAGTAAAAACAAATGAAAGGAGACTAACCTCGCAGGCAGGAAGTTACACTATAAGTGTAGCTTAGTTGCATTTTAGTGGTGTAAGGTATGATATTTAGTGAATTAGATAAAGATGTAACAATGGCTTACATTTTCATTGTACTCCATGACATGTCGTCTGATGGCAGAGTTGTCCACCCAGGTGACGAAGTCCTCCAGCGACCTGGTGACGAGGAAGGCGGGATCCTTCACCAGCTCCGGGCCCACCCTCACGTGGCCCTGTTGCACCAGCTTGGTGGCGCCTTTCACCGATTCCGCCATCTTGTCTGCAGATAACAAACAGAATGTAAAAGAAGAAAACCTAACCTCACAATTGTTCACAGAATGGATCATGAATTTTATTAGATAAGGTCTGAAGCGCTATTCTACGATACCATGTTGAAAGCAACGGTTCTCATCAGATCACACCTCGTGTTGTGGCATCTTGGACCGGTCCGCAGTCTAGTGGTTTACACTTCTGACTTGTAAATGGAAGGTTGTGGGTTGGAATCCCGGCGGAGCACAAAAAATATACCATTTATATTTTCAAATATGCTCGTCACTGAGTTGAAAAATTCATAAACCTTTACCAAAGACCAGTCACTATAGGTCCATCCAGGCTTACAGCAACTGGGTCTTGCTTGAGAATTGGCGCTTTCTACAGTGATGACCTAGCTCGCAGAGGGCTCTTGAGGTGTGATACACACAAAAACAGCGCTCACCGAATAAATATACTAATATTATTATTATTATTAGATTTAGAAGGACAAAGAGAGATTTGGGATGTACCTATCCCCATCAAAGTCACAGAGAAAGAGCAGAATTGGCCTACTTTTATACATGACCACGGGCAGTCTCCGTCTGCAGAATGAGGTGGCCGTGACATCATCAGCCAGACTGAGGTCCCAGCGGGTGGGGATGAGCCCCATCACAAACAGCTTCTCCAGGAGTTGGGCGCTGCACTGGGACCTGAACGGATGCTTGGGGTCCAGCTCCTTAATCTTGCGGGCCAACTCACGCACCTCGCGGGACATTTTATTATACCTGCAACAAAAAGAAAATTGTACAGCATTTTGATGAATGGCTGCGAAACCTAGACCATCCAGAATTACAAAAGAGACCCCCTAAAACAGGGTGTCCAACATAATATTGTGAAGGGCCAGAAAATAGACGCATGCGGTATAAATCTTGCGATGGATAAAATTGACAAATTTTAAAGGAAAAAGGCATTATTTTAAGACATTATGGCTGACCACCCATAAAAAGATGGTTCACTTTGCCAATGTCACCCCTGTTTCAGGGAAGGTCGGCAAGAGTTGCAGGGCTTATGATCATTTCAGATTAGGTTTTTATATTGTAGGTCCACATGCGGCATGTGTGAGCACAAAATTATGCGTGTCTGCTTATGGGAATGTATTTAATATGAATCTCAAATGATCCATAACTTTGCAACTTAGATTTAGATTAAGATGGCATGTGTTGTAATTGGGTGACAAAACAACACAAAATAGAGAAAGCAAGAATACATAAAAATTGCCACGCAAAAACATGTTTTGAATGACTGAGTTATGGTTCGAACACCCTGTCACATGAGGTGTGACCTGACATTTACCATCTGCAGGGTGGAGAGTCGTACGCTCCTATTTTTTATATCAGGCTAGCCAAGCCACCCTCACGCAGGATCCAACCAATGAGGATCCTGTATTCAAATCAATAGTGGCATCACCCAAAAGTGGATAAATAGACCCCACGAGGGAAGGAAGGCCACAGTTGAACCTTTAACATCTTGCCTTCAGCAGCTTCTGTCCATAGATTATGCAGACTCAGGGTCGAAACTTTTGTCAATAAATTCATTTAAATTCAATAATCATCTTTTTTTCTTCAATTCAAATTAAGTAATCATCTTTCTTGTTTTCTTCAATTAAAACCCATTTGAAGTCCAGTTATTACGTGATGAATTTATTGAAAAGAGTTTCGACCCTGAGTCTGGATAATCTATGGACAGAAGCTGCTGAAGGCAAGATGGTAAAGGTTCAACTGTGGCCTTCCTTCCCTCGTGGGGTCTATTTATCCACTTTTGGGTGACGCCAATATTGATTTGAATACAGGATCCTCATTGGTTGGATTCTGCGTGAGGGTGGCTTGGCTAGCCTGATATAAAAAACAGGAGTGTACGATTCTCGGCCCTGCAGATGAAAGTGAAATGTACAACTGTAACGTTTGACGGGACAGAGGCAAAAGTGCTAGATAGTATATGTATCTATGCAGCAAGTTAGTTTCCGCTCCTCTATGGTCTTACTCAATGGGAGAGAGCTTGTAATTCACATGTTGAAGAGGAAATCCTAAATAATACGACACTCGATTAGACATAGCACCTTTCTTAGCAACATCTTTGAAGGGAAAATTTTGCGTTCTAATAAAAACAAATGAAATAAAACTAACCTCAATTTCCAGAAAAATGGCATGATATAAGGGTATTTCAAGCTTAAAACAATGTGTTTAGATGACAATTATATTAATTTTCGGATATTTAACGAACCGTTCGGTGAGAACTTACATTATTCTCTACGTTTCGTCAGCGACGTAGCCGACGTCTTCAGGAGAACATCCTATCTGTACGTAGAGAATAATGTAAGTTCTCACCGAACCGTTCGTTAAATATCCGAAAATGAATATAATTGTCAAAATGTCAAACGACCGTAATTCTAACTTAAACCTAACAATGTGTTTAGATGTTATTAAATCCTTCATTTTCTATGAAACTAATCTATTTTTTTAATTTATTTTATTCCAGGCTCTTACTTGGTGTAGTCTTCTCTTTTCTGTATGCAGAACTTTCTCATAACTTTTACTTCGTGCAGATTGTTGTCCACCTTCCATGATATAAAGTCCACCTTCTTCAGCAGCTTCTGCTCGTGATATTTCAGCTTTCGCACCATTTTTGAAGTGATTTATGAACTTTTGAACATTAAATTCTTCGGTACGAGACCGGTGTGAAGACAGCCTGACAGGTGCTGGCCTGACAGCTGGGGAAATCTGGGGATGTCAACGAAAAAAGCCGTTTCCCTACATGTATGGTTTTTATTTTAATGAGAATTAAATTATATTTCCATTAAACCAGCTGGTATGTGAACAAATTGCCTTTTCGCTAGTGATAGATTATAGAGAGATTAAAGAAATGTAAACAAAATAATTTAAATTTTTATACTTTAAAAATTTTCATACTTTGGGCTGGAAGATTGTGAGAGAACGAACTCATAGAAACCGCTTTTTTTTCTTCCGATATGATAGCTAAGTACATAATGAAGCAATTAAAGCAATAAAAAAAATGTGTCTTTTCGCTAGGGATGAGAAAAAAAAAATCTTTTAAATTTTCATACTGTACAGTTTTTCATACTTTGGGCTGGAAGATTGTGAGAGAATGAACTCATAGACACCCCTTTTTTTTCTTCCAATATGATAGCTAAGTACATAATGAAGCAATTAAAGCAATAAAAAAATGTGTCTTTTCGCTAGGGATGAGAAAAAAAAAATCTTTTAAATTTTCATACTGTACAGTTTTTCATACTTTGGGCTGGAAGATTGTGAGAGAACGAACTCATAGACACCCCTTTTTTTTCTTCCAATATGATAGCTAAGTATATAATGAAGCAATTAAAGCAATAAAAAAAAATGTGTCTTTTCGCTAGGGATGAGAAAAAAAAAATCTTTCAAATTTTCATACTTTGCAAATTTTCATACTTTGGGCTGGAAGATTGTGAGAGAACGAACTCATAGACACCCCTTTTTTTTCTTCCAATATGATAGCTAAGTATATAATGAAGCAATTAAAGCAATAAAAAAAATGTGTCTTTTCGCTAGGGATGAGAAAAAAAAAATCTTTCAAATTTTCATACTTTGCCAATTTTCATACTTTGGGCTGGAAGATTGTGAGAGAACGAACTCATAGACACCCCTTTTTTTACTTCCAATATGATAGCTAAGTATATAATGAAGCAATTAAAGCAACAAAAAAAATGTGTCTTTTCGCTAGGGATGAGAAAAAAAAAATCTTTCAAATTTTCATACTTTGCAAATTTTCATACTTTGGGCTGGAAGATTGTGAGAGAACGAACTCATAGACACCGCTTTTTTTTCTTCCAATATGATAGCTAAGTACATAATGAAGCAATTAAAAGCAATAAAAAAAATGTGTCTTTTCGCTAGTGATGTAAAAAAAAAAAACTTTCAAACTTTCATATTTTACAAATTTTCATACTTTGGGCTGGAAGATTGTGAGAGAACGAACTCATAGACACCGCTTTTTTTTCTTCCAATATGATAGCTAAGTATATAATGAAGTAATTAAAGCAATAAAAAAAATGTGTCTTTTCGCTAGGGATGAGAAAAAAAAAATCTTTCAAATTTTCATACTTTGCAAATTTTCATACTTTGGGCTGGAAGATTGTGAGAGAACGAACTCATAGACACCCCTTTTTTTACTTCCAATATGATAGCTAAGTATATAATGAAGCAATTAAAGCAATAAAAAAAATGTGTCTTTTCGCTAGGGATGAGAAATAAAAAATCTTTCAAATTTTCATACTTTGCAAATTTTCATACTTTGGGCTGGAAGATTGTGAGAGAACGAACTCATAGACACCGCTTTTTTTTCTTCCAATATGATAGCTAAGTATATAATGAATCAATTCAAGCAATAAAAAAAATGTGTCTTTTCGCTAGGGATGTGAAAAAAAAATCTTTCAAACTTTCATACTTTGCAAATTTTCATACTTTGGGCTGGAAGATTGTGAGAGAACGAACTCATAGACACCCCTTTTTTTTCTTCCAATATGATAGCTAAGTATATAATGAAGCAATTTAAGCAATAAAAAAAATGTGTCTTTTCTCTAGGGATGAGAAAAAAAAAATCTTTCAAATTTTCATACTTTGCAAATTTTCATACTTTGGGCTGGAAGATTGTGAGAGAACGAACTCATAGACACCCCTTTTTTTACTTCCAATATGATAGCTAAGTATATAATGAAGCAATTAAAGCAATAAAAAAAATGTGTCTTTTCGCTAGGGATGAGAAAAAAAAATCTTTTAAATTTTCATACTGTACAGTTTTTCATACTTTGGGCTGGAAGATTGTGAGAGAACGAACTCATAGACACCCCTTTTTTTTCTTCCAATATGGTAGCTAAGTATATAATAAAGCAATTAAAGCAATAAAAAAAATGTGTCTTTCCGCTAGGGATGAGAAAAAAAAAATCTTTCAAATTTTCATACTTTGCAAATTTTCATACTTTGGGCTGGAAGATTGTGAGAGAACGAACTCATAGACACCGCTTTTTTTTCTTCCAATATGATAGCTTAGTACATAATGAAGCAATTAAAGCAATAAAAAAAATGTGTCTTTTCGCTAGGGATGAGAAAAAAAAAATCTTTCAAATTTTCATACTTTGCAAATTTTCATACTTTGGGCTGGAAGATTGTGAGAGAACGAACACATAGACACCCCTTTTTTTTCTTCCAATATGATAGCTAAGTATATAATGAAGCAATTAAAGCAATAAAAAAAATGTGTCTTTTCGCTAGGGATGAGAAAAAAATAATCTTTCAAACTTTCATACTTTACAAATTTTCATACTTTGGGCTGGAAGATTGTGAGAGAACGAACTCATAGACACCGCTTTTTTTTCTTCCAATATGAAAGCTAAGTACATAATGAAGCAACTAAAGCATTAAAAAAA
>CATOGX010000062.1:0-19008 GCA_951799405.1 Agapetus fuscipes | reverse complement strand
TCACAAGCACGGCGGATTAAGGAGGACTTCCGCCTGGACGCAGTGGAAGCTTGAAGACCTGAAGATTTCAACCAAGACAACATTTTGAATTAACTTTGATCGAACATTACTTACTGCATTAAAAATATACACTTTCAAAACGGGCTTTCATTCACACCACACACACAACCTCCAAAGTGGTGACGCCCGACGTGAATAAAACAAAAAATAAATTTGGTGACCCGTAAAAATCAAAGTGCAGTAACATTTTTAAACATTTAATCAATCAAAGTGAAAGAACAATGCAAGCCAAAGTACGCATCAAAATGCCGCCATTCCTGCGTCATTCCAAGCCGCCTCGCGTTCCCGCCAATTTCCAAGCAGAGACGCAAAACTGCCTCGCGCCTTCGCCTGGACATCTCCGCAGTTCACAACATCTTCACCAGAGAGACCGCTGCAGCCCTTAACCACCGAGTGGACAGCATCTACATCTACTACGCAACAGATAGTCGTGCTTGTGAGGCGAGCAGGATGCTTGATACTTGAAGTGGGGGAAAGAAAGGAAATATGGAAGTTGGCAATTAGGAAGAAAACCTGTAACTTTTGAGTAAGTTCTGATTGGCCCTAACAAGGACCTTTTGTTATGAGCAGGAGAGAAACAAATAACTTTTGAGGAAACGTAAAAGTGGCCCTAAGAAGGACCTTTGAGTTGTGATGTGAGCAGTGTGCTGTAGGAGACGGTTGCCTCAAGTCTGTTCCAGGCGAGGTCTTGAGAGTCTTCCAGGTGAAGATGTAGCGAAGCTGGAGATGTCCAGGTGAAGATGTGGTGAAGCTGGAGATGTCCAGGCAAACGCGCAAGGTAAGATGTACGTCTCTGCTTGGAATTTGGCTGGAGGGGGTAGTAGATGTAGATGCTGTCCGCTCGGTGGTTTAGGGCTGCAGCGGTCTCTCTGGTGAAGATGTTGTGAACTACGGAGATGTCCAGGCGAAGGCACGAGGCAGTTTTGCGTCTCTGCTTGGAAATTGGCGGGAACGCGAGGCAGCTTGCAATTTTGGCTGGAGCGCGTAGTAGGTGTTGCTCGCTCGGTGGTCTCAGTCGTTCTCCTCCACGGGAGCGCGTCGTATGCGGTTTTATACTCCCAGTTTCGTACTCGGGCCCACTACTAGGGGTGGGCACACAATTTTTGGTGTATCTGTTTTCAGATATCTGGTTTTCTTTTATCTTCTGGACTGATGCACCACATGGTGACACCTGAATGCATCTAAATCAGTGGTTCCCAAACTTTTAATTTCGCGTACCACTCACGAAATTATAAATCAGTGGCGTACCACTGAAGTGCAACAGTTAAAAAATCGTTCAAAATGGTAAAGTAATATAAACTGCAACAACTGTTTATGGCAACATTATGTTTATTTATTAGTTATAGAAAACAAACACAATACTCTTACGGTGCTATTCTTAGACATTTTAGTCGTCCGTTGAGCCCACGCTTTGACAAACTAATGATGAATTTGTAAGAAGACCTGTCAATCCAAGATGGCCGCAAGTTAACAGCTGATTAGTTTTCATACAAATATAACCTAAATTCGGTAGGTAAGAATGACCGTCGTGATGAAAATCCCAGCCCAGGCATCATTAGTTTGTCAAAGCGTGGGCTCAACCGACGACTAAAATGTCTAAGAATAGGCCCGTTAGGACTTAGTGCGAAAAATGGTGCTGCATATTCGAGACAAGAGAGGAAATATTTGGCTCAGTTGTACTTAATTTTAAGCGCGAAATTGAAAAAAACGTATTATCTAATTATTACTAAGTATTTCATATGGCCATGGTTGCTTGCGTACCACCTTAAGAAGCGCCGCGTACCACTGGTGGTACGCGTACCATAGTTTGGGAACCACTGATCTAAATAGAAGATTGTTGGTAAACGTATCACTCGAGATAACTGAATCGATTTGTTTTTTTTTATGATGTTTGTAATCTGGAACATGTGTATGGATAAAAAAAATATTGAAAAAGAATCATGGTAACTGTAACTGTAACTCTGTCGCCATTCCGCTAGGGGTGGCCAGAGCCTCTGCAGAGTTGCCTCCATTTTTTCCTATCTTTACATACCTCTTTAACATTCATATCCATCACCTTTTTCATGCATTTTCTTCTTTTACGCTCACTTTGTATATCCCATTCTTTCACAATCTCCTCAATCTGATCACTCCATACTTTTCTCGGTCGTCCCTTCCCTCTTTTTCCTTTCACACTTTCTTTTATACATACTTTGTCAGTCTATCATCATTCATTCTTTCCACATGCCCAAACCATCTCATCACATTCTTTTGTACCTTAACTTTCACATCCTCTTTCAAATTACATTCTTTTTTTTACCCATTCATTCCTAACTCTATCCCTCAGAGTTTTTCCTGTCATGCTTCTCAAATGCTTCATTTCCACCGTACATACTTTACTCATTTCGCTATCGTTCACTGTCCATGCTTCACTTCCATACATCAAAGTCGGTAACAATATGCCATTGTGTACCGCCATTCTCAGATCCATCGTCAATCGCATGTTCTTTGCTATTCTTCCTATTGCACCGACCACTTGCTTTCCCTTGCACACCCTATTCTCAAGTTCTCTTGTCATCTTTCCATTCTTCTCAAACATACTTCCCAAGTATCTAAATTCATCCACAATTTCAACTTTCGTACCATTCAACATAAACGTGCATTCTTCATTTTCATCCGTTCTGTCAAAAATCAGTACTTTCGTCTTACTTGCATTAATTTTCAACTTGTTCACACACAGAGCATGGTTCAGACTAGAGAGCATTGCCTGAAGTTCTGCTGCTGAATCAGCAATTAATACTGCATCATCAGCATAAAGCAGAACTCCGACTTTTCTCTCTCCAATCTGTATGCCATGCCCTTTCAGATTCGCTTGTTTAACACAATGATCCATAATTATATTGAATAACCATGGGCTCATTATGCAACCCTGTCTCACACCCTTGTACACATTAAAATACTCGCTGTATTCTCCATCCACCCTGACACACGCCCTGCTATTTAGATAGATGGCGCGTATCGCGTTCAGAAGTGCTTTGTTCACACCATACCTCTCAAGCACACACCACATCATACTTCTATCCACCAAGTCGAAGGCTTTCTCAAGATCTACGAAAGCCGTGTAGACCTTTTTATTTACGGCCAGCTGTTTTTCGACTATCTGTCGAAGCGCGAATATCTGGTCTACGCAACCTCTTTCCGGCATAAAGCCAGATTGTATATCTGAGACCTTCTCCTGGGTGGATAATCTTACCCTATGGATAAGAATCTTGCATAGCACTTTACCTGGCACACTAAGAAGGCTAATCGGTCTGAAGTTACGGCAGTCTTTTTTGTCACCTTTACCTTTGTAAATTGGCACAATGACCGCCTCTCTCCAGTCCGATGGAACCTCCTTGACACTAACACACAATTCGCAAAGCTCTTTCATCCATTCAATCACACATTCTCCTCCCGCGTTCATCATCTCAGGTCTCACACTATCCACACTTGCAGCTTTCCCATTCTTTAATTCCTTTATGACCTTTCTTACTTCTTCTTTCGATATTTTCAAAACATTACCCTCATCATAATCTCCTTTCACAGTTAAATCACATTCTTCTTCACCAAAAACCTCATTAAAATATTCTTTCCATCTCTTTTTTACATCGTCTTTATTCCACAGAATGTCTCCGCTGACATTTTTGATTCCTGGAGTTGTGGACTTACAACTGTCGTTGTTTTGTCTCACCCAGCTCCAGAACATCTTTTTATTGTCAGAGAAGTCATTCTGTGCTCTTTCACTCAATTTTTCTTCCATTCTTCTCTTACTCATTTGAACTTCATTCTTCGCTAGCCATTTTTTCGCCTTGTATTCAGTCTCTAACACTTTATTCTTTCTGTCATTAATCCATTTTAAATAACTCTCTTTCTTCTCTTTCACTGCTTGTTTAACCCTATCATTCCACCATTCATTGCCTTTTCTATGCCCAATCGTAACTTCACCGCATACTTTCTTTGCGCTTTCAACCAAACATGTTTTAAATGTTTTCCACATTTTTTCTACACACGCATTCTTCACAAGTTCCTTGCATTCATCCGATTTCAAAATCTGGCTTACTTCAGCTTCAAAATCATTCTTGACATTTTCATCATCTAATTTTTCCACTTTCACTCTTTTCATCTTAATCACTTTCGTTCTTTTCCTATCTTTTACTTCGCCTATCATTACTTTTGCACACAAGAGATGATGGTCTGAGCCCACGGATATACCTTGGTAGACTCTGACATCTCTTATGGCACCTCTCATACATTCTTCCATACATATGTAGTCAATGACTGTGCGAGTATTTGGCCCATACCACGTGTATGTGTGCACGTCTTTATGCTTATACCAAGTATTTGATATAAACATATCATGCTCCACACACATCTCAACAAGCCGTCTCCCACTGCCATTGATGACACCCCTTCCGTTTGGTCCTATTACCCTTTCATACTCTTCCTTTCTTCTACCCACCCATCCGTTCATGTCACCAAGCAGAATCACCTTTTCTTCTTTGTCTTTCACTCTGATCAGTAGCGGCTCTTACTAAAATCCGAGAGAGGGGATGACTTTGTATGATAGTTTGATGACCACCCTATAGCACCCCACGCAGCACACATTAACGATTTTTTATCTAAAAATGTAAACCAAGCCCTTGTTTCATTAATTTTATTCAACTGTGGAAGTTTTTATAATTTGAATTTGATTGTATTTACTTTTTATTTTGTATTTAAAAAAAATACGTAAAAGTTGAAAATGCGTAGGCGAGTTTGCAATTGGTAGATTTTTTATGTTGTTGAATTGTTGTAAGTTAGACGATAATTAGGTTGAAAAAAGCAACTACAAAAAGCAAGTATTTACTTACTTGAAATCCGAATATCCATGGCCACACTTGGTCATCACCAAAAAGAGCACAGTCACCAAAAGATGGTATACTTCATTTATAATTAAACAATGCGAATCCACCCACTTTTTAAGGCCACAACCTTATTGTACAAAACAAGCAAGAAAATTTTAATGTACACTTTCCATGAAAAACGATATATTTTCGACTTCGGGAAGCACTGCTGTTATGAACATCTCCCCACGGCAAAAAACGCGCTAGCACTAACTTTTAACCAATAACAATATTGTATTTGTGTGATATTATGATGGCAGCTCCTTGTCAAATACTGGGCCGAGGAATTTACGAAAATAATAAGTTCATTCATTCAGTTATAATATCATCATGTTCATATTTTGTTTTAAACGCGTCATATTATTCTTGATGTACCATAGGTGACCGCCCGAAAAGTCCCTACAGACGTACAATGGAAAACCCATACACGCGGGCGCCAAAAGCTTCTATATTGAACATTCGTCGTACTTACAGAGACTTATGTACACACACACGCGCAACTAGCGCGGTGATCCGAATAAAAGTCCCGCTCCACCCGAAACAGCCCGAAATATGACTTGGCTTGCGTCCGCGCAGGGAACGAGGTACGAGGAAACGATGGAGAGTGGATCATATTTCAATCTTAGCGAATGTACACAATACACATGTACCTAACGTTTTAACAAATATTATTATTTTTTTATCAACAAAAACCTTCGTGTGACTCACTGCATCCGTTTTATTATGAAATATTTAAACATCTTCGGTCAGTAAAATATTTTTAAAAATATACTTCGTTTACACTATTATTTACAGATTTCTCAGTTTTTTCTTCTCATACAATTTTATGTTTCCAATTTCATTCATAGGGATGTTCCCCACTGTCACCTAATGAAGAGCCGCCACTGATTCTGATTTTATCGTCAAGCATATCCCAGAATTCATTCTTAATCTCCATACATTCTGAATCTACTGGCGCATAGCATGCTATCAGTAGAAAATTCGTTCTATCGTACTTGATCCTTACTAGGAGAATCCTAGGGGAGATCCATTCATAATTCCTGATATAGCTCTTCACACATTCACTAACAATCACACCAACACCCTGTCTAGGACATCCATCTTTCACACCTGAGTAAATGAACAAATTTCCATTACTCAGAACTTTCTCTCCTTCACCTTTCATTTTAGTTTCGGTCACACATAAAATTTTAATTTTTCTCTCATTCATCTCTTTCAATAGTTCTTCTTCCTTATTTTTCATACCTCTTACATTCAAAGTAGCAATATTCCATTCATCTCCTTTATTACGTCTGCTTTTACCAGGCCACAGTGGTTTCCCACTGTACCTGGCAAAGCTTTTGGCAACCCTGCAGGGGCCATCTGACACTTCTCCAACAGTATGGCGACTGGGATTGTCAGCCCCAGTGCGCCTTCGCATGACTATCTCATCGTTTGCCCACAGGAGCCCACATCACAGCACAGTGAACTAATGCCATACTGACACAAGTTTGCACACAACTAAAAAATAACCTGGTTGTCAGTCAGGTGAAAGAAAACACGTGGTCAAAAAAGTAAACAAAAGGCCACGAGACAAGAAATCAACAATGAAGTTAAAAAGAGAACGAAAAAGGAATAAAATAATAATAATGAATTTAAATAAGCAGCAAAAATAAATGACGCACAATACTTAACGAATATTGAGGTTATGTTACCACGTGGCTATTTCCAATGAAGAAAAAAAGCCTAAAAAACAACAAAAAACAATGAATTATTACAAATTCTCTTGTTATAAAGGTTAAAACTAAAACGCGGAACAAAATAGATATTAAAGTTAACGTTAAACACGAGAGAAGCGAGAAAAAATAGAATTTACAAATTAGATAACCACGTGTTCACACCACGTGGTTATTTCTGAAGAAAAAAAAACGCGTAAATACAACAAAAACAATGAATTATTTAAAATTCTCTTCTTTTATAACACGGACACTAAACACGCGGAACAAATTAAGGTACTTCAATCGCAAAGTAATGCCTTTAAGTAATTTAAATTAATAAAAAACACAGAGCAGCGTTGGACATGTCCGCACGCCACGGCAGCTAAATGAGAAGTTGGAAGATTTTAAAATTTGTGAAAAGCACAACATTGTTCATTTACTGGAATTTGGTTTGGCATTTATACTGCATCTATATAAAAATTAATTACTTATCACACTATTATATTGGCCAAATTCTTAAAAAACATGTGAATTACCTTTGAGATGGATCATGTTAAATGCGATGTATATCAGATTACTCATAATTTTTTAAGGTATGGCGCATGTCGTTCTTTTCGCCAGGCTTAAAAGGAAAGGTCGTAACATTTTTCTTTTGAAAAGTTACATCAAAGATTTTCATAGACCGGATAACTGAATGCAAATTTTCATATTGGAATTTTGAATATGTCAGCAAGCCACTTTTCAACATTTCTTAGATCCATCTAATCTAATCTAAGTTTGCAAAGATATGTTACATTGGAGATTCCAGGAGCGTGCATTCCATACAGGCACATGCGCCTAATAGGTAGGCAATATATGGTAAAAAACACATTTAAGTTTGATATTAAGATTTAAATCTCAAAATTGAAGTTCAACTATTGTAGCCATGGTTAGCACTTCAATTTCAAAGGAGTTATTTTAAAAGAATGGGAGAAAACATTTATTCGGAAATGTATTTGTATCGATTTATTTTTAAGGTTTTGTTGTTTTTTTTGTAAACTTAAATGTTATTTATTACTCGTATTCCTTGACTTATAGGTTGGTATGAGACTGACCACCCATACTGTAAAAGATGGTTCACTTTGCCACTGTCACCCCTGTTTCAGGGAATGTCGGCAAGAGTTGCAGGGCTTATGTTCATTTGAGTTTGGATTTTATTTGTAAGTACACAATCAGCATTTGTAAGCGCGAACTACACGTGTTTGTTTGTGGGCATACATCTGAGAGCTTTGAATGAATATATCCTTGCAACTTAGATTATAGATTATTTGCCTATGCCCTATGCACGCGCCTGGGTGTCTATTCAATTCACGATAGGGGATAGAGATGACTCATCTCGATTTTCCCCGAAAAAGGAATAAAGGTATTGTGCCTCACAATACCATTTATTGCTTTTTCTGGTAAAATCGAAATGAATCTACTCTATCCCCTATCGTGAATAGACACCCTGGGAGATTCACATTACATGCATTCTCACAACCAGGCACGTAAAGTTCGCGCTTGCACATATATATATATATATTTTTTTAATATAAGACATTTTTAGTACATACATTACATTTTTTTTTGAAACTTATTTCTACTACATAATATTCAATTGTTTTATATGCTATACCTCACCAAAAAGAGTCTTGTGTGTGGTGAGGGATTCACAATTAATTTAGTCAATAGTAATAACAAATTTATTTAGTTATTTTATATATTTAAGTTCTAAACTAGAAATTTATTTAAGTTATTTCATATACTTAAGTTAAAAACTTATGATGTGTATTTTTCAGTGTGAAGAGATTTGATATGTGAAGAAATCAAATTAAAATAAGAAAAACTGTATAATAAACAAAAGCAAATATATAAACATAGATAATATAGGCAAGTAGGTACTAAAGTATAATAAAATAAAAACATACATACATATTATGATTTATAGAGGTCTACTAATGACAAGAAACAATACAAGGCACAGGCAATAATATCAAGTGGTATACAATTCTAATATTTTTCGAAATGTTTTTTAAGTTTATTTTTAAATACATGATAATCTTTTATATTTTTTAGTTTAGTCGGTAATTTATTAAAGTTTGTTACTCCAACTCGCGGGGCTCAAAGTTGGTAGGTCACGGAGGTACATATCTTTCTGGGAGATATGTACTACTTAAATACCGTGTAACGCCATATACCAACATAGTCCTACTCCTAGCGTCCACGTGTGGCCATTTAGCCCCGCGAGCCCCGGGCAATGTGGTCACTGGCAATACCAGCAGCCATAGCAGATAGGAGAGGGCGATGGCGAGCTTCCGCCGCCATAAAACCGGATCCCCCCCAACTAAGGGAAGGATAACCCTGACAGAAAAACCCTGGTCCTCCTGGTAGGGGGTTGGGCGAAGGGCTAACAACCCTTTCCTGCAAAAATTAAAAATGTTGCAAATCCCGCAAATCAATGCCTCGGACAAAATAGACACCGGAGACGACCCAAGCACGATACTAGGCTACGAATCGGATTTTGGAATGTGCTGAGCTTAAATAGACCGGGCTCAACCCAGATTGTTACGGAAGAGCTGGCTAGGTACAATCTGGATGTGACAGCTGTGCAAGAGGTGAGGTGGCCGGGTAGTGGTGAGAAGATGGTCAATCCACCATCTTCTACAGTGGTACGAACAACGACCGACATGAATTCGGAACAGGCTTTGTCGTAAGCCAGAACGCTAGAAGGGCAGTGTTATCTTATGAACCAATTAACGAGCGGATTTGCGTACTTCGGCTAAAGGGCCGACGGCGTAACTTAGCTCTCATTTGTGTACATGCGCCCACTGAAAGCGATGACGATGACAACAAAAACGCCTTTTATGATTTGTTGGAATCCACCTACGACCGACTACCACGGTATGACATAAAATGTGTATTAGGTGACCTGAATGCCAAAGTTGGTAGAGAAGAATGTTTTGTACCCTCGATTGCTACATTTGCTACATTTTTTTGCATAGGAAATTTTCGACTTTTTTTGTATAGATTTCTTTGTAAGGTTTTGTTCTTTTTTATATTTAAATGTAATTTATTATTCATATTCCTTGACTTATAGGTTGGTATGAGGCTGACCACACATACTGTAAAAAATGGTTCACTTTGCCAATGTCACCCCTGTTTCAGGGAAGGTCGGCAAAAGTTGTGGGGCTTATGTTCATTTGAGGTTTGGATTTTATTTGTAAGTACACATTCAGCATTTGTAAGCGCGAACTACACTTGTTGGTTTGTGGGCATACATCTGAGAGCTTTAAATGAATATATCCTTGCAACTTAGATTATAGATTATTATTATAGATTATAGATTGGAATAAACAGCCTTCATGAAAACAGCAACGATAATGGTATGAGAGTCATCCACTTTGCCTCAGCACGACAAATGTCAATCATGGGCACAATTTTTCCACACAAAGAAATCCACAAGGGAACGTGGAAGTCTCACGATGGTAGAACAGTGAATCAAATCGATCACCTTCTCGTTGAAAGGAAACATCTAAGAATGATTCATGATGTTCGTAACTATCGGGGGGCAGACTGTGACACAGATCACTTCCTGTCTGTGGCAATTTTCAAAGAAAAAATACTGAGTCATAATAAATCAAAACCGTCTACAAGACTAAGATATAATCTGGACATCCTGAACAATAAAGAGGGATTAGAAAGGTATAGAAAAGGCATCAATGACCAATTGCACAACCTGAGTGATAGTCAGGTGGCAACTGAAGAAATAACTGAAGCCAGTGATAACCAGTACTCGGAATTTCAGATGTCTCAAGATGAAGTCATGGATGAAGTCTCAAGTGTGGAAGAAAGTGATCCTACAGCAAACCAGCTGAGGGTTGAAGAGTCTTGGAAGCTAATTATGCAGGTCATTAAGCAAACTGCTGAAAAGGAGATTGGGAAGATGGATCAACATGCAAGTAAGCCATGGTTTGATGAGGAATGCAGACGTGCTGTTATGTGGCGGAAGGAACTCAGAAACTGTCTTCTTCAAGGAAGTAACCAAAACCTGGAGAATGAATGGAAAGGAAGAAAAAGACAAGTACGAAACCTCTTGAGAGCCAAAAAACGCTTGCATCATAAGCGGCTGATGGAGAAGCTTGAGAGTGACAATAGGGATGGAAGGAACTCTAGGAAATTCTTTGATTCCGTCAGAAAGGCGAAGTGTGGATCTCAACAGCGTAGTAGCCAGATAATGGATGAACAGGGAAACATCATTGCTGATCGAGATCAAATACTTGACGTGTGGAAGAATCATTTCACTGGATTGCTGCGAGGTGAGAGTCCGGATAATCCTTTGCAACCATCTAGAGTTCTCACGGTGGAACCCGAAGTTCCTCCACCATGTCGAGATGAGGTAGTACAGGCAATTAAGTGTTTAAAGAAGTCAAGAGCTCCTGGAAACGATGATATCCCTGCTGAGTTAC
This sequence comes from Agapetus fuscipes, assembly GCA_951799405.1. Classification (NCBI taxonomy): domain Eukaryota; kingdom Metazoa; phylum Arthropoda; class Insecta; order Trichoptera; family Glossosomatidae; genus Agapetus; species Agapetus fuscipes. The sequence continues at coordinate 7,866 of CATOGX010000062.1, read as the reverse complement.
TGAAATGTGGCGGAGAAGCCTTAGAAAATGCTCTGTGGGGTCTTTATCAGGATGTTTGGAATTTGGAAACATGAGGTACTGCCAGATAGCTGGAAAGTTGCACTATTGTGTCCAATACATAAAAAAGGAGACAAAATGCTATGCTCTAATTATAGAGGTATCTCACTTCTCCCAGCGGCATAAAAAATATTGTCTAATATTCTGCTAAGAAGAATTATGCCATATGCTGAATGTGCTCTTGGAGAGTACCAAGCAGGTTTCAGAAGGAATCGGAGCACAACGGACCAGATCTTTTCTTTGAGGCAAATATTGGAGAAGAAGTGGGAATATGCTCAAGATACTCATTGCCTTTTTGTCGACTTCAAGACTGCTTATGACTCAGTGCATCGTTTGGGGCTGTGGAGCGTTTTACGAGACTATGGAATTCCTGGAAAACTCATCAAACTGGTTCAGATATCCATAGAAAATTCAAGAGCTCAAATACTGCTGCAGGGACAGGTCTCGGATCCCTTTGAGATCAGTTCAGGCCTAAAGCAGGGTGACGCCCTTTCTCCATTGCTCTTCAACCTAGCCTTAGAAAAGGTTGTGAGAGAAACCAAACCTGTGTATGGTGGAATCACCATAGGAAGTACCATTAGGCTGCTGGGATATGCGGATGATGTGGTGCTTCTGGGAGAGAACGCTGCACAGCTCCGGGCGCTCTTCTTACCAATGGAGAGAATGGCAAGGAGGATAGGATTGAGAATTAATGAGGGGAAAACTGAATACTTGCCTGTGGCGCGGCGGGATATTCAAGAAGATTTGAATGTAGATAATTACAAGTTTAAGAACTGCAATTCATTCAAATACTTGGGTACCCTTATAAATGACAAAAATATCCTATCCTCAGAATTACATGCCCGAATTCACTCCGGCAATAATGCTTTTTTTGGCCTTAGAGGGCTATTGTGCTCAAAATGGCTATCCCGCTCCACACAATTCAAGATTTACACTTCCATTGTTCGGCCAGTTGTGTTGTACGGATGCGAAGCCTGGAGTCTGACTCAAAAGCAAGAAAAATCTCTCCAGATCTTTAAGAACAAAATGCTTCGTCGCAATCTCGGACCTGTATTTGAAGATGACAGGTGGCGGATCCGGACCAACGCGGAGCTGATGTCCGTGTTTCAAGATGCTAACATAGTGTCGGTAATGAAATCAAGAAGACTCCAGTGGGCCGGACATGTAGCACGTGCAGAGGACTCCAGGATCATTAGAACAGTCTTGGATGGTGCCCCCTCAGGTGTTAGACCACTCGGACGTCCCAGGATGCGGTGGGCAGAAACATTCAAGCCGATGCCGAAATTCTGGGAGTGAGGGGACCATGGAGGGAAGCTGCACAAGACAGAGAGTCCTGGAGGATTGTGGTGCGGGAGGCCCTGAGCCTTCAAGGCTTATGAGCCGAAAAAAAGTAAAGTAAAGTAAAGTAGTACTCCAACATAAATGAAGCTATTTTGATAATGTTTTGTGTTCATTTGAGATTGGGTTTTTATATTGTAGGTCCACATGCGTGTGTTAGCGCGAAATTATACATATCTGCTTGTGGGAATGCATTTAATATAAATCTTAAATGATATATATCTTTGCAGCTTAGATTAGATTAGATTTTGTGTCAAATTTTGACATTTTGAGGTTATGTTTGTATCTTGTTGACTGATTTGTTTCTAATTTTAATTGTTGTTTTTCCTTTAATATTTGCAATATGGCGTTTTTTTTAAAAATTATATTTACTGAGGGGACTTTAAATATTTTAAATGCTAATTCAGTTGGGTAATTCGATGGTTTTTTTAATATTATCTTAATGATTAATTTTTGAATTATTTTTACAGGGCTTAATGTGTTTAAGTATGACCCTCCCCATCCTATAATACCGTACTGTAATATAGATTGCACAATTGCGTAGTAGACTCTTCTTAAGTTATCTATTCCGAGTATATTTCTAAGTCTTATAGATATGAAGGGTACAGGGGAAAAAGGATCACTGTCAAAAGTAAATCATTGTGAGAAAAAGGAAAAAACATTATTTACTTTGTATAACTGTTTATGAAACAACTTACTATAGTAGCAATTAAAACTATTTTTTATAGCTTATTTAATAATTTGGTTTTGAATTCTTAATTATTTATTTTCTTTGAGTAACCATAACAATAAAGAATATTTAGAAAATATTACTTGCAACAAGGATCATAGTCAATTGACATTGATCTTTTTTCTAATTTTAGTATTCATTTATTTTAATTGTAACACTATTTACTCAAAATATTCTAGTTATAAGTAATAAAAATATTATAATTATTGACAAATTTAAAAGCTAATATTTAAATTAGCCTAATAAGAATCTGTGAACTGACTGACAGCCGGCTGTCAAAATGAAAAAAAAGATCAATGTCCATTAGACAATGATCTTTCTTTCTGCAACAAGGGTGACATTGATCTTTTTATGATACAGTCATACAATCTATTTTTGAGTCTGTTGTAGACTATGATCGTTTTAAGCGTTTTTCGGAAATTTAGACAAGAAGCTACCTTTATTTTGCACTAGATGGCATTGTTAGTTTTTTTTTGCTGAAAAATTGACAATGATCCTTTTTCCCCTGTACCCTTCATATGTGTATGCACTTTCTGATTCGTTTTATCAGTTTACTAGTATGTTCCTTCCATTTTAATTTATTATCTATGTCAACGCCTAAATATCTTGTAGTATCTATTTGCTTTAGTACTGATCAGGTTAGATTACAATTCGTTTTATTACATTTATTTTGTTAATGAATAAATACGTTTAAATTTAGATTAAATTTATTTTTATATAGAAAACGGGACAATGTAAGTTTTTTCGCTGTTGAGTGTTAACAAATTCACGTCGAACCAGTGCTTTAAATTGTCAATGTCAACATTTGCTTTATTGCTGACACTATTCCAATTTGTATCTTCAATGAAAATAACAGTATCATCGGCATAGGATATTATTTTTCCGTTTAGTTTCAGTGCAAATACATCATTGACATAGATTATAAATAATAAAGGGCCTAATACTGTGCCCTGTGGTATTCCGAAATTGCTAGTTTCTATTTGGCTGTACACCTCATTTATTTTGACAACTTGAGGTCTTTGATATAGATAGCTTGTTATCCACTCGAGTGTCCTGCCTTGGAAACCGATACTTTCTAATTTTGAAGTCAATTTGTAATGAGATATGCTGCCAAATGCTTTTTTTAAATCTATGAATATACCGATACATTTACGAGATATATATATACAAGGATAATTTATTTATAAGGTACACATAATAAAAGAGCGCCGTTTTTGTGTGTGTCACACCTCAAGGGCCCTCTCAATTCACGGATAAGATTCTTTGTAAAGATGCGTCTTTAGTGCTCCTTTAAAGACACCAACAGTTTCTGCCTTCCTCACATTAGGTGGTAGTCTGTTCCACTCCATTGGGCCCGCAAACCGGAAAGCACGGTCCCCAAAATTAGTGCGTGTCTGACGTGACGGCTGGACTAAGTCAAACACCCCACACTCCGCAGATCTGAGAGTTTGGCGTCTCAAATCTATCTCAACACGTGAGAACATGTCAGACAAGTATGAAGGAGCCATACCATTGACAGCTTTGTAAACCATCAGACAAACACGGTAGACCACCCTCTCCGGAAAACGAAGCCAATGCAGTTTTTTCAACAATGGAGTAATATGGTTAAATTTAGACATCCCGAATATGAGTCTTGCTGCAGAGTTCAGCACAGATTGAAGCCGGCTGAACTGTATTTTCGGCTGACCTATATAGAGCGTTGAGCAATAGTCAACCCGAGACATCACAAAAGCGTTAACCAGTGTTTTGACCGCCCCTGATGGTGAACATCTCCTGATTGCCTTTCAACGAGGAGCCCAAAAAACGAGGAGGATACCGTGTTATTCAACTGCTCTCCCATTGTGAGGTTCCGATCCAGTGTGACTCCTAGAAGTCTCACTGAATCCGACGGCTGAATCAGCTGTCCCCCAATGGAGAGTGGTGCGCCTGTTGTCAGGAGATGATCACGCCTAGATGTAGCTGCCCACATAATTTCCGTCTTACCCATGTTAATGATTAGGCCATTGTTTGTCATCCATTCACCGATCTCCGCAATGCAAGCTGCCACCCTGCTACTGAGAGCTCCTGCCATGTGTGGTCGACACTGAGAGTAAATCTGCCAGTCATCTGCATATGCATGTGTAGTTAGGCTCCATTTTTCGACTATGCTCTCAATGTCGGCCGTGTATAAAATAAACAGGATCGGTCCCAGAACAGACCCCTGCGGCACCCCGGAGATCAGCGAATAGGAAGGTGAGACACAGTCACAAGTACGCACAACCTGCTTGCGATCCGCCAAATAGGAGGTGAACCACGCCAGAGCCTTATCTCTCAAGCCGTACGTATCCTCCAACCTCTTTATCAAGATATCATGACATCGGTGTCAAAAGCCGCGCTCATGTCCAGAAGAGCTAGGAGCGCAAGATTCCCGCAATCCACTGCCGATATCAGATCTGAGACCACGGTCAACAAACCTGTTTCAGTTGAATGATATTTCCTATAGGCAGAGGTGGGCACAGATAACCATCTGTAGATAAGATAAACAGATAACGGCTCAAAATCATCTACAGATTATCTGTAGATAATTACCCAAAAGTCCAGCGAAATCATCTTAGATAACAGATAAAGATGATGGCCCTGGAAATCATCTACAGTGGGTTGCCATATTAATAGGGACACTTCAAATATTTCGGGTTTTTTGTGTTTACATTGCTATTACTTCTAAATAACGGTCATGTGATGGCCAAATCTTTTTTATTTTTACTACTGGTAGCACTAATGACTCATTTAAAACGTAGTAACACATGCAAAGTGTCACACCTTTAAAAAATGTAAGGTTGATCCCATGCGATCATCATTTTTGTGAAAACGAGCGATCGAGAGCGTCATAAGTAAACATACATTACAATTAATTTAGTGAATTGGACCCGTCTCCAAGAAAATATGAGGAAGAATTTTTTTTTTTTTTACACTGAACATTTTTAAGGCGAAATAAAAGACATTTTAGGTGTTTTGAAGTGTTTTTAAGACATAATTTAGATCAAAAACCATCAAAATCTTGCATGAGATTGGAAAAAGTAGCAAAAAACGAGTCACCGCACGTCGTACTGACCAAAAAATCAGAGACAACTGTCTCCAAAATCGAAAAACAAGTATGTTTCGTCTCACCTTGATAATCAAGGAAGAAAATCGTGAATTATCTTAGAAAACAGTCCAGAGGAGGCTGGCTGAGAAAAGACTCATTGCTCATGGTCGAGCTGCGAAAACTCACCTTTTGGTAGCCATGAAGAAAAAGTGATAGCAATGGGTCAAAGCACGTCACCACATGACTACAAATGAAGGCAGAAGTTAGGTGATTGATATTTTTATGGGCTTAAACCCATTAAAAAATCCTATCACGTGATTATCTCTTTTATAGATGTGCTTCTCTGATGAAGCCATTTTTCAAATTTTGGTTAAAAATTCATCACCCATTCGATGGCACCTGGGAGAGAAATTCCATAAGGAGTGCCCTTTGAAGACAATCAAACAGATTACTTGTATCATGGTTGTGGTCAATCATCGCTTCCAAGTGGATGGGTCACTTCCACATCAAGCAATGGAACATGAAGCAGGATCAGTACAGACAAATACTGAAAAATTGACTGCTACCTGAAGTCGGAGAATGGTTCCCTGATGGCCAAGAGTACATATTTATGCAACCTTCCGCATTATACCATAAAACCAGTAGTGTCACTGCATTTCTGTCTGAAAAAATCCTGCAGGTTTTACCTTGGCCAGGGGATTCCCTGACATGAACCCAATCGAAGCCCTGTGGGAGCTCACGAAAAGGGAGATTGCCCAGGAGGTGATCACAACCAAGCAGCAGCTCATCAAAACCCTCACTCAGGTAGGGTATCATACCCCTGAGATAAAATCCAGTGCACAAAAATTGCATTGAGAGCATGCCACGACTCATATAAGCCATTAACACAGCTTAAGGCAATGTCACAAAATATCGTTTTTTTCATCAAAAATGTTTAAATATGATATAGCAATCAAAATAAATGACAATTAACAAAAAATATGGTGTCAAAATGTTTGCAGTAAAGTGTTTTTGTCATTAAATAACAAAAACATGACAATTTATAATCAAAATATTTTTTTTCTGAATACCAAAGTGAGATAAATACGTTTTTCACAAGTGTCCCTATTAATATGGCAACCCACTGTAGATAAAAAGATAATCGCCGAAAAATTATCTAGATAAAAAGATAACGAAAAAGATAACTTTGTTGTGTTCTTTATAAAAGAGGTTATGACTGAAGGAAATGAAAGAAGTACCTATATAAGAACCAAACAAATGGTGGTTGATCTGTAATGTTGGTAGCAAAGACTTGACTTTAAAAAAAAATGTAGGTGTTCTGTACAACTTTCTATGTTCTCTTTATATACATACTTAGTAAATACAGACGGTATCAATTGGAATACTTTTTTATTGTTCCTAGATTATAGGTCAATATGAGGCTGACTACCCCCAATGTTAGAATTGTTTACTTTTCCAGTTTCACCCATGTTTCAATGAAGATCGGTAGGAGTTAAAGGGCTTGTGATCATTTAAAATGGAGGTTTATATTGTAGGGTCACATGCGGCATGTGTCTATTGTGTAAGGCAAAATTATAGGTGTCTGCTTGTGGCAATACATTTAATATGAATCATAAAAGTTTGTCGATTTTTGCAACTGTGGACTTAATAATAATAATAATAAACTTTATTGTACACCACAAATAAATTACATTAAAATTATAAACAAAAGAGACATATGTACAATGGGCGGTCTTATCGCACATGGCGATATCTTACAGACAACCTTAGGATGGACAAGATCTGCAAGCACAATGGTATGGGTAGTCCGTGGTATAACAATAATTATGGTAAAAAAAAAATACTGTATAAATACATATAAATATATATATATTAATAATATATCAACATATACATATAGATACACACATAAACATAAATACATACACACACACATACATACATACATATATACATATAACTTAGCCATTACTGTAACTGTAACTGTAACTCTGTCGCCATTCCGCTAGGGGTGGCCAGAGCCTCTGCAGAGTTGCCTCCATTTTTTCCTATCCTTACATACCTCTTTCAATTCATTCATATCCATCACCTTTTTCATGCATTTTCTTCTTTTACGCTCACTTTGTATATCCCATTCTTTCACAATCTCCTCAATCTGATCACTCCATACTTTTCTCGGTCGTCCCTTCCCTCTTTTTCCTTTCACACTTTCTTTGTATACATACTTTGTCAGTCTATCATCGTTCATTCTTTCCACATGCCCAAACCATCTCATCACATTCTTTTGTACCTTAACTTTCACATCCTCTTTCAAATTACATTCTTTTTTTACCCATTCATTCCTAACTCTATCCCTCAGAGTTTTTCCTGTCATGCTTCTCAAATGCTTCATTTCCACCGTACATACTTTACTCATTTCGCTATCATTCACTGTCCATGCTTCACTTCCATACATCAAAGTCGGTAACAATATGCCATTGTGTACCGCCATTCTCAGATCCATCGTCAATCGCTTGTTCTTTGCTATTCTTCCTATTGCACCGACCACTTGCTTGCCCTTACACATCCTATTCTCAAGTTCTCTTGTCATCTTTCCATTCTTCTCAAACATACTTCCCAAGTATCTAAATTCATCCACAATTTCAACTTTCGTACCATTCAACATGAGCGTGCATTC
>CATOGX010000061.1:0-37534 GCA_951799405.1 Agapetus fuscipes | reverse complement strand
TCATGTATGGAAGCGAAGCATGGATGGTAAATCAAAACAAAGTGAAATTATAAGTCTTATGATATCTTCTTGGAAGGAAATGTTGGTCAGTATTAAATATTTGAGGGTTTTTATATTATTGTATTAGTATTTGAGTTTTCACTCCTACTTTGTGTACATGTGTGGGAGCTATGTATTTGCCGACTGAGTTCTCTCTGCCGTCGTTGTCAAATATATATGATAGGTATTATTAACAATAATACCTAATACATTACAAGTCTGTGCTTTGCAGCGAGACATCTCAATTAGTTCAACTCAATGGAAAGTGCTGCATTTGCCTTGTAGGCTTTGTCAAGTAATGATTGCACCAAGTCTTAATGTGTTTGAATGTTGCAGAATATGGGACATGTCGGATAAGCCGGCAACGTCTCCCAAGCAGCTGGTTCTGCGTCACTGTATCTCACGCGGCGGAGCTGAAGTGCCGAGCAACAAAGATGTCACTTCACTGGACTGGAATGTAAATATTACTCATGGATTGCCTACACCAAACATTAGAGCGGACAGTTTTAATAACATTCCATATTATTTATGTACAAATCTGAATAGTGGATGGATCACTTGCAACTTTAAACTGGTTTTCAATTATCTACAAGGCATAATCTGACCTGTCTGCAGTCTTGCGGTTAACACTATGGATTTGTAATTGGAAGGTCTTGAGTTTGATTCCTGGCGGCGCACAAAAAAATATTTCATCTTTTAAATGCTTTTGCCGGGTTGGAAATTCATACACACTTTACCAAAGACTGGTCATAAAGAATTCATCCAGCCTTACAACAACTGGGTCTTGCTTGAGAATTGGCGCTTTCTGTAGCAACGACAAAGCGAATTTTGAAGTTTGATTCACACAAATACACCAATTCTCCAAATAAATTGCCCCAATATGTATATATTTAAGTATGAGTTTGTTCTTTGAGTTTCTAAGCTATTGTTGAAGACTCATGCTCTAAGTCAGCGGTTCCCGAATGGTGTTCCGCGGAACCCTGGGGCTCCGTAGAAGGCTCTCAGGGGTTCCGCGAAAATATTCAAGATTTCAATGTTTTTTTTCTAATTCTAGCTATTTGTTATTCTATATATTTGATAAATTGAACATAGTGAGCAGCTCTCTGCAGGGAAGACAGATAACCATGTTTACAGTGAGCGACAAAATATCTTCATTGAAAGGGAAAATCGCCTTCTGGATTGAATGTCTTGGACAAAAGAGTTGTGACTGCTTTCCGCTACTCCAGCAATTTCTCGAAAAAAATCATCTTCAAATCGCTGCAGACGTGGAAAAAAGTATACGTGAACATTTGACAAACCTGAAAAAGTCTTTGGACGAATATTTTCCAGAAGAAAAGTTACAGTTACAGGATATCGAATGGGTTCGAAATCCATTTAGGATTCATACCAAACCTTCAACATTGACTGTGTCGGAGTATGAAAATTTAATTGATATTAAAAATTCATCCACACTCAAAGAACTTTTCGAATCAAAAGCTACCACGAATCCGAGCCAATTTTGGTTTGGCCTGAAAAACGAATACCCGGGCATCGTCGAAAAAGCTATCATGGCGTTACTTCCATTTGTGTCAACTTATAGATGTGAGGCTGGGTTTTAAGCTTACGCCTACACGAAAAATAAGTTTAGGAGTAGGCTGAATGCTGCACCAGACCTCCGAATCCAATTTTCAGACATAAAACCTGACTTCAATGTTATTTTGTCAAAAACTATGAAAAGTTTTCATTCTTCACATTAAGTTCATCTAACTAAAGTAAATATATTTTTGTTATAACTAAATAAATAAATATTTTTATCTTAAAAAGTCTTTCTTTTAAAGTCAAACTATACTTACAAGATGCGAACACCAAGCCAAAAAGCCTCAGTATGGTGTGATCTCACGTAAAAAAACAATGTTACAGTTACTTTACTTCTTACTTGAGCTCTAGGCCCTACTAGACTCTAGGGCCTAGCTAGGGTTCCGCACAAAAACGGTGAGCCAAAAAGGGTTCTGTAGCCAAAAGAATTCGGGAACCGCTGCTCTAAGTCATGCTTAAAAGTTCAGATTCGAAATTTGTGGTCAAGCAAGAATGTAAATCAAGAAGAAAGTAGATTAAGATTGACTATGTGCAATTATTACTTTCAATATATATATTTTTATACTATATTTCCAGTGTGACGGTCAGCTGCTGGCCACGGGGTCGTATGACGGCTACGCGCGTATCTGGACCACGGACGGGCGCCTGGCCAGCACCCTGGGGCAGCACAAGGGACCCATCTTCTCCCTCAAGTGGAACAAGATGAGCAACTACATCCTCAGCGCGGGGGTAACACCAACACTACTCCCTACACACGGCAGGGCTTGTGCTAGTTTCACATGCGGGGCTATATTTTGTGAAAGCACATGCAGAGTTTCTGTGTCTGATTGTAGGCATACATAATTACCAATCTTAACCTCTAGTGTGCTGGCCTTTAGCGCCCTTGGAGTGACATTGAGTTACAAAACGGCGCTTATAAGGAAATCATCATAATCATCATCATCATCATCCGGTGATTTTTTACCATTATTCAGCTGCCGAAATGTTGGTTTTGAGCTTAAATATCTCCAAAGATACAAAACTTATCTCCTATCTACTTTTTTATCCCAAAAAGACAGTGAAACAAAGTTATTTTTAGTGCCTTACAAAAAAAAAACTCGCCTGCGACGTATTTTTGTACTGCCTCGTATTATGATCATGGAAAAAAGATTGTACTCTAAAAATAGACATATGCCGGGTATGCTATTATCATCATCAATCCTCTTGACAGGTGGGTATATAAATGTTAGGGAGCAGGGACCTTTGTAATGTAAACAAACCCTTTCTTTGCTGTGCATGTGTCATGTGAAAAAAAAAACAAACATTTTAATTCTCATTGAATCCCATATAAATAGATTTTTGGAATGCCTGACGGACCATCTCGGGATCATACAACATTTGGTTATGAAGATCTGAGAGCTAGGACACCTCTAGGCATGCAATGTAATAAATTGGATTTACGTATTGGGAACGTTGTCATGACGGAAGGATCCTTTACCAACCAGAGACAGGTCGTAAGTCCTGTGACTCCCATATTTCATCCTGACTCTGAGCTGGGCCTGAGATTGGATCTTGATTTTTTTAACTGTGAAGACCTGACTCGGTGGTTGTGTAGTTATTTCACAAACTATGAGACTTCTCACCCAGCTCTCTTTAACAAACATCTGAATACTTTGTAAGATTAGAGACGTAGTCCTACGTGTTGAGCATTCTGGCAATCATGTTAATATTCAGGAACTTACATTGCTTCAGTGTGTAGTCCTATATTGTTGCATTAGTAATGGAGGGTGTTGTGTGTGTTCAGGTTGACAAGACCACCATCATCTGGGACGCGGCCTCCGGCAAGTGCACGCAGCAGTTCTCCTTCCACTCGGCGCCCGCCCTGGACGTAGACTGGCAGACCAACAACTCCTTCGCCTCCTGCTCCACGGACCAGTGCATCCACGTCTGCAAGCTCAACGTGGAGAGCCCCATCAAGTCCTTCAAGGGGCACACGGTAACTCCCTGCTCACATACCACTATTTCCCCCCTATTTGTCTAAAACTATGTATATGTTGAACCTAACCAGGAGATTTTCAACATGATCTTATTTATAGCAATCTTACTTTTATGTCTAAATCTAAATCTAAGCTGCAAAGATATGTATCATTTGAGATTTATATTAAATGCATTCCCACAAGCAGACATGCATAATTTCGCGCTTACACATGCCGCATGTGGACCTACAATATAAAAAACCCAATCTCAAATGAACATAAGCCCTGCAACTCTTGCCGACCTTCCCTGAAGCAGGGGTGACATTGGCAAAGTGAACCATTTTTTACAGTATGGGTGGTCAGCCGCATACCAACCTATCAGTCAAGGAATGTCCATGTCAGAATTGAAAATTAGGGAGATTCACAACTCATTCCTGTGCCGAACTGCCAGTTAATGAAATGATTTACCATTCAACATGTAATATCTGTGTTCCCATTATACTTCCATCTGTGTATTCCAAACCAATCCCATCTCCACTTCCTCTGAGTATCTCAAAATACCTGCCCTCATCACCAGTGCCGGTTTTAGCACTACCAGCGCCCTGGGCGAGATTTTTTAAGGCGCCCTCCCCCCCTCCCCCTATTCGCCATTCGAAAATTCAAATTCATACAAAATAAATTGCACAGAATCTGCACTCGACTTTCTTGCATAAATTAACCCACTGTATGACGTATGTAAAGCTAGAATCATCTACCAGCTTATGCAGTTTCAATGAAAATATAATATATCGATTATAAATCAATTTTATTCCACCGCGGTGTGTACCTGCATACTCGTACAATATGGAAATAGCCATATAAATTCTTAAGTGAATAAAAAATATTTGAAGGATTTATTTGGTGAGCGCCGTTTTGTGTGAATCACACCTCAAGAGCCCTCTGCGAGGTTGGTCTTCTCTGGAAAAAGCGCCAATTACACAAGAAAGACCCTTGACTTATATTTGGTATGAAGCTGACCTCTGTACTGTACTGCATTGCAGTGCTCCGCAACCTTTTCTCACCTATGACACACCAAAATTTCTCCTAGAATTACGCGGCACACCAAAAGCTAAGATATATAGGTATTAAATTGATACAAAATTGTACAATAATTTTGAGTTTTTTATTTGAAAAGTATACATAGGGTAGGTACCTACATATAACTGTAACATTTTTTTTTTACGCAATATTAATAATTGTAATAAATTCTTAAATTATTATAAAAGCTAACTAAACTAATGTGATACCTGCGCTTGTTTCTATGAACACAAAAGTTTTAAATTCGGCTCGATTTTTGACAGCGCAATCCGAAGTTCTTGGTCAAGACCTTTTAAGCATGACCGCTTATCATTTTTGATTAATACAAGCGTTGAAAAACTTTGCTCACATAAATATGTTGTCGAAAATGGAAGAACACAAGAGACAAAACATTTTTTACTACCCGTCATTGCCGCAGCGCCATCCGTGCAAACAGCAATGCAATTGCTCCATTGAATATTATATATTTTGAAGAAATCATCGGTCACTTGAAATATTTCTTCACCGGTAGTTCGCTCAAATGTCAAAATACATTGAATTTGACCGCGGCACACCTGTATCCAGCTCACGGCACACCGGTTGCAGAGCACTGCTGTATTGTATCCTGACCCCGTTCCACTAGGGGTGGCCGGTACCTCCGCAGATGCGCCTCCACTTTTTTCTGTCCTAACAAACCACTTTCATTTCCTCAATATTCATCACCTTTTTCATACATACTCTTCTCTTATTCTTACTCTGCAGATTCCATTCTTTCGCAATCTCACCTATTTGGTCTAACCATTCTTTCCTCAGCCTTCCCCTTCCGCACTTTTCTCTGACATTTCCTTTGTACACTTTCTTCGTTAGTTGTTCATCATCCATTCTTTCAAAATGTCCGAACCATCTCATCGTACTTTTTTGTACTTTCATTCTCATATTCTCTTTTATACCACACTCGTTCATCACCCAATCATTACGCACTCTATCACTCAGTGTCTTTCCAGCCATTGCTCTCAGGTAAGCCATTTCAACCGTACATACTTTACTCAGCTCACTTTCATTAAGCCTCACTTCCATCAACCAATATGCCATTGTGGACCGCCGATCTCATATTTTTCGTAAGTTTCCTATTTTTTGCAATTCTTCCAATCGTTCCCATTACACGTCTTCCTCTACTAGCGCGCTTTTCCAATTCTTTCGTCAATTTCCCATTCGACTCCAACTTGCTTCCCAGATAATCAAATTCTTTCACGACCTCCACTCTTGTTTCATTCAGTCTTCTCTCATCTCAATTTCCTCGCATTCCTCAGTCCTCCCAAAGTGTAAAAAATAATTCACTTTGCCAATGTCACCCCTGTTTCAAGGAAGGTCGGCAAGAGTTGCAGGTTTTATGTTCATTTGAGATTTGGTTTTAATTTGTAAGTACACATTCAGCATTCGTAAGCGCGAACTTACACGTGCCTGTTTGTGGGCATGCATTTGATATGAGTTTTGAATGTTTATATTTCATTGCAGCTTAGATTCTAGATTATTATAGATGGTCATTGAACCCTTCTGTATGCAAACTAGGACTTTGTAATGTGGGTAATCTTTTTAGTTATATTTTGAAAAAGTAACGACTGATTATTATTGGTATTTATAAAATTTTAAGAATCACAGCCTTTTTTCTAATTTTAACCGTTTGACTACCAAGAAAATGACGAAAACATTCTGTATGGAAATTTTTTCACTTTGTATGGTGGCTACACTTTTGATTCACTTTTTGTAAAAAATCATGATGGCAATATATAAGTTATCATTATAATTTCACATTTGTACTACATTCTTTTTTTATTAACCCTCTAACTGCTGAGAATTTTTCCATTATTTTTTTCTTTAATATGGCAACTCCCTAAACCGAGATTATGATTCAGATATGATTAAAATTATTAAATAGCACTATTTTATAAATGGATTCACAAAAAAATTTAGAAAAATCGTCGGAGCCGTTTTGAGAAAATCGCTTTTAAAATTTTCAGCTCTTCGGAAGCCATCTTGAATTTTCAAAAAAGTAAAAAATCTTTGAGGATGAATTAAAGTGATAAAGTTGTTCTTTCTGTCAAGTCTAAACCAAATTTAAATATCATGCATTTTAATGGATTTGTATTATATTTTCATTTTCAAATTTGAGGTCGTGTAAACGGAGCTTTATAATATTTTTTTCAAAAATATTTTTTTTAATTTTGTAGAAATTTATGTTGTTTATAATATTGTGAAACATAAATTTTTTGTTAACCCTTTAACTTTCGAGAAAATCACAATCGTTTGTTTTTTTTTTATATGGCAACCCATAGACACAGTTATAACTAATTTATTAAATTAAAAATTAATTAGGGGCAATTCTGAAATTTAAGAAAAATTCTTGGAGCCGTTTGTGAGAAAAGTTCAGTTTTATGTTTTTTTTGTATGGCAGCCATCTTGAATTTTCAAGTTGGTGTAATACCGTGTTATTCATACATAAAACATGTCCAAAAAAGTTGATATCGCCAAAATTTGGTATCTCTAAGACTAATACTTTGGAAAGTGATACACACACACACACACACACATACAGACGGACGTTTTTGAAAGATAGTGTTTTTTGGCATGTCCTGCACCAGGACAACTCATTTCCGTGAAAACCTCGAAAAAAATTTTTTACACCAAATCAAAACTTTCTTTAAAGCCGAAAACTTGAAAATATTTGATTGTTGTTTTCATTTCTCTTTCTAAGAATGTACCTAACAATTATTTTACAGGTTCAATTTTTACTGTTTACGAAAAATAAATATTTCCGAGTTTCTTCAAAACTTCAAAATTACTAAAAAATATAAAGGGGCGCCTGCGGCGCCCCTTCATACTTGGCGCCCTGGGCGGTCGCCCGACCGCGCCCAACCCTAACGCCGGTACTGCTCATCAACTCTACACTTCAGCTAGTGTCTTGACCTACAGATGACATGAAATCTGGAGTCTCCAACACAGGATATCTTAAAAATAAAAATCACTAACTCCTCTTTGGCACTCTTACAAGTTTCAAAAAAGTATTCCACACAGGATTTCTTAGAAACAAAAAGGTCATGCAACTTATTAAGAGGGTATAGAATAACACGTCTGTTTTATTAATTTCTAGAATGAAGTCAACGCCATCAAGTGGGACCCCCAGGGTCAGCTTTTGGCATCTTGCTCCGATGACATGACCCTGAAAATCTGGTCCATGAAACAAGACAACTGCGTGCACGACCTGCAGGCGCACTCCAAGGAAATCTACACCATCAAGTGGTCGCCAACAGGCCCCGGGACTCAAAACCCCAACATGAACCTAATCCTGGCGAGTGCGAGCTTCGACTCAACAGTCCGTTTGTGGGACGTGGAGCGTGGGGCATGCATTCACACGTTAACAAAACACACCGAACCTGTTTACAGTGTTGCATTCTCACCAGACGGCAAATTCTTGGCATCTGGCTCATTTGACAAGTGCGTCCACATCTGGTCCACCCAGTCCGGTCAACTGGTGCACAGCTACAAAGGCACGGGCGGTATTTTTGAAGTCTGCTGGAACTCCCGCGGGTCTAAGGTCGGGGCGAGCGCTTCGGATGGCAGCGTGTTTGTGCTGGACTTGCGCAAGTTGTGAACAATGGAGGCCCCTGGTGGTGCGTCCACGCAGGTGGATAGAGCGAGCTGCATACAACGCGCGACATGATGGACTTTACACATGCTCATAAGGATACATACTTCACATTTACATATTTCCTTTTCAATAGTGACAAGATCAGTTGTTGATTACTACTGTGGACTCTGCACATTCAAAATAAAGGGAAAAGTGGTTGTTCTAGAGGCAGGACAGCCAGCCATAACCTCAATAAAAACTACACAGTTAACATTTATTACTCAGATAAAAGGCTCAGTTTAGACACACGAAATTTTTTTGAAAAAGTTTCGATAGTGACGTCAGACAGCGATTTTTAGCGGCAACTATCGGTTTTCCGTCTCCACACACATTTGAACAAAATATTTTTTGAACAAAACAGAATCTTTTTCTTCTAATGGCATTTAGCTGTTGCGGTTTATTCAAAAATCGAATGGGATTAAAATAATGTAGGAATTAAATTATTTTAATACGTGTTAAGTTTAACTATGCGTCGGTAAAAAAAAAGAATCATACAGATAATTTAAAATTCATCGTGGTGCTGTACAAACTGGCTGAATATTCCAATGTTAGTTGTGAAAATATATTACGGGTTCTTAACCTCAAAAATATTTTTTTGAAACAGAATGCAATATTGTAATTGTGCCATTAATATTCCATTGGTATTATATATTGTGTTCACATTATATTGTGTCATTGCTTTTGGCGCTTATTTACCGAGACCAACATTAAATTTAAAACTTCCCTTACGATTGAAATTATTTACGACTTATAAAAATAGTGGATTAACATGTTTCTTCCGTGAAAAGGTTCACGGAATCATTTCATAATTAAAACGTTGCAATGGAAAAAAACACCGTCGTGAAATAAAATTGTTTTTAATCCAAAAGTAAGAACAAACTCAATTTAATTATTACCTACTTCCTTTTTCTTTTCAAGGGGTTAACAATTATTTTATATTTTCCACATTGTTTTTAGTTTTCACGGAAAATAAAGGTTTTCGAGTTTTAAATTAACAAAAAAAATTAAAATACCTACCAAAATTGTCGAGTCCATAGCATTATTGTCTTTGACTTTTCAGACATTTTAACTCCGAAGTGGAAATGTCTGACAACTCAGTTTGACCAACATTACGAAATAAGCGGGTCATGCGGCATTTTTTAAAAATCATCATAATATCAAAATTGCCAGCATCTGTCACTTCGGAGCGGCCATCTTGCTTGACGTCACTATCGAAACTTATTCAAAAAAATTTCGTGTGTCTAAACTGAGCCTTAGACAACTGTTATAAGAGAACTTATATTATTGAAACGTTGAGAATAATGTAAGTTCCTTATAACGGTTCATCTAATACAGGAGTAATAAATTTTAACTGAGTAGTTATTATTATTGTAAATATGTCAAATGACCATAACTCCAACCTAGACCTAACAAGAACTCAAATATTTATTTTGCTTGAAACACCTGACTCTTAAATTAAAATTGGCACATTTTAGATTTCCAGTAAAACAAGACATTTTTTATTTAGGTGAATGTGACGTCTATGGATATTATGTATTTCATACAAGTGCACCGACAGGCCCAGGTAGCCTGGTGGATCCATCTAGGTCGGTCGGTTTGACTAGCCAACCGCGCTGTGTTTTGGTGGGACTCAAAATCGGCATTTTATTTTAGAAATTATCAACGAAATCTTTATTTTTACGATTTCAAAAATATAGGTTGTGATCCTTGAAATGTACTCTACACAACCATAGTATTTTCAACGGTATTCCCACCACTGCAATATTACTCTATTATGGTATTGCCATCACTTAAATTACAAATTCCCGGAATGAAAAAATTAAAAAACTCACGTTTAGGTAAAAAATCACAAATAAAATAATAAGACATTTCAAGATTATGTTTGTAATTTTTAAATTTTCTTTAATCCATGCGGCACACAACTATTTAGTGGAAAATAATATTACAAAATATATGAATACTGCAAGTACACAAACATTTAAATCAATGAAAGCACAACATACATAGAAACCAATAAGTTTATTCTTTTATTCAAGTAATAATGTAAAAGTAAGTCTATCCACTTTTTATATTCATTTCAGAGTATCTTATTTCACCTGTATAATCTTTACAGTTTAATTTCTGAAGAAACAGTTACTTTCAACCTAATATCTTTCAATATAATATCTGTGGACTAGAAATTATTTTAACGAAGTAGCTAGAGGTGACAGATAATACGCGTTATAAATATTGTGATCGCCAAAATTGGTGTCAATATTTCATATTTTCAAGGTGTATTTTCATATTTTAACCTTATCACTCATTTCATTACAACTATTGTGATATTTAATGCGTCATATTTGTAATTGTTGCCGCCGTACATTGGGGGCACCACTGCAACGTTTGACAGGAGAGAAACGCAAGTGGTAGCAAGTATGTATCAATTCAGAATGTTAGTTTCCGCTCCCCTATGTTATTACTCCATGCTTTCAACAATAATTTCCTGTCTGTAGATCCCAGCGTTCACCGTAATGTCTTTGAAATTCACAGCTGAAGAATACAGACAGTTGCAAAGTGCAGGCGCTCTAATGAATAATTCAATATCTTGATGTATAAATGCTGTGCTCATCTGTCAAACAATAGCTGGAACTAGAACAAGCTTAGTTTATGTGATAAATATTGGCAAGTAAACTTAGTTGTTCCCTTAATAAAGAAATTCATCACACAAAATGATTTTCATGCCTTAATTAATCGAGAAAACGTAATAATGAAAATATTTTAAATATATTTTTTATAGATAGCTGCCAGTAGTAAAATAAATCCCCCATAACTTAAAAATATTTTCCAAACAATTGAGCTAACCGCTTCACTGCCAAAAACTAATAAGTAGGTATATTTGAAGAAAAAACATCTTCCTGACTACCATTTTCATTTAACCATTGTTATTGTGCTAAGAGAGCTACAAAGTAAAATACACATTTTTGGTTTACTATTGTGGTCAAAAGATTTTTTTAATAATTAAATACAAATAGTATTCACATGTTTAACATAGAAATAACACTTGAAGCAATGAAACTCTTGACACTCTTCCCAGGCTTGGCTAGAAGTGTTGTGCGGTAAATGCAATTTTCAAATTAAGAACATTGACTATTCTCCTCATCATAAATAAACTGTATTAATTAAGGTTTTATTTTATAAGTCTGTAAAAACAAAAAAAATATTAATTTTTATGTTGAAAAAATGTTTAGTTTTGTTGAAGCAAACTTATTTTAGATAATAAAGTTGTGTATTTAGAATATTTAATAAAACATTTATAAAAACAGTGTTTTTAGTTATTTATGCAACGAAAATAACTTCTAGTGTTAAAAAATAACAAAGCAGCCAGAATTAAAAATACAAACAGGAACAATTCTTTTGCAGCCAAATAAAACAATATCAGGACCTGTACCCTGAGTACGAGTTGCAAAACTTGAGTAAAGTTTACGGAAAGTATTAAAGAGTGATTTTCCCCAAAATCTGTCGTTTTTGTTTCTAACACTTCATGGTCTTAGCAAAAGAGTTACAGTAATGATGAAAATCAAGTTCAAACAAACAAAAACGGCAGATTTTGGGGAAAACCACTCTTTAATACTTTCCATAACCTTTAATCAAGTTTTGCAACTCGTACTCAGGGTACTGTACTCTAATCAGTCGTTCATCAGGAACAGACTGTACAATGTCTAATTGAAGATAGTCTAATAAAATGCGCTGTAACATAGAGCTTGTCTGAAAGCTATTCATACAACAATCAGCTGTTGTCATGTTTTATTGCTTGCTATCTTCAAATACATACGGTAAGATCTAACAATGCCCCTTGAGAGTACAAGTTACCCTAAGTACACAGTTAACGTTCAATAAACCATGACATTTGCAACAAAATGCACGGAAACTAAAGCAGCGCCTCTAGTGAGCATTTAATCTCTATACCCTTTTGATAAAGGATTTGTTTCAGTTGAAATATACTGTATTTTGCGGAATGGTTAGTATAAACGCAATGTCTTGCATTTTACCTCTTCAGAGCATTTGTAGGCATGTTCTAATCCAATCTAAGTTGCAAAGATATGTTACATTGGAGATTCACATTACATGCATTTTCACAACAAGACACGTACAAGTTCGCGCTTGCACATGCTACATGTGAACCTATAACACAAAAACTAAATCTCAAATGGACATACACCCTGCAGCTCTTGCCGTCCTTCCCTGAGACAGGGGTGACATTGGCAAAGTGAACCATTTTTACAGCATGGATGGTCAGCCGCATACCAACCTATAAGTCAAGGAACATACACGACAAATTACATTTTTTAAATTAATAAATAATATCTATGGACATCAAAACTAAAACAGAAAACATATTCCAATTTAATAAACCCTAGCCGCCAACATTACAGATCAACCGCCATTTCTATCTGTCCTTACACACTTCTTTCATTTCCTCCAGAGTCATAATCTTCTTCATACAGGCTCTTATTATGACTGGATATTCCATTCATTCGCAATTTCGGATATTTGGTCCATCCATACCTTTTTGGTCTTCCTCCACCACGACATCCATCTATTCTTGCAACGTATACTTTCTTCGTCAGTCTTTCCTCATTCATTCTCTCCATATGCCCAAACGTTAATGTTAATTAGTATATTAGATAAGTTTCTTCACCCAATCACTATATTCAGTGCTACATATATTTTTGAAATCTGTTTTGCACGGCAACACATTCAGATGTCCATTTTTTCAAAACAATAACTTTCTAAATTAACTTAAATAAATTAACTTTCCGACACCCTTAGAAAACTACAAAGTCCAAAAAATTAAAGCAGGGAAAAAGGTTGTGACGCTATTGTTTAAAGTTATTGTATTTCACTTTTAGTTGCTAAGGAACCTAGTCGCATAGACCTGGGACATCACACTGTCAAAGAAAATTCATCCAAAACGTGGCACGTTACAGTTAAAGTTTTTTTACATGAATATAATATAAAGAGTGTATTTAATAAATGATCCTGCAATAAAAATATTCAATATTTTATTTCAACTGTCGGTCAGGGATACAAAATGAAATACATATTTTGAAAGTCGTTTGAGAAAGTTGAAACACTGTCAACTAAGTGGGCGCTTGTAAGCTTGAAGTTGCTCATGCTCATACAGAGAATGTATTTTCTTATACATATGTGAAAAGAAGAAGAGAATGTTGTCATACTGTCCATTATATGGCTGTACACTTCCAGTGTTGTCATTCGTAATCCAAAATTCCCCACAGTGTGGCCCTCTGTAAGCAGGGCTAACCCCCCAAGCATTCATATGCACCTCCAATAGAAACTGATGTATCGCTTCAACAGTGGCCAAATACCATCGGGGACTGCCTTTTTGATGTCGCCAGAACTGCGAAATCCTATCCTGAATAACCACACATGGCAACTGTTTGATTCTTTCGTCTTTATAAATTCCCCTACTTTGATTCCAAGTGCTGTCAATAAACACGGCTCTTTTCACCGGCAACCCTTCCAAATCATAAATTTTTGAATTTCTCTTTTTTTGGATGTTGGTGTCACTGATTCGCCTGGTCAAGAGTGTTCCCTGATGGATTCCGCGGGTTTTTTCTTCTTTAGAATATATTTTGGCTTTAGGCGCTGGGCTGTTGGTGAATAATGATGATATGTCGACAGACTGTTTGCTGGGATACACTAAGTACACTCCCTTTTCACGGGAGTAGTCTGGGATGTCTGGGTATGTGTAAATAGTAACGTCCTCTGATGCCAAGATGGCGCCGTGTATGGCCGTGCTTTTCCCATCAATTTCATTGCGATGTTTTATAACATCCACCTTTATTGGGAGCTGAAAATTCAAAGACAAAAATGAATCAACAAAGGCATATTTTATCAGTTATTGTAAGCCTTCTATAGTCTAAGTTGCAAAGATATATTAACTTTCAAAACTCATATCAAATGTATGCCCGCAAACATACAGGTGTAAGTTCACGCTTACAAATGCTGAATGTGAACTTACAAATTTAAATCAAACCTCAAAAGAATGTACACCCTGCAACTTTAGTCGACCTTTCCTGAAACATGGGTGACGTTGGCAAAGTGAACCGTTTTTTACAGTATGGGTGGTCAGCCCCATACCAACGTACAAGTCTATCTATATCTATAATAGTAAAGGTATAAAAGTAAGTTTAAGTATAAAAATAAATAATGAGGTCGGAAAAAAACTTGTATGACTAGGGTCCTTAACAGTTGCGCAAGCCCATCTTCATACCCGTGCCATTCGTACACTTCTATCCGGGGAAGTGTATCACAGAACGCTCATGCAAAGCTATAACTTTATTTAGCGGCGGAAGGCCTTCCCGATGGTGGTGGCTCGACCCAGCAGTGATTCTAGATCTACCTGTTTGTCCACTAGAGAAAAAAGGCAAACTCCGAAGTTACTGACTCAATGCAACTGCATCGGGATGCTAATCTAATCTAAGCTGCAAAGATATATATCTTATATTAAATGCATTCCCACAAGCAGACATGTATAATTTCACGCTAACACATGCCGCATGTGGACCTACAATATAAAAACCCAATCTCAAATGAACATAAGCCCTGCAACTCTTGTCGTCCTTCCCTGAAACAGGGGTGAAATTGGCAAAGTGAACCATTTTTTTACAGTATGGGTGGTCAGCCGCATACCAACCTATTAGTCCTCCTTGATATTTCGTGCTAAACACAAGGAATTCGTGGTTGACGTCCTTAATCGACCGGATGGAGATCCAGTCCAGGGTGCACGTAAGATACGCAAAAGCGCCTGAAGGCTCGGTAGTTATTCCTTGTGGACACGAAATCGGCGTAGCCTATCGGGCCTATGCCCGAGCTTACCGCGGCAAAGAGAGCATTCCGATCGGAATGTCGCAGTGGGCAGTCCCACAGTATGTGATGCACATTCTGCGTGACCCCCCCGCACGCGCATTCCGCCATGGACGAGATACGAAGCTTAAAAAGGGTGGAAAGGGTCCTTAGCGGTGAATTACAAAATACAGGATGACAATGCGGTAAGAAGTTGGAAGGCGTATGTGCAGCTTAGGGGCTGTCCATATATTACGTCATTCGCATTAAGGGGGGGGGGAATCTGGTCTGCGGAGAATCTGGTCTGCGGATGATGGCAAATGATGTACGAGTACCAAAAGTGACGTCGTTCTTGTAAATACCAATTTCTACAAAATATTCAAAATATTATGTAAGTAATATAACATTATTAATTATTAACCTCATCCATTATTACAGCAAGAGGGGGAGGGGGTCGAAAATCGGCCAAAATCGATGACGTAATTTATGGACGGCCCCTTAGTTGTGTCGCCTAATATTTCTTTAGCAACCCAGCGGGGTGACTTCATATTTTTTCTGCAGCCTTTAGCGTTCAAACTCCAATTATTAATACAAAATTGTGTGTTTCTATTTTCATCAGAAGTGCTGCCATTAATAAAAGTTTTACACCTAACATTTGAAAATCCCTACAATAGGGAAATTTCACAAAAAAAAATTATTGTGGATTTAAATTCCTTTATATTTGCTCATCATAAAACTTCTTGAATTTTATTTTTACTTGCTTTTTTTACAAAGTTATTCATGTTCAAAAAATGAAGTTTGAATTTACGCGCCAAAACGCTCCTTGGATTGAATTTTCGGCTGGGACGTCATTTTCTTTGACTTTTTATTGCCATCGCAATACCAGCAGCGTTGTCGATAAAAGAAAATGACGTCACGGGGGCTACAAATTTCGTTGACGGATCGCACATCCGTTTCAAAACCGGTCAAAATTTTCAAATAGTTATTTTTGCCACTGCCAAGTAATGATAGTCTTTTTAACACGAGTGCTAGTTTGTGCCATGAGGCGCAGCTGAATGGCACAATAGAAAGCACGAGTGTTACAAAGACTAATTACGTGCAGTGGCATACAATACTTTTTCTACGACCATGAGAGAATTAACAAAATAGTGAATAATAGTCATTATAATGTACTCGTCCATTTGAAGTAATTAAAACCTTACCTTTGTCAAAACGTGTGATTTATCATTCCCTTCGATTATCTAATCTAACCTAAGTTGTAAAAATAAATTATATTTAGGTTTCATATTGAATTCATGCCCACAAGCCGACACATATGTATAAGGTCGCGCTTTTACATCCTGCATATAAGCTTAAACATTCAAACCCAAAACTCAAATAAACATATGCCCTGCAGTTGTATTGGCAGGTGAACCAAATTTGTACAGCATAGGTGATCAACCTCATACTCACCTATTAACCAAGTAACTTTTTGAGTTTGTTTATTTTTTGCGGTGAAATTTTTTGTATTCTTTTCCGTTCAAGCCTTTTATTTTCCATTGAAAAAAGGAAAGCTTTATTTGGAGCAATCCGATAAATAAATTTGATAAATTTTAGCACTATTAACAATTTTTATTTGACTCTACACATAAAATATACTTATTTATTTTCATCTGAACAGGGCTGAAAGTCTCATCACCACGGTAATTCCTACCTACCGAATATCACTAATATTGTATGAAGCCTAATCAGCTGATCGCTTGCGGCCATCTTGGATTGACAGGTCTTCATACCCCCATACAAGGTTGACATTTGAAATTAAAAAATGGTTCCAATTCTGACAATGCGCATGCGCACATGTTCATTTTAACACGGTTACCGGTTGCATAATGTAACATTATGCAACGGGTGTAGAAATGTATGGCATTGTGATTGCGTTAGCCGTTTTGTAATTAGTAAATTACCAAATGGGAGTAGAAAAAGATCTTTTTCAAATTTAAAATTATATAAATTTATTTTGGACTTGAAATTAGGCCCTTGTTTATATGCTTATCGTAATCTAACAAAATTATACACTTTTTACCAAATTCCTCACTTTTGCAAATACCCTATTGGCCTATTCTAATATTTTTCCACACAAGAGATAAAGTCAGGTTAGACTGCCCGTATTTTATTTGAACCTTTATACTCAGGGTTTATGACTTAAAACACTTACTTTAACCGCTGGAATAAGTCCCTGCAGCTCTTCTATGGGCAAATAACAAGTGTAACAGAAATATTTCCTTGATTTGTGACATTTTGTGCAAGCAGTGCGTCCATCGAGCTTGTCCAATATTGAAGTGTCGTCAATCGCCATTCCCTCAAAAGGTCTCTCGTCGATCGAATCTGGACATTTAGGATTCATCTTGTTTGATGAATAGAAGATTCCCTTATTCAGGACAGGATATAGATAGGGTAATATTTACAAAAAGTGGAGGCGTATTATTCTACGCACGCCATAGCTGCCAAATTGACATTAGGGATGGGCGAAATATATCGATATTAAAAATATCGATACATCAAAAACGATATTTTGTTATAGTTTAAAATTTTGAAGGAATTCAAAAACACTGTTTATTTTCACACAAATATATTTAAAAAGATTACAATCTTTAGAGTAAGTTACAAACGCGTTTTCGACCTAGAAGGTCATCATCAGGTATGACGATATTTTGTTTCATGCGTTTTTGCCGCCCTCGCTTTATAGGTGATGGTGTTTGGAAGCAAAAAAAAAAATACATTGTAAATCGCATACCTTCCTTGTCTAACACGTTCTTCCATTTTACTTCAGCGTTTGACTCTTTATCACCCATAAGGAAAAGGTTTCCACTTCATTCACACACTTCTACTTAGAATTAATATCTCAGAAAACACACACACAAACATTGAGCTTTGAGAATCATCTTTTCCTCAGTAAGTTTTTTACGCCCGTGTTCCAAATTTGATGGGCTTTATCAGTAGGTAAACGTCACATTTCTAAGTAACTAGGGTCCTTAGTAATCAACAACAGAATGTAAGTTAGCCGTTGCTCTATAGTAGCTCGGCTCTGTGACGTCACAACTGTTCAGATGTTTTCAAACTAAAATTAAAAACCAAAACTTACTTACACGTTATCCAATAAAAGAAAAAAATACAGTTCTGTTTGAAAATAACTTTAATATTTAACATAAAGGGTGATTTTTTTGAGGTTAGGATTTTCATGCATTAGTATTTGACAGATCACGCGGGATTTCAGACATGGTGTCAAAGAGAAAGATGCTCAGTATGCTTTGACATTTCATCATGAATAGACTTACTAACGAGCAACGCTTGCAAATCATTGAATTTTATTACCAAAATCAGTGTTCGGTTCGAAATGTGTTTCGCGCTTTACGTCCGATTTATGGTCTACATAATCGACCAAGTGAGCAAACAATTAATGCGATTGTGACCAAGTTTCGCACTCAGTTTACTTTATTGGACATTACACCAACCACACGAATGCGTACAGTGCGTACAGAAGAGAATATTGTGTCTGTTTCTGAGAGTGTTGCTGAAGACCGTGAAATGTCGATTCGTCGCCGTTCGCAGCAATTGGGTTTGTGTTATTCGACCACATGGAAGATTTTACGCAAAGATCTTGGTGTAAAACCGTATAAAATACAGCTCGTGCAAGAACTGAAGCCGAACGATCTGCCACAACGTCGAATTTTCAGTGAATGGGCCCTAGAAAAGTTGGCAGAAAATCCGCTTTTTTATCGCCAAATTTTGTTCACCGATGAGGCTCATTTCTGGTTGAATGGCTACGTAAATAAGCAAAATTGCCGCATTTGGGGTGAAGAGCAACCAGAAGCCGTTCAAGAACTGCCCATGCATCCCGAAAAATGCACTGTTTGGTGTGGTTTGTACGCTGGTGGAATCATTGGACCGTATTTTTTCAAAGATGCTGTTGGACGCAACGTTACGGTGAATGGCGATCGCTATCGTTCGATGCTAACAAACTTTTTGTTGCCAAAAATGGAAGAACTGAACTTGGTTGACATGTGGTTTCAACAAGATGGCGCTACATGCCACACAGCTCGCGATTCTATGGCCATTTTGAGGGAAAACTTCGGAGAACAATTCATCTCAAGAAATGGACCGGTAAGTTGGCCACCAAGATCATGCGATTTGACGCCTTTAGACTATTTTTTGTGGGGCTACGTCAAGTCTAAAGTCTACAGAAATAAGCCAGCAACTATTCCAGCTTTGGAAGACAACATTTCCGAAGAAATTCGGGCTATTCCGGCCGAAATGCTCGAAAAAGTTGCCCAAAATTGGACTTCCCGAATGGACCACCTAAGACGCAGCCGCGGTCAACATTTAAATGAAATTATCTTCAAAAAGTAAATGTCATGGACCAATCTAACGTTTCAAATAAAGAACCGATGAGATTTTGCAAATTTTATGCGTTTTTTTTTTAAAAAAAGTTCTCAAGCTCTTAAAAAATCACCCTTTAGAAATAGTGCAGAATAATTTACAATCACAATTATTTTAAGAGCATCAATCTGTGAGCATACTATTGTTGCTAGGTTCTGTAACTTCCCCATCTCTACAGACAGCACTCTGCAGTTCCCTCCGGATCTGAAACCAAAATAAAAATATTAAAATACCACATATTAATTATTATTGAAGTTACTACCATTGAATATATTGTGTTTTAAAATAAAGATACAACTGAAATGGTGCCCTTACAATATTTATGTGCAAGTTTTTACTCAAGTAAAGAAGTAATACAACATTTCAAAATTAGTAGAAAAGTTTGGTATATTCTCTACAACTTTATAAACAGAATGTTGAACAATAACTCCCTCACTTACTAAGTTAAAGTTTACTCAGGTTTACAGTCATACAAGAAAGATACTTACATTGCAGCGCAACCTTGTCAAATTCATAAATCACCATGGACTGTATTACACCTAAGGCGCTTTTAAGACACGGCGCATTCTGCCTGAATAGTCTATGTAACTCGCAACTAAGCTACACATATAGTGTAACTTCTTGCCGCGTTATCCCAGAAGGGGTCGCATGTGGTGAGTTGAACCTATTTATATTTACAGGTAAGAGGGCCGGCCTTACGCCAACTACTTCAGTTGAAGTGGGGGTTTCCCAGTTCCCGAGAGGGCTGGTACTCATTTCTTGTGAAGGCTGAGTAAACTTTGCCGGTATTTTATTTTGGGGTTTGAAATAAACACCGAAACGGGAAATCATTTCCGACACCCTCGGTGGGATTCGAACCCGAGCTCACGGCATGGAATGCAAGCACTCCACCAACTGAGTTATTGACCAGACATGGATTCATCTATGGATTACCAGATAGGGCGTGTGAAAGCTTTCATACATCTCAACCAACCCAGCACCGGAGAGAAAACAACTAGACAAACCAGACAGGATGGTGGCAGAATGCGTCTAGTGTGTAATACATTACAGGATGGATCAGCTCTACTTACTTCTGGCGTGATGGAAGGATGTGAGTGTCGCCTCAGCAGCGCCAACAAGGCTTCTCGCTGTTCTGTGGAGATGTCGGCCTTGTAGCGCTGCGCCAGGGTGAGCAGGGCCTGGTGCCACAGCACAGGCAGCTCACGGTAATCACGCTCAAACCTGGCATCATCATAATAATTAGTCAAACACAATCAGTGAACATTATCCATGTTATGGCCGAGGGAGTCAAGTGGCTGATCTTTCTAGCCTATTTGGAATAGACTTATGTTGTTTCGATCCCCGCTTGGGTCATTTGACCATAACTTTGATCTTGGTTCAACAGATGCCACTAAGTATAATCTAATCTAAGTTGCAAAATATATGTAACATTAGAGATTCACATTATATGCATTTCACAAACAGACACGTATAAGTTCGCGTGTGGTCCTACAATATAAAAACTCAAATCTCAAATAAACATACTCCCTGCAACTCCTGCCGACCTTCCCTGAAACAGGGGTGACATTGGCAAAGTGAACCATTTTCTACAGCATGGGTGGTGAAATGAATGCAGGCGGCAGAAAGTTCACTGCACAAGTTTTAGGCTTACACATCCAGCTTTAGACATTGCGCTGCCTTAGTTCTTGTTTATCGTAAACGCCATTGAGAAAATTTTACATGAGCAATGTTTGCATGTGTACTGGACCAATGTGTCTTATAAAAACAAGAAATTTATAATATAAACATTTAAAAGAACTCTCACATTATCGAGTTTTACGGTTTTTCTTAGCTCAGATTGTGTAGAATTTGATTCATAAGACAACTGCATGAAAAAGTCATCTTTGACAAGATTGGCGTATACGGTAAACAAGAACTGGGGGAGCGATTGGTCTATAGGAGCTGACGCTTCCAGACATTCCCCCCATGTCTGTTAATAATATAATAAATAATAATGATATTAGGTGATTTATTTGGTGAGCGCTGTTTTTCTGTGCATCACACCTCCAAGAGCCCTATGCAAGCTTGGTTGTTGCTGTAAAAAGCGCCAATTCTCAAGCAAGACCCAGTTGCTGTAAGGCTGGATGGACCTTTAGTGACCGGTCTTTGGTAAAGGTATGTGATTTTTTTACCTAGCGAAGAGCATATTTGAAAATATAAATGGTATATTTTTTTGCGCTCCACCGGGATTTGACCCCACAACCTTCCATTAATGAGTCAGAAGGGTTAACCACTAGACTACGGACAGGTCTATTATGTTATGTATCATCACGCTGAAGGAGACCATCGCAGAGAACAACTGCCGGACGTGTGAGCCTACAACTCGTTCAGGGAACTGACTGCCACCTGCAGCTCTAGAGATTGCAGACAGCAGTTACTTCAAGAGACGTCTCAAGACCGATGGATTCACTGATTCTTGTGGAGTGCTGTGATGAAGAATATTACCTCAGGAAGTGGAACACCACAGCGTCCACCACCCTGTAAGGCAGCGCGTACTTCTTGTCCAGGAAGATCCTGAGGATGATGGAGTTGGCGCCCGTGTAGCCCATCTCCGCCACCTTGAGCAGCGCTGCGCAGGAGTGCAGGAGGGGGACGGAGTTGCGGCCCAGCACCGAGCCTATGATGACGGCTTCACGCAGCGTACAGTTGCCAGACTGAAAATATACTAATTCATTTATACACTTCTTTGACTTATAGGTTGGTATGAGGCTAACCACCCATACTGTAAAAAGATGGTTCACTTTGCTAATGTCACCCCTGTTTCAGGGTAGGTCGGCAAGAGTTGCAGGGCTTATGTTTTTTTTTATTGGGTTTTTACATTGTAGGTCCACATGCGACATGTGTTAGCGCAAACTTACATATACGTTTCTGCTTGTGGGAATGCATTTAATATGAATCTCAAATGATACATATCTTTGCAACTTAGATTTAGACTTCTAATTTGGCGAATGGAGCCTCATTATTTTTCAGGTAAGGGAGTCGGCCTTACGCAACTAAGCTGCAAATAAGGTGCAACTTAAAAGAGTTTTTGACGAAGGGGTCGCATGTGGCATGTAGAACCTATTTATTTTTAAAGGTAAGGAGGCCGGGAGAGGGGACTGGTTCGTATTTTTTGTGAAGGCTGAGTTAACCTTGATGGTATTTTTTTCTGGGTTTGAAATAAACATCTTTATGACACCCTTGATGGGATTCCAACCCTATCTCTCGGCATGGAATGCAAGCACTCTACCAACTGAGCTATTGATCGGATTTTACGACAAACACTTGAAGTGGGTGTTTCCCTTCTCAAAAATTAGAATAACTGTCGACTGTACATTTAACATCAACAACAAAAAGATGTGATGTCACAAGGAAGGGGTTGCTAGGGTGAAGGCTAATTAATATTGTGCTGCATAGACGTGCAACGTTTGTCTGCTGAGAGATCTTAAGTTTCAGAACATCCATGTCACGTCCGTTGCTGCATATGTAGGTTTTTCCTAAAACTGGCAGCGGTTCGTCTATCCCAGAGGTGCTTCTTAATGGTGGGCCAGAAAGTTTAAGAAATTTCCGAGGACGGTCTGAATTATAGGAAAAATGCTGCTTCATACTTCTGGACCGTCAACATATAATTATCACGGGCCATATACTATTCTTGTCGAAGGACCGTCGGCAGGCCGGATTAAATGTTTTCAAGCATGCTCCAGCTCCGGCCGTACTTTGCCCATCACTAGTCTATACAAAGGTTTGTTCACAAGATAAAGGTAAGGGTGAGGTTAAATAAAAATACTTAATTTACATCATACCTCTAGTAGAGGCAGAACAATCCCTTTCATGAATGCACCAGGTTTGTATAGAGCTTTCCGTAACGCCTGTAAAACAATAAATAATTAGGTAGGTATGAAGCCAAATGTATTTATTTCATTTTCTGGATATTGCCATACCTGATACAAATGGAAATTGATTTTTTTGAATTCTGCAATGTCATCCCTGATGCGAGGCAGCAACACCAAGTTGTAGAAGCGCTGAGCCATTTTCTCTTTTAGGTTAGATGCAAATATCCTTGTGGCCTGAAAATTTTTAAAGAAAATATAGAAACACGTGTGCAAGGTCAGAAAAAATGGTGGTTGATCTGTATTGTTAGTGGCTAAGATTTTTTATTAAATTTATAATTTTTTTTACTTAGGGCTGTTATTACAAAAAAAATCCCGTTGTTTTTCAAAATATGTTCTTTATGGCCTTAGTAAAAGAGTGGGATTGATAAAAAAAATCACACGTGTTAAATGATTTTTTATCTAAATTTTAAAAAAAGTTTTTTTTATATAACTTAAAAAATGACGCCACAAAAAAAGAAAAAAAACGTTTTTTTCACATTTTTTTGCTCTCATTTTGTTGTTTTGTATTTTGAAAATATGTTTTTTCTTCATTATTATAGAATAATACAAATTCTAGTATGTGGTGTGATTTGTAATAAAATAATGTGAACAGTTTTTGAGATAATATGAAAAAACTGTTTTCAAGAATTAAATAAATAAATTAGTTTCAGTTTTTTCATATTATCTCAAAAACTTTTCACATTATTCTATCACACCATAATTGATTATTTGTGTTCCTTAACTTATAGATTGGTATGAGGCTGACCATCCATATTGTTAAAATTGGTTCACGGTGCCAATGTCACCCTGTATCAGGGAAGGTTGACAAAATTTGCAGGGCTAATGTTCATTGGAGATTTGTTTTATTTCATTTTGTAATGAGTTTGCGAAGAAAGTTTGCGAATGAATGGAATATCCAGAGTCATAATAAAAGAAGAGCTTGTATGAAGAAGGTTATGACTCTGGAGGAAATGAAAGAAGTATGTAAGGATAGAAAGAAATGGCGGTTGATCTGTGATGTTGGCGGCTGGGGTTTGTTAAAGTAAAATTGGTTTTGTGATTTAGTTTTTTATGTCAATGTATATATTGTTATTTTATTGTTTTTAAAAATGTAATTTGTCATGTATGTTCCTTGACTTATAGGTTGTTATGCGGCTGACCACCCATACTGTAAAAAAATTGGTTCACTTTGCCAATGTCACCCCTGTTTCAGGGAAGGACGGCAAGAGTTGCAAGTCTTATGTTCATTTGAGATTGGGTTTTTATATTGTAGGTCCACATGCGGCATGTGTTAGCGCGAAATTATACATATCTGCTTGTGGGAATGCATTTAATATAAATCTTAAATGATATATATCTTTGCAGCTTAGCTTAGATTAGATAAATACATGCATATAAGCGCAAACTTACACATGTCTGCCTGCGAGCATGCATTAAATATTAATCTAACATGTTATCTTTGCAACTCAGATTCGCAGTTCGCAGATGTCTACCCCCTGATGCATTAAAAACCTTGGTCAATGCCTTTGTCTTGTCGCGGGTAGACTATTGTAGTGCGATTTACGCAGGACAAACAATGAAGCAAAACAAAAGGCTTCAATCGGTCCTTAATTCGGCAGCAAGACTGATTTTTGGAACTGGAAAGTTCTGTCATATCACGCCAATACTAAGGAACCTGCATTGGTTGAAGTTTACAGAGAGAGTAGCTTACAAAATATGCTACACTGTGTACAAGGCACTCAACGGGAAGGCTCCAACATACTTGGCTGAGCTGCTATCCCAGCAGTCCAACAGGAGTGATCTGGTGCTAAGATCCTCTGTATCAGGAGGGATAAGACTCAATGAGCCTCATCGTCCAAGCCGAACATGCTTCGGCGACCGAGCCTTCTACAATAGTGCACCTGCAGTGTGGAATGGACTTCCTCTGGATGTCAAGACCGCAAGCCCAGAGTCGACGTTCCGGAAAAAACTCAAGATCCACCTGTTCAGTGTATCATATACCAATTAATCCTACAATTTATTTAACTATTTTTATGTTTATGTATTACTATACGAATATATTATTTACCTATAATGTAAGATTGTGCATTTACATGTATACGAGTATAGACACACCCCATTATTTATATTATTCCCTTCATATCTTCTCATTCCTCATTTATTTTATACCAAGGGCCCTTGAGGTGTGCTACACACAAAAACGGCGCTTCAAATAAATTATCCAATTATATATTATTCCTTGACTTATAGGTTGGTATGAGGCTGACCACCCATACTGTAAAAAATGGTTCACTTTGCCAATGTCACCCCTGTTTCAGGGAAGGTCGGCAAAAGTTGTGGGGCTTATGTTCATTTGAGGTTTGGATTTTATTTGTAAGTACACATTCAGCATTTGTAAGCGCGAACTACACTTGTTGGTTTGTGGGCATACATCTGGAGGTCTAAAAAGGCCACTTTGTATGAATCATATTATGATCTGCTTATGAAAATCGTAAAATGGCCACTTGTTGATGATTCATAAAATGATTCGCTTTCAATTCGTATTTTACAATTCATCTGTTTGACAGTTGTCTATGTAAATCCGTAAAATGGCTCACAAAATATGAATTGCCCAAGTGTCAAATAGCAGAATCATAAACAGTCACTCAAGAGGAACATTTTACAATTCATTTTTAAAAAATAAATTTGAAATGGCAGATTTAGGCCTATATGAAAATTTTCTGGAGCACGCCCGTGAAATGGAAGGCATTTTATATCGCCGGCGAAGTGCAGCTTTGCGAAATACGGACTTAGCCTTTGAAATGCCGGACCGCGAGTTTGTAGGACTATACAGATGAAACAAAGGTGTGTGTCGTGACCTCATACAGGAGCTGGAGCCTTATTTACCAAAGCATGGACGAGGAATAAGCACTACTTCCAAGGTTAGTAAAATATTCAAAATAATGCATAGATATGTATACAACTAGCCACAGCTGGTACTTCAACACAATATATTTTATTTTCTTTCTAGGTGTTGAGCGCACTAAGCTTCTATGCATCTGGTTCATATCAGAGGTTTATAGGAGCCAGTGCTCACAGCAAGATGCATCAAGTGAGTGTGTCCAACTGTATGCGGGCTGTGACAATAGCTCTTAACAAGGACCACTTTAAAAGAAAATATATTCATTTTCCACAAACTCGAGAAGAAAGAAATGCTATCAAACATAAGTAAGTACCTATTTGTAAATTAAAACCTTTTTATTTTAATTTTACTCCTCAAATTTTATTATCATTATTTCACAATACACAACCAAAAACCTGTGTTTTATAACCTCACTCTAGTATGTAATGTAGATTTTTTATACAACTCTCCAAAATGATGGAAGCATTACCATCTGTGTGAGGCAACAACAAAAAAAACGATATACCTACCAATATCAAAATGAGTTTAAACAGTAAGTTATAATAAAAATAAAAGACCGGTCCGTAGTCTAGTGGTAACGCTTCGGACTCGTAGACCGGTCACTAAAGGTCCATCCAGCCTTACCACAATTGGATCTTGCTTGAGAATTGGCGCTTTGTAGCGACGACCAAGCTCGTAAAAGTACGGTTGATAGCTCAGTTGGTAGAATGCTTGCATTCCATGCTGAGAGAAAGGGTTCGATCTCCACCGAGGGTGTCGGAAATGATTTCTCGTTTTGGTGTTTATTTCAAATCCAAAAATACCGGCGAGGTGTACTCAGCCTTCACAAGAAATGAGAACCAGCCCCCTCGGGAGCTGGAAAAACCACACTTCAACTGAAGTGGTTGACGTAAGGTCGGCCCCCTTACCTGTGAAAATAAATAGGTCCTGAATCGCCACATGCAGCCCCTTCGGGGACAACGCGGCAAGAAGTTACACCATATATGTAGCTTGGTTGCATTCAGTTGCATATGTAGTAGCGCAGTAAACAGGGCTACCGCAGACATACGTACATAATTATATTTGTGCTTATTATTCCATTGCTGCATTTTGCATTTACAGGTTTTACCAGGAGTTTGGATTGCCTGGTGTTGTGGGATGCATTGATGGCACGCACATTGCTATTGTTAAGCCTGCGGAGCATGAAGAGAGGTTTTTCAACCGGAAAGGTTATCACTCTTTAAATGCGCAATTGGTAAATACCTGCGTACTCCCTACCTACTCCTTTATACTTAATTTTAAAATGAAACTACAAATGTTGTGTATGTAAATATTTATTATATTTGTAATATTTATTTTTATTTTGTTTTATTGGAATGTTTTATGAGGAATTGTGAAAGAATGGGATATACAAAGTGAGCGTAAAAGAAGAAAATGCATGAAAAAGGTGATGGATATGAATGAATTGAAAGAGGTATGTAAGGATAGGAAAAAATGGAGGCAACTCTGCAGAGGCTCTGGCCACCCCTAGCGGAATGGCGACAGAGTTACAGTAACAGTTACAGTACAGGATGACCAACAGCTACATAATCTATAATCTAAGTTGAAAGGATATATTCATTTAAAGCTCTCAGATGTATGCCCACAAACAAACACGTGTAGTTCGCGCTTACAAATGCTGAATGTGTACTTATAAATAAAATCCAAACCGCAAATGAACATAAGCCCTACAACTTTTGCCGACCTTTTCTGACACAGGGGTGAAATTGGCAAAGTGAACCTTTTTTTTACAGTATGGGTGGTCAGCCTCATATCACTTATCTTATCTTAACCTATAAGTCAAGGAATACTAATAATAAATAACATTTAAGTATAAAAAATAACAAAACCTTAAAAATAAATCTATACAACAAAAAGTCAAAAAAATTCTATGCATAAAATGTAGCAAATTAATAAACCAACATTACAAATCAATATTTCAGATAAGCCGCCACTTCTTCCTGTGCTTGTATACTTCTTTCACTTCACCCAGAATCATAACCTTTTTCATACAAGCTAATTTTCAAATTTGAAAAATAGGGAATGCATTCTCTGGATGAAATTAAAGAAGTATGTTAGGACCGAAAAAATGGCGGTTAATCTGTAATGTTGATCTATAGCGTTGGCGGCTTATTCTATTCCATGTAGATTTTATAAATTTATTTTTAAGATGCTGTTATTTTTATATATTTTAATGTCATTTATTATCTGTATTCCTTGACTAATAGGTTTATACGCTGACCATTGTTCCTGTTCGCGCTTACAAATGCTGCATGTGTACTTACAAATTAAAATCCGAATCTCAAGTGAACATAAACCCTGCAACTTTTGCCGACCTTCCCTGAAACAGGGGTGACATTGGCAAAGTGAACCATTTTTTACAGTATGGGTGGTCAGCCTCATATAAACCTATAAGTCAAGGAATACCAATAATAAATAACATTAAAATATGTAAAAATAACAGCATCTTAAAAATAAATTTATAAAAACTACATGGAATAGAATAAGCCGCCAACGCTATAGATCAACATTACAGATTAACCGCCATTTTTTCGGTCCTTACATACTTCTTTAATTTCATCCAGAGATTGCATTCCCTAGTACATACATACAGTTCTATTATAAAATCAAAGACTAACGCGGTTGTTTGACATTATCAATAGGACAAAACAAATTTACCGCATGAATTTTAGTAGAACCTAACGTTTTGGCGCTGTTGCAAGTACCGTTGTCCAGGGTAGACTGAAGAGCCAACAATCCGTTCTGGGGATAGGCGGCATACCGCTGCCCCACTGCAAAGATTATGACGGTGGCTGGGCGGCGGGTTAGAACCCGCCGCCCAGCCACCGTCTCTTCTCTTCAGTCTCACCGGCTGAGTTCAGTCGACCCTGACAACGGCGCTTGCAACAGCGCCGAAACGGCGGGTTCTACTAAAATGTACGCAGTAAATACGCTTTACCCTATTTATAAGTTTTATTATACTTCAGGTGTGTGACTCGGACTTAAATATTTTAAGTATTGATGCCAGCCATGGTGGTGCAGATCATGATTCATTTGTTTGGAGCCACCATCCAATCAAGTTCCACCTTGAACATCTCCACCAAGCTGAAAATGAAACAGTGTGGTTATTAGGTTATTAGTTATAGTTATTTATATATAGTATATATATAGTATTAGTTATCTACATATTAACAAGATACAATATTTTAATTGTTAGTATAACAACACAGTCTGTTTCAGGTGATTCAGGCTATCCCCTAAGATCTACTCTGTTGACACCGATAGTGGTCACAGAAGCTGGTTCGCCCCAGCGGCACTACACCGATCTGCATTGCCGTGTAAGGAATACTGTGGAGCGATGTATTGGGGTGCTTAAAAGTCGCTGGCGATGTTTGCTTGTGGACCGCAAATTACATTATGATCCCGTGACTGCTGGATACATCACAAATGCTTGTGTAGTTCTACATAATATTGCCAATGCGGCCAGACTGCCTGTAATGGCTCTAACACCACACGAAGAGCAAAATGAAGCAGCAATGCAGGTAATGTATTGTTGTAATAAAGTACTAGCATCTAGTTATGTCTACATTGCTGTTGTTATTTGTATAAGAAGGTAATTATGACATATGTACACTCGTTTCAGATAAGACATCCACACAATGAAATTGTGTTAAGAAGGAACGATCCATTAGCAGCGGGTGAGCGCGCTAGAAATGCTCTGATAGCAAGGCTTTGGGCTACACGGCCATGAAACTTTGTTATTTGATCCATGTAGTTTTTTTCTGTTACATTCTTGTATTGATAGTTTTAATAAAGATCTTTTCCTTAATGCATGACTAAAGTTTCATTTACAACAAAAAATAGTAGGAAACCTTATTGGTTTTACCTTTAATGAGGCCCAATAATGTGGGCTAAATATTTTTCGGCTACATCTGCAAGCCGCTGGAGACTCCGCCCGATTTGGTCTAGAGCGGCTACATCTGCAAGCCGCTCGAGACTGCCCGATTCGGTCTTGAGCACGGGTATAAGCAGCATCAGATGCAGCTCGCTGTAGCTCCACCTGTGACAAAACCCTCCTAGCCTCATCTAGTGGAGCCAGCGGACGAGCTGAAATAATACATTTATCATCATCTCAATGTTATGTTGTTGTCTATAATGATATTTTCATCAGTAAAGCTAGTTGCACTACTTACTGCACTGTCGTGTTAGTCGAGGCAGAAGTGGTGGCTCAATGACAGGGTCTAAAACCTGCAGAGGTGGTGGGGCGGTGGCTGCTGGAGCCTCAGTAATGTCCTTGTCAAAAATCAACTCTAGTCTGAAACAACAAAATTTTCCATTCCTACAATTTCTATTTAAGTAAGTACATTAACAAATTTATGGTGTTTATGTGTAGCCGTGAAGGTCTTTCATCTGAATAAGTAAGTTATTTCAGTTAATAAATAAAATTCAATACAACACTGTTTCTTTCACTTTTTAAGATATTCAAATATGAAATAAATATGGCCTTTCACAGTGTTAACCCACAAACTTTGAAAAAACTAAATAAAAGTTAGTTTCACAGGCCAAACGGTAACTCAACCTACATGACTGGAGAATCACACACAAGTGACACAAGACTATGTTTATATTGAATGTTTTCTTTTCAAATTGATATTTTGCAAGAACAATACAATGATTATTGTAAGAAAATATTTATTCTACTCACTGCACATCTGGAGCGACATCATGAACCTGAGAGGTGGATGGCTGTTCGTCCAGAGGAGGATGACTGCCATTGAGCCTCCGATACTCTTGAAATGCGCTTTTCCAACCTAAAAAATATTAGGTGATTAAATTATTTAAGTAAATAAAAGTAATCTTTAATTGTGAAAAAGTTTAAAGACAGTCACTTACTTTGAAAGGAGTCCAACTCGCATTAAATACGCGAAATTATGGTAAAACTTCGTTTATTTGATTTCCTTTTTTCTAATTTGACATTTGGTGGCTAGCCGAAAAAATTAAACATTATTTTTCTGTTTCTTCTTCTTCTCTATGGCGGATTCCCGCGTTCAGCAGGGGCGCCAGTGTCGCGATGTTAATATTATTTTTAATGATGGTCAAATTTCGTCTTCTTGTGCCTAATATTAATGGTTTTTATATTTATTAGTATTATTTTATTGAAAAATATACATTTTATCGTAAAATACCTGCACAAATACTAAAAAATGAATAGAAAAAGATCCGGGTCAATTTAGGTTCTTAATTTTTTTTGGTAGTGGATATTCGCACAACTCGTTGTGCCAATAAGATGGGAATGGCTATTCGCCCAATTGATCCGTGAACGGAACAAATTGATCCGTGCACAGAACGCGCGTCCCCCACCTACCACCCTTCCCCCACACTCGTGACGTCACACAACCACAACTGACGCGCGGCGTGGCCGATAATTTGTTCTTCGCCATTCTTCGCTTTATTGCTTTGAAACGTGTAAAAAGTGAAGCGATGAAATGAAAGGCTGCTGATTTGTTCTAACAGGTATGTTTTTCAGTCTCAAATGCTGATGTATTACTCATATTCGTGTATATCGAAATATAAAATGTATTGTACCTGTCACGATGCATCCCTTTTCTCATCGCCTGCTGTTCATGCATTAATTTTGAAATGACGTTTGATTTTCAGGTATTTGACAATGTCCGGCGAGTCAGGTGGAGCCTGGCCTCATTAGGGACAGAAATTATCAACTTTCGCCGAGTTCAGAATTGCGCGGACAAACATTGATCTATGTCACACTGGGAGCCAGCTGCCCTTCCGAATACATTGGGTGCCTTAAAAAGACTCGTTGGTCTTCAAGCACGTGAGATACACGTGCAAGCTTGGAAGAGTCAAGAGGATTGAAAGTGGTCGAGGCATTCACCCGCAACAATTGTATGTATTATTGTTCTAAAAATGTGTAAACTATTCTGTAAGTCAGGCGTGTCTAACTCAAATGGTATTGCGGGCCACATGATCTATTTTGCACTACATTCAGGGCCGCATGGCTGTACTGTACAAATAAATACTGTGCTGTAAAAATCGGTTCACTTTTGCCAATGCCACCCTGGTTCAGGGAACGGCGGCAGGAGTTGCAAGGTTTATGTCCATGTGAGGTTTTCTTTATTTGTAT
Source organism: Agapetus fuscipes (assembly GCA_951799405.1). Lineage (NCBI taxonomy): Eukaryota > Metazoa > Arthropoda > Insecta > Trichoptera > Glossosomatidae > Agapetus > Agapetus fuscipes. The sequence continues at coordinate 5,010 of CATOGX010000061.1, read as the reverse complement.
GCACACATGTAGAATGTGTAGGCGCGAACCTACATGTGCCTGTCTACAGGACAGCTCGACGACTAGTCGCGGCGACAGGCTGCGGCCGACAGTTTTCATATATTTTGTTCAAAGCTCCGCACACTTGTCGCCGAGTCGCGCCGACAAGTCGTCCAGTTTGCGTAGCGCCTAAGGCGCATCCACACTACGCCGCTGTTGGTCTGGTTTTGGTTGAGCCTTTCCCTCTCGGTTGGGGCAGAAGCAGTTGAGGTGTGGCCCTGAACAGTGCAAACATGACAGCGTGTTTCCTTGCTGCCGTTGGCTTGGCTGTGCCTGCTATTCTACTTGTGAATGCCTTTCTGTCTGATGGTGGTAGGCTGGTTGCTGGCATTCCTCGTACCGCTGCTCCTAGGCTGGCCGTTGCTTTTCTTTCTGCTGCGATCAGGGGAGCAGTTGGTGGACATAGCAACTGCCCCTGCAGCCGGAAAAAAATGGATCGGGAGATTCAGTGATGCCCTAAGGGAGCGCTTTGACCGCTACGCCCAGCAGGGTGTAGCGGGTGCAGGGGGATGAGACCATTGGTCGCAGTGCCCCCCCCCCCCGTGGGGAAACGGCAAGATGGTGGAGTCCAGAGCTCTCAACTCTTCGAGACGGCGTCAAACACGTTAGACGCAAGCACCAAGCCGCCGTAGCTGGGCGATACTGCCCATGTCACCTCCAACCCATGCAACTGTCGCAGCTTACGCAGGGTGCCGGCCCCCTCCCCGTGGACATAACAAACTTGGAACACAGTTCCGGGAAACTGCTCGCGCTGCAACTCGACCGTGATATCGGGCGCCTATAGAATGTTCCCCGTGATCTTCCTCAAGCGCATTCTCTTGCGTGTTCTGTCGCATTACAAAAAAACTGTTCTCTGCCGGAAAAAAGAAAAGTGGCGCGAGTTAACACTGCCAGTGCAAACCCGGACCCATGGGGCGCAGCATACCGCACAGTAACGTCCTGCGTACGCACGGGCGGGATCTTGAGCGGAATCGCTGCGCCCAGGGGGACTGGCGTCACTTGCACGCTGATGGACACGGCTACCGCCTTCCTTCACGCGCTTATAAGCGTAGATAGACCAGCTGTCGACACCACGGCTAAAACTGATCAGCGAAACTGCCACGCTGCCTCTGGATACACCCGTGTCGTCACCCCCCTACCGCTGCCGAAATAGGGAAAATCATTAGCCAGCTTTCATCGCGGAAGGCACCTGGCATTGACCGGATTAACAATCCCATAGTAAAAGCAGTCTGTGCCACGGCCCCTCACGACCTGACTGCCGTGCTCTCATTGTGTATCCAGCAAGGCATCTTTCCCGGTTGCTGGAAGGTTGGCCTCCTCAAGGTCATCCCTAAAGCGACCACCAAACCACCCACTGACCCCAAAGCCTGCCGCTTAATCACTCTCCTACCGATCCTTGGTAAGATACTCGAGAAACTTCATGTTAATCGAGTGGAAGCCCCTCTCCTCTCAGATGCCGTTGTCTTCCCACCAGTATGGTTTCCGACCGGGCGTCTCGATGGAGGATGCCATCACGTCGGCCCTAAAGGTGGCAAGGAGCTCGGCGTCAAAACATGTTATGGCGGTACTTTTAAACATTGCAGGCGCGTTCGACAGCGCTTGGTTCGACAGCGACGGGACCAATGGTTCTGTCCAAGCTTAGGCTCAGGCAGATACCGTTGAATATCTATAACTGCATCGCTTCATATATCTCGGACAGCTGCGTCATTATGGAAGCAGGCCCCACAATTGTTAACAAGGTTGTGACGGGAGGGTGTCCGTAGGGCTCAGTCCATGGGCCTCTGCTCTGGAACATCCTTTTTGACGACCTTCTGTCTATTCCCGTACTGCCTGGCTGCGAACTTAGAGCCTACGCGGACGATGTCCTACTGACCGTAGAGGCAAAATCTCGCGCTGACATTGAAAGCACATCGCATACTCTGCTGCCATCGGTATCCTCAGACGTGGTCTCTCAGCAACGTTCCTCGATACAATTGTCGAACCCCACGAGGGGCGCGTTACGCGAGCCGTTAAAGACTCCCTCCGCGACATCGCGATACGACACTGGCAGCGAGACTGGGATCTCTGTTCTGAGTGGATAGCTTACCTCTTCTTCCCATGTATTAGGTCCCGCGTGGAGGCTATATGGCTCACCCAGATTTCTATACGAGTCAGTTTTTCACAGGACATGGGAATTTCAATTTCACCCTCTTCAAGCTTTGTATCTCGTCCACGGCGAAATGCAAGTGCGGCGAGGTCACGCAGGATATGCCTCACATACTGTGGGACTGCTCGCTGCGACATTTTGATCAGAATGCGCTCTTTGCCGCGGTAAGCCCGGGCATAGGCCCGATAGGCTACGCCAATTTTGTGTCCACAAGGAGTAACCATCGAGCCTTCAGGCGCTTTTGCGCCTCTGATGTAGACCCTGGACTGGACGTTCATTCAGAGTGCACAAAATAGCAAGGAGCGCATCTCATGTCCGGTCGATAGCTCAGTTGGTAGAGTGCTTGCATTCACCCAGGGAGCTCGGGTTCGAATCCCACCGAGGAGGGTGTCAGAAATGATTTCCTATTTCGGTGTTTATTTCAAACCCCATAATAAAAATACCGGCAAGGTTTACTCAGCCTTCACAAGAAATGAATACCAGCCCCCTCGGGAGCTGGGAAACCCCCACTTCAACTGAAGTGGTTGGCGTAAGGCCGGCCCCCTTACCTGTAAAAGTAAATAGGTTCAACTCGCCACATGCGACCCCTTCGGGGATAATGCGGCAAGAAGTTACACTATATGTGTAGCTTAGTTGCATCTCGATGCAGTTGCATCGAGTCTGTAACTTCGGATTTTGCCTTGTTTTCTTTAGTAGACGAACAGGTAGATCTAGAATCACTGCTGGGTCGGGTCACGACCATCTGGAAGGCCTTCCACCACAAAAAAATATAGCATTGCATGAGCGCTCTGTGATACGCTTCCCCGGATGGAAGTGTACAAACGGAACGGGTATGAAGATGGGCTTGCGCAACTGCCCCTGCTATCCCCATAGCCTGCTGCAGCCGCGAGCAGCTTGTTCCAAGAGGTGCTGTCTATCTGTAGCCTCGTTTGGCACTGCAGTGTCAATCTGTCTGTTCCGATTTTATTTTATAGATTTCTTTTGTTTATTGTAAGTGTATTAATATTTTTGTTTTTTAACTTATAGATTGGGATGGTGGACTTGGTCCAGCCGCACTATCATCATCATCACTAGCTGGACAGCCCTGGGTGGGCCTTGGCTGAATCCAGGATTCTCCTCCACTCTCACCTGTCCATCACCTTTGCTCTCCAGCTACATATGTCTGCCTATACCGTCCATATGAAAGGCATACAAAATGAACATAAGCCCTGCAACTCTTGCCGACCTTCCCTGAAACAGGGGTGACATTGGCAAAGTGAACCATTTTTTACAGTACAGGTGGTCAACCTCATACCAACCTATCAGTCAAGGAATCAATATATATATATATATATGTAATCAATATATATTATACTAGCAGACCAAACCGCGCTCTCGCACGGTTGGCTGCTAGGCCCTCCGGGCAGGTTTTAGTCTGGCTTCGCCATAATTTTTTGCCCATATGTTCTTTATTTCATTGAATGCTTTAAGGTAATAGTATCTTAAGCGTACCTGTGTTGCTTGCAATTGTCTTATAGTGGCATGAAACATGACTGCGTTTGCTATACGGCATCGTTTTGTTGGTACCTACTGGTGCTTTTGTTATTCGATTGCTCCAGCTGCTCTTATTGTCATGAAATGCCTTCAAACTGCTCGTCCTGCTCTGAATTATATTTTGACATCTTAAAACTGCTTGTGATACTTTTAACGATATTTTAGGGTCTCATACTGCTTGGTACCTGAAGATACCTTAAAATGCCTAAACTCACAATCTATAAAAAATCTAAGTATGGGAAAACGTTCGACCCATCGACAGAACTCTAAGAAAAAAATGACTTTTGAAAATTAAAAAAAAAACTTTTTAACTTTTTTTATTTTTATATATAAGACACTTTGTATGAAATTTTACTTTTTAAATATTTGTTCAAAGAAATTTGCCGTACAAAAAAAGTTTCTTCCAACATTTATGGGGTTTATTAAAATGCATTTTATATTCGAGTATGAGGCCTAGACATTCAAAATGGCCGCCTGCAGAGCAATGTATTTTTTTAGTTGGTATGGCGGGTATGCAAAATATATACTCGGCGTGATTGTCCTATTACATATCATTACATTTCGCTAAATTATAATTGTTTGTGTAGCATCAAAATAGTTGATTTTTTTACTTATAAATTTGACTTTTTTGTGAAAATCAGGTTTTTCAAAATTTTGTTCAAAAAAATTTGTCATTGAAAAAAGTTTTCTTTCAAAAAATGTTTAAATTAGCTAAAAAAACTTGGTCATTGAGAAAAAACCTTCAGAATTTCAAAATGACCGCCAGGAGAATGTTAAATATTGAAAAAACCAAAAAAAGTGTATGGCAGCTACTCTTAATCCTTCATGTATTTTGTTGTTCTTTTGAAAAAATGTAAGTCTGTATATGCTCAGGTGGCATGCCTAATTTCAATGTTCTAACTTGATACATGCGCCTATTGTGCGACTTGAAAGATAGAATTTTTTATTTTTTTCTATGTAGGTATTTACAAATTTTGTTTGAAGAATTTACTTTTTGCGAAAAAGTTTCTTCCAAAAGATGTTAAAATTACTAAGAGACATGACTGTTTCGAATATGAAGTCTTTAAATTCAAAATGGCTGCCAGCGGCATGATTTTAATGTTCAGTTTGTATGGCAGGTATGCGAAATATGCACGTGACGTCATCCGGACCCTGACAGTTGTTTAGCCACTGACCCTTTATGGGGGTATGCAAAATTTCAGCATCGTGCTGCGAACGGTCTGGGCGCCTATAATGGTACAAATATACAAACAAACGGACAAACAAACAAACAAACAAACAAACAAACACCA
>CATOGX010000060.1:0-56653 GCA_951799405.1 Agapetus fuscipes | reverse complement strand
TTACGTAATAAATTCATGGACGATAATAGTTATTTCCACAACATCTTTACCAAAACTATATTTGTACAGCTCTATTGTCAGCAAGGAGCTACATGATTGTATTTTTGACAGCTGATATCCGCACCAAAAATCGATGTCATACTATTCTTATCGAAAAAAAAATACCTTTCTCAAAACTTTTTGGACGTAGATAAGTCCTAGCAACTTCTATATTCTCAAGAGTTTCTAAAAAACAAGGATATCGGTGTGCATATCCACTTATTTACAGTTTAAACATGACATAACCTCACTGACAGGTCGCTAAGTTTAGGGAGCGGAACATCGGGCTCGCAAATATAAGAAGTTCTTAAGTACTTAAATATTTTTAAACAGCACTTTATCTTTAAATATTCTTGCTGAAAACGGGCATTATCTTTTCAAACTGCAGCCAATTTAAATTGCCGCCATTCTTGCATTTCCGTTTCCCCGCCAAGAGTGAGCGGCCAATGGCGCGGCCGCTAATAAACTCGACTCGGACTCGGGCTTTTCCGTGGCTCTTCGGACTCGGACTTTTCCGTGGCTTCTCGGCAACACTCGCCCACGGACGGTGGGCGGGGCCGCTACTTGCCCGAAAAAATAGAATGAAATGGATCGACTTGACTAAACCATTGACTTAACTACTGGACTAAATTGTTGGGGTTCGCACACGTTTAGCCACTAAATTACTCGTTACTTGACTAAATTACTCGCCTTGTCCGAACCAGCCTTTAAGCCAAAATATTTAAGTACTTAAGAACTTCTTATATTTGCGAGCCCGATGTTCCGCTCCCTAAACTTAGCGACCTGTCAGTGAGGTTATGTCATGTTTAAACTGTAAATAAGTGGATATGCACACCGATATCCTTGTTTTTTTAGAAACTCTTGAGAATATAGAAGTTGCTAGGACTTATCTACGTCCAAAAAGTTTTGAGAAAGGTAATTTTTTTTCGATAAGAATAGTATGACATCGATTTTTGGTGCGGATATCAGCAGTCAAAAATACAATCATGTAGCTCCTTGCTGACAATAGAGCTGTACAAATATTGTTTTGGTAAAGATGTTGTGGAAATAACTATTATCGTCCATGAATTTATTACGCATTTAAAAACATCGATCTTTTACATTGATCGATGTTTATAGGTACCTACCATTCCTAGCTAGGTGGCCGGGCATAAATCAGTTAATATTACCAAACCATAGCCAATTTAAAGGGCTTTATAATAACATGATTTTAATACTCAATTAATATTTTCAAACTGCAGCCAATTCGAATTTTCCGCCATTATAGAAAGGGCTTTCTGCAGCCAACTTCGCACTTGTGTACTGTACTGGACCGTAATGCGAACGCTTCACGGGCGAGTAGCGCCCCGCCCACTACTAAATTACTCGGTACTTGACTAAATCAGTGGCCTCGTGCGAACTAGCCTTTACACAAAAACGGCAGATTTAGCTTTATAACAGGCCTTAAGATAACTATTCTTTATTTCATTTACTTTAGGTGCGATCTTGTTTGTAATTCAGTATGAAACTTAAGTTTTCATAAACACTTTTTTTCGAAAAGTCTTCAACATACCTGCCTACAAAACGTCTACGGAACCTTAGGACAGAGGCGTGCATCCTATACAGGCAAATGCGCCTTATAGGTAGGCAACATATTATGGTAAAAAACGCGTTTAAGCTTGATATTGAGATTTACAATTCAAAATTTAAGTTCGATTGGATCGTTAGCACTTCAGTCAATTTCAAATAAGTTATTTTTAAGGAATGGGAAAAACTATTTATTATTAAATATATTATCTATAATCTGTCAGCACTCAACACAGAAAAAGATGTACAGTGTTCGGAGACCGCGCTTTCGCCGTTGCGGGACCGTCCACTTGGAACCAGCTGCCTCCTGAAGTGCGTGCCAAGGAAGGGATCGAGAGCTTCAAGAAGGGAATGAAGACTCATTTCTTCACCGCCGCGTCAAGCCTGAAAGCGCCCTTGCAGTGACAGCAGTCACGAAACGGCGCTATACAAATCATCATCATCATCATCATCATAACCTATGCACTCGCCTGCCTTAGGACATTATCAAATTACTTTTTAAATTTGGCTTTCTTTAATCTCAAATATATAACAGAGACATTGATGTTTGATTGAGTGAAATAGGTATATTTTTTTAAATCACGTCATTACGAAGCCTGTCTCTCACACGTCCTTTACTACGAGGACGTACATCTATGTATAGTGCATGTATGTACATTGTACACTGTACCACCTAGGTCGCCCTTCTCTGGGAAATCGGAAAGAGGGAGGTGTTAGTGCGTAGTAATCGCCAGCATGTATTACATTAGCTCGTAGTATTCTAGCACGCCCTCGGGACTATCCTCAGTAAACAATTACCGAATTAAAGTTGGCTTTCAATTAACTTTATTTATTGCCTACAGGTCGACTTATAATGCATTGAGATTTATTAAGGTAAAATTAGCACCATAACAAAAAAAAATCTAAATTCATTGAATAAAAATTTAAATCTACCATGGAAATAGGTATAAATAATACTTAAAGCTTCGGCGTAAGGCCGGCCTCTTTACCTGTTAAAATAAATAGGTTCCACTCGCCATAAGCAAAACTCTTCGGGGATGATGCGGTAAGAAGTTACACTATATGTGTAGCTTAGTTTCGTACGAGTAGAGCAACTTCATGCGGCCCATCCCCGAGAAATCGCATGTGACGAGATGAATTTATTTGGTCTCCAATGTAAGGGGGATAGGCTTACGCAAACCGCTTAACTTGAAGTGGGAGTTTCCCTACTCTCCAGGGAGCAGGTTCTTACATATAAGCCTTTCCGGTACTTTGATTTTAGATTTAAAGTAAGCACCAAAGCGGGAAATGATTAATCTTTATTTAATTACCCAATGTCAACTCTATTTCATTCAATCATCGAGCTGACCTGACGGGATTTAAAGCGGCAGTTTTATTTCAAATACTTATACGGTGTTACTCGTATGGCCGAGGGTCAAGGCGCATGTTCGACTAGCGTATTTGGAAAAGAATAACGTTGGTTCGAATCACGTCTGGCCCACTTGACGATAACTTCAACCTTGGTTCAATAGATGCCATTGCATGCACACAAGCTTCTGCTTTTGCATGAAGACAACTGGCCGGGCAAAATAAGTTGGTGAATCGCATTCCTCTTCACAAATCTTTTTTTTTTTAAATACGTTTATCAAATTACCGTTGCCGTTGCTCGGCCAACCAACATCATCATCAAATGAATCCATAAAGATTAACAAATTTTCTCGATTGTCAATTTTTACTTTTGGTCCCAAGCCACTAAAAATGTGGTGTAATTAAAACGGGTATTCCTTTAAGTTGAAAGTGTTAGGTATAATTAAGGCCGGCACCTGGTCACCCCAGGTACACGCCGGCCGGGTCTCTGTATCAAAGGAAGCTGTGTGTAATCTCAGCAAATGTTTGTATCAGGCACCTAATATGCACTCCACTGCCTGAGCCAACACTTCTCCCTCAAACTCTTTCACTCTTTCTCTCTCTCTCGCTCTAGGAGGGAGGAGAAACGAGGTGATTTTTAAACGGTACCAGGTGCAGGACGCGCGATGGCATGACTCAAGCTATGACATTCCACCAATACATCATTGAAAACGTAAGTCAATCTTACCAGAAAGAAAAACTTTAACGCCCTTTTTACACAGCGGGAATTCTGACCGGTTTGTCAATGGTTTCAGATGAGATTGCCGGACAAACCGTGTGAAAGCTTTTATACATCTCCATCACACTTTTGCTTCGGCGCCCGATAAGAAACCCATCGACAAAGCGGCAGAATGCTTTGTGAATGAAAAGGCTCGTTTTGTTAACTTGGTGAATTTTTCATTCATTGTATAAAAATAACGAAAGCAATTGTTTTACGTAAATTATTGTTCTTTTTAGCAAGTTCTATTTAATCAATTCATCCATTTATTTTACACAATTTATTTCCTTACTTTTGGTTCCGACAGAGTTATACATTTGAACGGTACAACACGACGCGATGGTTGATTTATATTTGTCCTCCAAGGGATTTTGGTCCTAATTTAAACAGATTATCAAGCTAATTCTCGAAACATGGAAAATCGTCACATACCACCTTGCTGGATTTCACCAGATTATTCGATGCAACACTTGATTAATCTCGAACAATTACAAATTATTATAAATACCTTCCTAAGCTTCTACTTGTTTCTAGAGATTTCATAGACTTATTATTGATTAGACTTATTATGGACAAGTGTGTCAGAGATGCTAGACTTAATGATTGTGGATTGATGATAGGAGAGAGCAAAATGAGTGTTCTACTGTATGCAGATGATTCAGTTCTTGTATCTGATTCTGCTGTAGAATTGCAAACAATGCTCTCTAGATTGAATGAAGCTTTGTTAGGTAACCATTTGAAGTTGAATGCAAGTAAGACGAAAGTATTGATTTTTGAAAGAGATGATGAAAATATGAATTATGAATTTAAAATTAATGGAATGAATGTTGATGTCGTAAATGAGTTTGTATACCTGGGAAGTAAGTTTGAAAAAGATGGAAGAATGATCGGTGAATTTGAAAGAAGAATAATGAAAGGCAGGTGCGTACTGGGTGCTACCGCTAGCATCGCCAAGAACCAGAATCTTTCAAAAAATGTTCGACTGGCGGTGCACGGTGGTATACTAGTGCCCACTCTGATGTATGGAAGTGAAGCCTGGACGGTGAGTGAAAGTGAGATTAGTAAAGTCCATACAGTAGAAATGGACTACTTAAGAAGTATGATTGGGAAAAGACGGAGTGATAGGGTGAGGAATGATTTTGTTAGAGAGGAATGTGGTGTAAGAGAAAGTGTGAAAGTAAAGATTAAAAAAAGTATACTTAGATGGTTTGGACATTTGGAGAGAATGAATGAGGAAAGACTGGCGAAGAAAGTATATGCTGCGAGAATTGATGGATGTCGTGGAAGAGGAAGACCGAGAAAGGTATGGATGGACCAAATTTTCGAAATAGCGAATGAATGGGATATCCAGAGTCATAATAAAAGGAGAGCTTGTATGAAAAAGGTTATGGCTCTGGATGAAATGAAAGAAGTATGCAAGGATCGAAAGAAATGGCGGTTGATCTGTAATGCTGGCGGTTAAAGCTGAGGCTTTTAAAATAAAAAAAAAAAAAAAATTGTAGTTTTCTAATTTTTTACTGTTTAATTGTTTAGAGTTTATTTGTTTTTATATATTTGATTGTATTAATTGCTTGTACTCCTTGACTGATGGTTGGTATGCGGCTCACCACCCATACTGTAAAAAATGGTTCACTTTGCCAATGTCACCCCTGCTTCAGGGAAGGTCGGCTAGAGTTGCAGGGCTTATGTTCATTTGAGGTTTGGAGTTTATTTGTAAGTACACAATCAGCATTTGTAAGCGCGAACTACACGTGTTTGTTTGTGGGCATACATCTGAGAGCTTTGAATGAATATATTCTTGCAACTTAGATTATAGATTTATAGATTATTAAGCTGACGCCGACAGACCAAACATAATTACTAATATCTTGCAGATGCATTACATTATGTTAAATAAATCTATATTCTAGAATCTCTATGAAATTTTAAAGTTGTTATACTTAAGCATAGTTTATGGGCTAAAAGTTTAATTCAAGTGCTTGCTTATTGATTAAAATGAAAAAAAAAAACTCTGCGTAAAACAATTGTTTTGAATTTTGACTAAGCAAACGCCGCGCCGTCTTGATATATGAATAGGGACAAGCAGGTAACTTTCCTGAGTTATTCCTGGTGTAAGCGCTGCCTTATCATTCATCAGCCCTCCCCTTCCCCCCTAACTTCCCACCCTTGGGGCTTCCTGTGATGAATACGCCACTGATATAACCAAGTTAACTCTGATAATTGTTATCTTGTTCTCAAGGGAAAATTTCAGGCGGTTTTAATGATAGTAGTACAAAGAAAGGGGTTTATTTTTATTCAGTGTTTTTTATTGCAAGTCGCAGGTTTCCAACGAGTGGTAGAAAAGTAGTTGTACTTGAACGTAGCTTTGAAAGGTAATCATTTAAATTGAATGCAAGTAAGACGAAATTCTGATTTTTTAAATTTATGATGAAAATATGTACCATGAATTTAAAATAAATGGAATAAATGTTGATGTGTTAGATGAGTTTGTGTACTTGGGAAGTAAGTTTGAAAAATATGGAAAAATAACTGGTGAATTTGAAAGAAGAGTGTATGGGTGCTAAGGCTTGTATTGTCAAGAACCAGAATCTTACAAATAATGTGTACCTATATGTAAAGCAGGGGTGTCCAACTCAAAATCGTGGCGGGCCGGATTTAGTACTTTTGTAATCGTGGCGGGCTAGAATTTTTGTTGTTGTACTTTTGTCCATGAAAATTCTGTTGACGGGAGAGGAGGGGGTAGGCACGCAATTTCAATCTTCGCAGAAAATATCGCGCCCCCCAATTAAAAAAGCCCGCTGCCTTAATAGATGAAAAACATATTGCGCAATAACTAAATGTCATCGCCGGCCGTATGTTGGACAAACCTGATGTAAAGCTTCATAATAGTAGGTACTTTTTAGTAAAAATTATTTCTTTATCAGAACTTACTTCTTCTTCGACACGATTCTATATTATAGATTATAATAGTTGACTCGTGTACAAATTCTGAATCCGATAAGCCATTGACGTTGTTAGGTTTTTTTCATCCATGTTTTATAGAGAGTATGTCGCTCTACATGTAGGGACGAAGCAGGACAATGCCTTATGTAAATCTGTGCCATGCACGACTACTGTTCCATGTTAGAGACCACATATGAGTGCTTTTTGTACCGAAACTTGTTAATCAACTCTTGGTAAATAAATATAATATGCTAGTTTTTAAGACCAAATTGTCGATTTTCAGTTAACATTATTCTCGCAAAAGACAAAACGTCTGGAACCTCCAGCTGCGATACACCACGCCAACAGAAAACAAAATTCTACACAGCGTCAAAATTCAAATTGGATCAAATTTCAGAAATAGCGAATGAATGGGATATCCAGAGTCATAATAAAAGGAGGACTTGTGTGAAAAAGATTATGACTCTGGGTGAAATGAAAGAAGTATGCAAGGACAGGAAGAAGTTGCGGCTAATCGGCAATGTTGATTTGTAATGTTGGTTTATTAATTTGCTACATTTTTTGCATAGGAATTTTTTTACTTTTTACTTTCTTGCTATGACAAATTAGAGCAATCAGAAGAAATCTGACAACAAAGGCCTTAAAAACTGTTGTCAATGCCTTCGTGCTGTCGAAAATCGACTACTGCAATGGCGTATATGCCGGACAGCCCCAGAGCCAGCTGAAGAGACTCCAGTCTGTACTGAATGCCGCGGCCAGACTTATACATGGTGCCTCAAAGTTTTGCCATATTACGCCGCACCTGAAGTCTCTTCACTGGCTCAAGATTCATGAACGGGTCCAGTATAAGATAGGGTTGCTGGTCTTCAAGAGCCTGCGTGGGACCGCACCGAAATATTTAAAGGATATGATAACTCCAGCCACCACAAGCAGCAGAACAGCAACACTGCGATCAGCAGCATCATGTCGCAGTCGGGTAGAGTTTCCAAGAAGGAAAAAGAAGACCGTTTTTGGAGATCGAGCCTTCAAGGTGGCTGCTCCAACGATATGGAACGGCCTCCCAGATGACCTGCGCGAAATGGATCTGGACAGTACTTTTAGAAAGGGGTTGAAGACCCACCTGTTCGCGCGCTCATATGAGCAAGCGCCTTTGGGATGACCAAGAGTCATGAAAAGGCGCTATAAAAATATTGTATTATTATTATTATTATTATTATAGCCGAAGGCTATAAAGAAAGTTATGATTTGGTGTGAAAAAAAAATTTCGAGGTTTTCACGGAAATGAGTTGTCCTGGTGCAGGACATGCCAAAAAACACTATCTTTCAAAAACGTCCGTCTGTATGTGTGTGTGTATGTATGTATGTATTTATGTGTGTGTTACTTTCCAAAGTATAAGACCTAGAGATACCAAATTTTGGCTACATCAACTTTTTTGGACATGTATTAAGTATGAATAACATGGCATTACACCAACTTGAAAATTCAAGATGGCTGCTGTACAAAAAAAACATAAAATTGCACTTTTCTCAAAAACGGCTCCTGACCGGTCCGTAGCTCAGTGGTAACACTGCGGACTCTGAATGGGAAGGTTGTGGGTTCGAATCCCGGCGGAGCACAAAAAATATACCATTTATATTTTCAAATTTGCTCTTCGCTGGGTTGAAAAATTCATAAACCTTTACCAATGACCGGTCACCAAAGGTCCATCCAGGCTTACAGCAACAGGGTCTTGCTTGAGTATTGGCGCTTTGTAGCGACGACCAAGCTCGTACACCTCTGCGGCACTACAACAAGTGTCATAGACCCCTAGAGTCTCTAGAATCTAGAGAGTCTCCCGCACAGGATTTCTTAAAAAAAAAAAAAGTTTTTCTTAAATTTTCAGAGTTGCCACTTATTAGTTTTTAACTAAATAAATAAGTTATGGCAACACTCTTACTAATCTGTGTCTATGGGCTGCCATATGAAAAAAACAAACGATTGTGATTTTTTCGAAAGTTAAGGGGTCAACAAAAATATAATGTTCTACAATATTATGGACAACATTATGGATTAGAAGAAGAGAATATACATTGAACATCTGTCATTTCTACTCCTAGTGAATTAATTCAAAATTGTCTGCTTATTCGTTTGTAATCTATCAAAAGTGTTCAATAAGTATGTAAGACCATAAATCCTGTCTTCCGCGTGTGTCTTTTGTGTGCACAAACAGTTTGTAGTGGGATTTTAACGGTCTTCAGAAATACGAAATCTGACATTTATAGAAGAAACCTAGATGGCAGTGCATCACTAAAAAAAACTAATAAAGGAAAAGGAAAAAAAAATATATATAGTTTCAGTTGTCAATAAAATGTCAGCGAATTAAGTGCATAATATTACAATTTGTGATAAACGTCTGCAAAAACTGTAAGTTGAAATTTAAATTTCACTTTTTGCAAAAACTACGGATATATAATAAAATTGCACTGTCAACATCAACCAATAAGGAGCTGATATTTGTCTGAGCTGTGATTGGCCGTTGTACCTATAAGAGCGGATGCGCATATGAATCTACTGAAGGCGGGAACATTAAAATTCAACTGACATTTCTGTCAGGAGCAAGAACGCAAGCACTACAGAAGTATCATCCAATATTATCAGGCGCAACACTGTTATACTCCTTTGATACTTGTCACATATAGTATTATTTATTTATTGTGATTGACTTATTTATTAAAACATCTACAAAATGCCCTGCAAGCTGTGTAATACTGTAATAATAGCGGAGGATGAAATAAAGTGTATACTGTGTTAGAACTCCTTTCACTTTCAATGTCAAGGTCTGTCGGAGGTGAACTTCAGAAAATTAGGAGCCAGGAAACAAAATTGGAAATGCAATGAGTGCAAGTGGCAAAAACCAAAAACTGATGTAAACAAATTGTCTACCTCATCGTCAGCAACTTCTAATACCAACATGGGATCCATTTCTTCTGAAGAATCTCTGTCACCAAAAATTGTTGAATATTTGGACATAAAGTTGAAGTCAATTATATCTTCTATGAATACTAAAATTGAAAATCTTTCAAATCAATCATCTGATGAGTCTTTATCTCCAAAAATTACAGAATATCTTAATTCTCAATTAAATCAGTTTATGTCTCACCTGAATTCAAGAATTGACACTGCTCTTGTAAGAATTGAAGACAGATGTAATGATATTTTTAACAATTTTAATCATCAATTGAAGGGTTATGAAGAACTGGAAAACAAAGTTGAATCATTGTCCAATGATCTTCAAGAGATGAAGAATAAATACTCGGCTCTGGTTACTAGACTCGATGTACTGCATGGTAACTGTGATGATGTTGCTATGCGTATAGATGTCACAGAAGTCCAATCTAGAAAATGCAATATTGAACTACAAAATATTACAGAAAAGAAAAATGAAAATCTCATCACTCTTGTCACTACTTTGTCTGAGAAGATAGGTGTACCAATATCTGCTGAGGAAATTTCATCTGTTCATAGAGTCGCCCATATGAATAAATCAAATAAATACCCGAAGAATATTGTTGTTAAATTCCATAATAAGAATGTTCGCGATACTTTTTTAAAGGGTTCGAAGCTCAAACGTGGTTTAACAACTCAAGATTTGGGTATTTCAGACTCAAAAAGAAATATCTATGTGCACGAACATCTAACTCCAAGGCTGAAATATTTATACAAATTAGCAAGATCCACAGCAAAAGAGAGACAGTTTCAATTTACATGGGTAAAAAACTCGAAGATATACACTCGCAAAGAGTCTCAGAGTCCTGTCATTCTTATCAAAACAGAAGAAGATCTTCGCAAAGTTATTTAATCCTTACTTATCTATATTCTTATACTTTGTTTTATTATCATTTGTTTTTTCGTATATTTTATCTTTTTCTTATACTAGGTTACTTGCCCTTATTTTTCTTATTTTTCTTTTTACTCCTACATATTGTAAGCACTATATTTGCACCCCGATACTCTCCTATACTCTATGAATTTCTTTATTGCCGAATTTGTGATGTACCCAGTTACTATTTATTATATTATGTTACTGTGGTAATGAATAATTTGATTTTTTTAATGTGGTCATATAATAGCGATAAAAAATGTCACATAATAAATATACGTCGTAGCCCCATCGGTTTCGATCAAGCACTTCATCATCCTTTGGTATTTTTTAAACGATTAACATTAATAATTCAAATGAAAAAGGTTCTATAAAGGTGTTTTATCAAAACTGTCGTGGCTTAAAATCAAAACTTATTGATTTCAGAGAAAATTTGTTAACAAATAACTATGATATTGTGGTTTTGACGGAGACTTGGTTGAATGAGGGTGTGTTTGATAATGAACTCTTTTTTAACGAATATACTGTCTACCGTAGAGACAGAGATTTTGTTTCTAGTGGTAAGAAGGATGGTGGCGGAGTACTACTGGCTGTAAATCGTGCTTTGGGTTGTGTATGCTCATCTATTTGGAATGGTATTGCTGAGAGTTTATTTATTGATTTATGTTTTTCAGCTTCAGGCTCTCGTTCTAACGGTTCACCCTCTTTATTACTTGGTGTGGTGTACATACCACCTTCTTCATCATTTGAGCTTTATGACAATTTTTTTAGAGACTTGACTGAGCGTTATATTGGGTTCAATCACAAGAAAAACATTTGCCTTATTGGTGACTTTAATGTTCCATCAATTCAATGGACTAGAGGTACTGACAATAATTCATTTTTTGTTCCTGGTTCTTATTCTGGACCTATAGCTCAACTTTTAATTGAGTCTATTTCATTTCTAAATTTGTCCCAATACAATGAAATTTTAAATGACAACGGGATAATGCTGGACTTGATTTTATCTTCCATTCCATGTTCAGTGTCTAGGTGTGACTCTCCTTTGGTGAGTGAGGACTCGCACCATCCATCGCTTTTAATCGGATTTCACTTTTTTAATGTCAACGATTTGTCTCATAGTGAGTTACCGAGATTAAATTACTTCAAATCCAATTTTTCTGAGATTAATTTCGAACTTCAGAGCGTTGATTGGAGTGTGATTTTGGGCGATGGTTCAGTTGATGAGATGGTAGATTTATTCTATAAATTTATACTCAATATTATAGAAAAACACACTCCTTTTAAAAAAACATCATGTAAAAAATTTCCAAATTGGTTTTCATCTAAAACCATTGATTTATTCAGAAAGAAAGGTAGAGCTTGGTACAAATGGAAAAAATATAATAATTCATTTGATCGCAACTTGTTTTCTCAACTGAGAGCTCAGTTCAAGTCATCTCAGGCAAATGATTTTAAATTGTATATTAACAACATTGAGTGTTCTCTCAAGAATAATGTAAAATCCTTCTTTTCATATGTAAATTCTTTAAAACAATCTACAGGCTATCCGAAAAGTATGAACAATGGTGATTTGACTTGCAATGAACCGGAAGGTATAGCAAATTTATTCTCTGCTTTTTTTAGCTCTGTTTTTTCGCCAAACGATTTACCCGACCAAACTTCAATCGATTTTCAACCAACAGGCACTAATTCGTGTCTTTCTTCTATCAAAATTCTTAAATCTGAAATTTACAAAACTTTATCTAATGTTGATGAAACAAAGGGTGTTGGCCCAGACAGAATTGCTCCAATTTTCTTGAAAAGATGTGCTAGTCATATTGTTAAGCCTTTATATATTATATTTAAAAAAAGTATCGATGAAGGCTATTTTCCACGTAAATGGAAAGCAGCTAATGTGACTCCTTTGTACAAGTCAGGTGACAGATCAGACATAAGGAATTATAGGCCTATATCAATTTTATCTTCCATATCAAAGATTTTCGAATCTATTGTTAGAGAACAAATGACATTCTTTCTTAAGCCGTATCTGCTGATTGAACAGCATGGTTTTATACGAGGTAGATCGACGGTCACTAATCTTATCTCATACTGTGACTATCTGTTTTCTGCGTTGGACGGTCGAGTTCAGGTAGATGCAATTTATACAGATTTCCAAAAGGCTTTCGACAAAGTTGATCATCGTATATTATTGAGAAAGTTGGAAACTCATGGTATACATGGAAGCCTTTTGAGATGGATTTCATCTTATATTTCTAATAGACTAATGACTGTCAAACTAAATGGATACTCATCGGAAAGCATCGTAATTACTTCTGGTGTTCCACAGGGCTCTGTTTTGGGTCCATTGTTGTTTACTATATTCGTTAATGATATTGGTAGCTGCTTTAGACATTCTGAGTTCCTATTATTTGCAGATGATCTCAAAATTTTCCGCCAAATTCGATCATCATACGACTGTGAATTGCTTAATGAGGATTTAAATAGATTACATGATTATTGTTTTAATAATAATTTGTTTTTGAACCTCAATAAGTGTAATTCAATTATATTTACAAAAAATAAAGTGAAAATTGACCACAATTACAATATAAATGGCTACAGTTTATTGAGGGTTCATAGGATTAGGGATTTGGGTATCACATTTGATTCTAAACTTAACTTCGACGAACATGTAAATAAAATCACTGAGGAAAGTAATAAATTACTGGGTTTCATCTTGAGGACTACTAAACCTTTCAAATTTGGTGAATCTTCTTTGTTTTTGTACATGTCACTTATTCGTTCTAAACTTGAATACTGTTCGACCGTGTGGAATCCACATTTTAAGAAATATATTGATCAGATTGAAAGAACTCAAACACGTTTTATTAAATTGATGAAGAAAAGACTCCCCAATAGTACTTTATTTGAAACACTACCTAAACTTGAATCAAGTAGAACTTTGATAGATGTTTGTAATCTCAGAAAGGTGTGTGTATCTGAGTTTGACGCGCCCAATATTTTAAATAAAATCAATTTTAGATTACCTAATCTCACTAGGTCTTGTTTTCCATTTTATCTCCATAAAACCAATACCTTTGCAGGTTCGAGAAATCCAACCTATAGAATGTGTGATGTTTATAATAAGAGCTTTTCGCAGTGTGAACTATTTGAGACCACTAAATATAAATTCAAAAAACAAATACGTTTACTTATTTTTGGATCTGATATTGTTTCTGGGGTGGGTTGAGTATCGGGCTATTTTTCTATTTTCTATTTTTTATTTTTCATTTTCACTTTCTATTTTTATTTTTTATTTTTTTTTTGTTTTATTTTTTTTGTTCTTTTTTTTTTTTAATTGTTTGGGGGCAAGTGACAAATTTATGTGTGTATTAGATTTATTTTAAAGAAATATTGTAATTGTGTGAATGCTGTGTATGCTTCTAGTGTTGTATAGCTGTGATTGCCTGCGTGATGTTTGTGTGAAGATGTATGCTTGTGTCTATTGATGTAGTGTGCATAGTTTGGATGATTGGTTATTTGTGTTACTGTTGCTTATTTTTTTATTTTTATTGTTTATATGTACCAATTGTCTGTATTGCACCTTTTAATAAATAAATAAATAAAAACATAAATTTACAAAAAAAAAATTTTGAAAAAATAAATATAAAGCACCGTTTACACGACCTGAAATTTAAAATCGAAAATATTACAAAAACCTATTAAAATGCAAGATATTTAAATTTGTTTTAGATTTGATAGAAAGAACAAGCTTATCACTTTAATTCGTAATCATTTTTTTTTAAGTTTTTTGAAAATTCAAGATGGCTTCGAAAGAGCTGAAAATTTAAAATGCGATTTTCTCAAAAACGGCTCCGACGATTTTTCTTAAATTTTTTGTGAATTATTTTATATAATAGTGCTATCTAATAATTATAATCATTTCTTCATCCTAATCTCAGTTTATGGAGTTGCCATATAAAAGAAAAAAATAATGGAAAAATTCTCGGCAGTTAGAGGGTTAATAAAAAAATAAAAAAGGACAAATGTAAAAGAATAATAATAACCTATATATTGCCATCATTATTTTTTCCAAAAAGTGAATCAAAAGTATAGCCGCCAAAGTGAAAATTTTCCATACAAAATGTATTAGCAATTTTCTTGGTAGTCAAAGGGTTAAAAATAGATAAAAGGCTGCGATTCTTAAAATTTTATAAATACCAATAATAATCAGTCGTTACTTTTTCAAAATATAACTAAAAAGTTTACCCACCATACAAAGTCCTAGTTTGCATACAGAAGGGTTCAATGACCATCTATAATAATCTAGAATATAAGTTGCAATGAAATATAAACATTCAAAACTAATATGAAATGCATGCCCACAAACAGGTACGTGTAAGGTCGCGCTTATGAATGCTGAATTTGTACTTACAAATTAAAACCATATCTCAAATGAACATAAAACCTGCAACTCTTGCCGACCTTCCTTGAAACAGGGGTGACATTAACAAAGTGAATTATTTTTTACACTTTGGGAGGACTGAGAAATTCGAGAAAATTGAGATAAGACTGAATGAAAAAAGAGTGAAGCTCGTGAAAGAATTTGATTATCTGGGAAGCAAGTTTGAGTTGAATGCGAAATTGACGAAATAATTGGAAAAGCGCGCTAGTAGAGGAAGAAGTGTAATGGAAACGATTGGAAGAATTGCAAGGAATAGGAAACTTACGAAGAATATGAGATCGGCGGTCCACAATGGCATATTGATTGGTGGAAGTGAGGCTTAATAAATGTGAGCTGAGTAAAGTATGTAAGTACGGTTGAAATGGCTTACCTGAGAGCAATGGCTGGAAAGACACAGTGATGGAGTACGTAATGCTTGAGTGATGAACGAGTGTGGTATAAAAGAGAATATGAGAATGAAAGTACAAAAAGTACGATGAGATGGTTCAGACATCTTGAAAGAATGGATGATGAACAACTAACGAAGAAAGTGTACAAAGGAAATGTCAGAGGAAAGCGCGGAAGGGGAAGGCTGAGGAAAGAATAGTTAGACCAAATAGGTGAGATTGCGAAATAATGGATCCTGCAGAGTGAGAATAAGAGAAGAGTATGTATGAAAAAGGTGATGACAGCAAAAAGTGGAGGCGCATCTGCTGAGGTACCGGCCACCCCTAATGAAACGGTGGCAGGATACAGTACAGTACAGTACAGAAATCAGCTTCATACCAACCTATGAGTGGAGGATCTTTCTTGTGTAATTGGCGCTTTTTCCAGAGAAGACCAACCTCGCAGAGGGCTCTTGAGGTGTGATTCACACAAAACGGCGCTCACCAAATAAATCATCCAAATATTTTTTATTCACTTAAGAATTTATATGGCTATTTCCATACTCGCACGGGTATGCAGGTACACACCGCGGTGGAATAAAATTGATTTATTATCGATATATTATATTTTCATTGAAACTGCATAAGCTGGTAGATGATTATAGCTTTACATACGTCATACAGTGGGTTAATTTTTGCAAGAAAGTCGAGTGCAGATTCTGTGCAATTTATTTTGTATAGATTTCTTTTTGAGGTTTTGTTATTGTTTATACTTAAATGTTATTTATTATTCGTATTCCTTGACTTGTAGGTTGGTATGAGGCTGACCACCCATACTGGAAAAAATGGTTCACTTTGCCAATGTCATCCCTGTGTCAGGGAAGGTCGGCAAAAGTTGTAGGGCTTATGTTCATTTGAGGTTTGGATTTATTTGTAAGTACACATTCAGCATTTGTAAGCGCGAACTACACGTGTTTGTTTGTGGGCATACATCTGAGAGCTTTAAATGAATATATCCTTGCAACTTAGGTTATAGATTATAGTCAACCGCGCCCCGGCCGTCAAAGCCTTAAACTTGTACTCAACATTATTTTTATCTAGGTACTAGCTAAACCCGGCAGATTTTATCCTGCCTGGAGTGGCAGGAGTTTTAAAGCTTGTGTACACATGCAACATGTGCAGGCCCGGATTAAGGGCGGTTCGAGCGGTGCGACCGAACCAGGGCCCCTGCGGCAAGAGGGCCCCGAGGTGTTTTAGAAAAATAAACTACAAAGAAATTTTTGACATGAATTTGTTCGGGGGCCCAGGATTTTAAGGCATTCACCACCAAGAATATATTTACTTTTGATTGAGGTCCAAATCAAAAAGGGCTTCCGGGACTAAAGATACCCATGTGTAAATTTTATAGAAAAATAATTCAACATGTCTTTTTTACAGCAAAGGCAAGAGGAATTTCCTTCCAACAAGTGTCATAGGCCTCCCGAACAGGTTTCCCAAAAATAAACATAAAACTCCGTCAGTAATCATTTTGGTTCGCAACAAGAATATATTTTTGATAGGTTGGCGAAGGGGGGTGTTGGGGTGGGAGGTAAGGGTGTGAGAAGGCCTCCTGGCTTTCCCCGCACCAGGGCCCCCAGTGGTCTTAATCCGGGCCTGAGCATGTGTAAGCATGTACTTACATGTGCTTGCTTTTGGGCATGTATTTAACATGAGTCTAAAATGACAAAATATCTTTGCAACTTAAATTATATATGTTTTGAAATGTAATTTGTCGTGTATGTTCCTTGACTTATAGGTTGGTTGGTATGCGGCTGACCACCCATGCTGTACAAATGGTTCACTTTGCCAATGTCACTCCTGTTTCAGGGAAGGATGGCAAGAGTTGCAGGGTGTATGTCCATTTGAAATTTGGTTTTTATGTTGTAGGTTCACGTGAGGCATGTTCAAGCGCGAACTTTACGTGCCTGGTTGTGAAAATGCATGTAATGTGAATCTCCCAGGCGCGTGCATAGGGCATGGGCAAATACATTTCCCAATAAATGTTTTCTCCAATTCTTTTAAAATACCTCATTTGAAATTGAAGTGCTAACCATGACTACAATAATTGAACTTCAATTTTGAGATTTAAATCTTAAAATCCAACATAAATGTGTTTTTTATCATATATTACCTACCTATTAGGCGCATGTGCCTGTATGTAATGCACACTCCTGGAATCTCCAATGTAACATATCTTTGCAACTTAGATTAGATTAGATTAGATGAATCTAAGAAATGTTGAAAGTGACTTGCTGACGTATTCAAAATTCCAATATGAAAATTTGCATTCAGTTATCCGGTCTATGAAAATCTTTGATGTAACTTTAACTAAGAAAAATGTTACGACCTTTCCTTTTAGCCTGGCAAAAAGAACAACATCCACCATACTTTAAAAAATTATGAGTAATCTGATTCACATCGCATTTAACATGATCCATCTCGAAGGTAATTCACATGTTTTATAAGAATTAGGCCAATGTGTGATGAGTAGAGATGTGTAAATTTCGCATCTCACGAAAACGCGAATTGTTATTTTATGACGTTTTTACTTCAATTCTCGACGATTTGGAGGTTAGGGAACATGTTTCTAGCAAAATAAGCATTTCGCAATATCGCAAAATTTCCAATATCTGACTCTTGGCGCGAATTTCCACATTATATACGTTGATACCACGAAAAACGCCTAATTTTCGTCATCCGCACTTGATTTTTAACAAAAAAAACACAGAATAATTCGGCACGACGCTCAAACAACGCCTACGTAAAGAAATCTTCTCGAAAATCGAAGTTTTGCTGTTTGCAATATTTTTCGACCATCGATACTCCCATGATGCTCCGTTCGATATATCGCACTCGATCGTTCCTGACGCACTCTGTCGTGAGTTCCGCACACTGCTTGCGCCTGTGTTGCGGGAAGTCGGTATAATAAAAAATATTTAAACTCGATATGTGGAGTTATTTATTTAAATTATAATATATTTAGCGATTTGCTGGTATTTTGGCGATTACACCGCTTTTTGATAATCTTGGAACCGCTTTTTGGGAAATTATGGCACCGCTTTTGCACATCTCTAGTGATGAGTAATTAATTTTTATTTAGACGCAGTATAAATGCCAAACCAAATTCCAGTAAATGAACAATATTGAACTTTTCACAAATTTTAAAATCTTCCGTGATACTTTTTCAATCTTTTTTTTATCAATACACATGTTCCAGATTACAAACATCATAAAAAAAACAAATCGGTTAAGTCATTCTCGAGTGATACGTTTACCAACAATATTCTATTTAGATGCATTCAGGTGTCACCATCTGTTTTTATGCAACTTAGATTATAAGTCCTTGACGTGTAAGTTGGTGTACAAATTGTTTCACTTCTGCCTGTTTAAAGTAAAGTCAGCATAAATTGCACCGTTTTTATTTGGGATTTGCATTTGGGTCTTATTTTGAAAATATACATGCATTATGTGTATGCACAAACTAACATGTGTTTCCTTTTGGGCATCCATTCAATATGAACCTTAAATGTGTGCATATATTTGTAACTGAGATTAAAGACTTATTTATTTAACCTTGAACGCTTTTCATGACTTTGACAGTTGAAAAGCTAAATTCCAATTTTTAAAAAAGAGTTCTGTTTGGTTAAGGCTGTTGATGAATAAAATCTTTTATTCCATTTTCAAATTTTGTACCTACCAGTTTATTTTATTAATTTGATTTTTTTTAACCTCTTACAATATTTCAAACCGAACACATTTTAAAGAAATTTGAATATGGAACAAAAATCTGTCAATTAGATGAAGTTGGAATTGATCAATCCCCATATAAAAAGGGCGTTCAGCATTTCACAAATTTTAACATGTTCTGCGATATTTTATCAACTTTTTTGTTCGTTAAAACCTTTCCCATATTATATACTTTATTCTGAAACGAAAGACAGCCAAAATTGTATAGTCCTTCACCATTTTATCGCATTACCAACGAACGCTTTTTTGGTTTTATAGTATAGAGAGAAGATGTGATGTTCATAATGAAGTATTTTTCTCGACTTTCATGTATCCCATTATTGATGATCGCGACTTCTTTTACATGTTCGTACACACTTTGAAAGACACCAAACAAATCCCTGGGCACCTATACCACATTGTTATTGAATATATGTCATTTTACAGTAAAAGAGTTTAAGTCTCGAAATCATTTTCCTTTATTTATGTTCTTCTCTCGTATGTAGATTCAAAGGTCAATTTCAATTTAAATGGTTTTCGGAATATTGTACCTTGTAATTAAATTAATGTAGCATGGAAATTGGGAAACCAAATACGGGTACTTATTTATTTATGAAGACATAAGCGAACCTAATGGTATCGGGATGTATTAATTTCTGAGTTTATTGCTCAAAGTAACATCCTAACACAATAAACATTATTTTGGTAGGCTTCTAAATATTCGGCAACTTTTCAGTGGGAATTTATTTTATATTTTGTAAATAAAGCAAAAGGCACACGTGGGAATACGATTAGAAAATAAACACAACGATATAAAAAAATATAAATGGCGTTTATCAAATACCCACCGCTGAAATAATAACAATATTACTTAAAAGACAGTGTCAGAATTCAACAAGATCTTAAACATAAAAAAATGCACTTGTAGGTTTTTTTCTACTCTTGTATTTTTTAACGCTTGAAAAGACTACTTCAATACAAGAAATATTCAAATCTTAAAGTAATTTTTCCATTAATGATTTTAAGTTGATATTAGGGTATTTTCACAATTTTCTTTTTTTCGTGATTTAAATTCGTTTATGCTTTATTAGCCCAAAACTTGTTGAATTTTAATTTTAGTTGTATTTTTAGCAAGGTTATAAGCATTTTAAAATCGATTTTTGAATTTTCGCGCCAAAACGCTACTAGATGAAAGTTTCTCGCGTGACGTCACGGTCTTGTAAACATCTCCGTATCAACTGACAGCCCTCACATTCATGTCATTCAAACATCGCTTTTTCATTTTTACATCGTTGAGGCTGTGGTTTTTTCAAGAAGTTTGTGTGTTTCTATAAAAAACATTTCATTTGTTTCTGTTGTTTTCATTTGTTTCTGTTGTCAACAGCACATGTCAACAGAGTATGGAATGTCAATAAAAGAAAGTGACGTCAACATATGACGTCACAGCACCGGAAATAGAAGAAGCAGATCTCATATCCGTTTAAAAACTTGCCCAAATTTCTATATTTTCTTTTTTAATTATAAAATCGAAAAAAAATATTATCGGCTTCAAATCAACATATTATTATTTGATTTTTCGAAATCTATCAAAATAATATACTTTTTATCATATTCCTCACTATTGCAAATACCCTTTTGTAATAATGACGATGGATCGAAATTAGTACATTTTGTTATGTAAATAGGTAATATTAAAATAAGTATAGGTATTAGTTATAGCTATGTAATAGGAATCCTTTATTGTATTGGTGGGTAGGATTAATAATTTTGTGTAAATAGAGAAGTCACTAGATTACTTTAATTATGTATGTGCTTCGAGAACAGTCTAGCAACAATGTGTTCTCCACAGTTCCATCTTCTTAGTATAAGAAAGGTGCAAGTCGCTTGCACGAGTCAGTCATCTGTGAGCTTCACCAATACATCGAACAAATTTGACCAGTGAACTAAAACCAGTGTAATGGAATAGTCGAGAGTGTCTTTGTAAAAATAAATATAAAAGTATAAAATAAATAACTGTAAAAGAAGACCAGTGTTGTTAATTGAAAAACTTTCGAACCCTAAAAAATCGTAACAATATATACATATCTTTACTCAATGCTGCTAAAAGGTACAAGATAACAATTATTGGTGTTTTGATTACGAAAACACACTTATATAGTGTAGGTACCTATTCCAGTTTCAATTTATCGAACTTTTTTGCATGTCTTTTTTTAATTTTAATGACTAAGATTAAGCTCAAAATATTTGTATATAACGAATAGGCTTTGTAATATCATGACGCAAGCCACAGACTGATGATATTAATATTTCCAAAAACATTAAATTAAGTTATGTCGAATACCTCCCCGCGAGTACTGGCGTGGCCTCCCGGACTCCTGACAGACTTTTTCATCTTCGCCATTACGCGCACCATCATTACGGGAGCTGCCTTTTTAATTAATAACGGAACCCTTACATTTCCGCTCTCAAATTAAAGGCGGCCTCAAAAGGCCTCGAAAAATTGTGTTATGAGGATTTATGTTGCCGCGCAGACCATTACAGAGGGGATTAATTGCAGTCCGAGCTCAGACCTTCGGGATTGCGCTAACTAGAAGAGAAATTACAGCTTATAGGTAATATTGTAGAGATCGGCCACGTGTCCTCCTATCCCCTGGTTAAAGAGCAAAGAGCACGTCGTCTGGCATCTATTTGATTGGCTCTGACAGCTCATCGAATGGTAATGAATTAATGGTTAATGAATTATTAATTAATAATTACAGCCGGTGCAGAACGTACAGAACGGTGAACGTAATTCTATTCCAAATACGCTAGAAAGAACAGCCCACTTGGCCCCCTCGGCCATAACACCGACATAGCTCCTTATTAATTTACTTTTACTTTCGCTCTCAATACAGTTCCTAGGGAACAAGCAACTGCTTGACTGTTTTGCAGTTGTAACAAGAGAAGGTCAGTGCCCAAAGGTGGGCTCAAACTGACTGACATAGAAAGGACTCTCTGGCGTCCCTGCTTCCCCTGATGTGGGCGCTAGTATAGGTAGTGGCAGCAGTTCTGCTAGCGGGCTGGTGTCGCTGCGGCGGTAAAGGAGATATTTAATTAAACGCAGCAAGTAGAGATTTGTGAGCGCGAACACCCACCAAACTAGCGGCGTCTCTTATCCGAGAGACAATCTAAATTCCCTGTGAGTAGATTTAAAAATCTCAACAGGTGCGCAGACTCTGTCGGATGAGTTAACCTGTGTGCACTGACGTAATTGCTATTAAATTAGAAGCAAGCTCATCAAACTAAAGGTAATTAATTATAAATATTTTAAAAAATGTTGCTTTTTTGCTATCATACCAAATAATAATAATAATAATATTAGGATGATTTATTTGGTGAGCACTGTTTTTGTGTGTATCACACCTCAAGAGCCCTCTGCGAGCTTGGTCGTCGCTGTAGAAAGCGCCAATTCTCAAGCAAGACCCAGTTGTTGTAAGGTTGGATGGACCTTTCAGTGACCGGTCTTTGGTAAAGGCTTATGAATTTTTCAACTCAGCGAAGAGCACATTCGAAATATAAATGGTATATTTTTGTGCTCCGCCGGGTTCCGAATCCACAACCTTCCATTTCTTTTCAACCTTCCACCTTTCCACAGGTCTGAGTAAGAGTTTTTTGACTTCAATTAGGTGATTATTTTGTATGTGTAATTTTTAATAACAATTTCAGACTTTTGTTAATATTTTGATGCACATACACATACACTTGGTAGATTCAAGCAGGGATGGTGTGCGAGTTATAAAAAAATCTTTTTGCAATGCTTCAGTCGCGCGGTTTTTTTTCACTATCCAACGACAAAATTGATTTAATCAATGAATCACTCCAATAAGCCACTTTACGGAAGGTTCTCTAACTTACATTTGAATACTTATGTTTTCACATACCTATCAGAAAGTAAAATCGGTGACAAGGCAGAAAAGACCCGCAATTTCAATTCTAACAGCATGAGCTCAAATCCTCATTCAAGCATGTTTTAATTTCATTATTGTAAATCTTTCTTCTCATAAATGATAATTAAGAAAACTTGAACGGTATTCTAATGAATAATATGGCTGCATAATATCAGCCTTTGTACACTAGTTAAAAATATTTAAATATCTGTCGACTGCAATGGGAAGAATGCACGGTGAGAATTGATTCTATTCTGTCGTTCGCAGGACTTCCCTGCACTGACACATAAAGCCTGCAGAGCGGATAATGTGACGGGGACACTGATAGAACTATATTCTGCAATACGAACAACAAACAAGTGATACGTCATCACATATTATATAACTACGCTTGTACTATATTATACAGGTGGAAACAGTTCGATTCAATTCGTGTATTTTAAAAGTTCTATATGATTTTTATTATTAATGTATACTTAACGGAAAACTAGCTTCATTTACAAAAAAAATACTACATTTCAAAGTTTCTAACAAGTTGTGATGATGATGGTGATGATTATTTTATCGCGCCGTTTCGTAAACCCTGTCACTCCAAGGGCGCTCGCTGCATTAGCGCAGCGAAGTAGTGTATCTTCAGTTTTGATTTGAAGTTTTCTGTGTTTGAGCCTCGGACTTCAGGTGGCAGCAGGTTCCAGGAGGATGGGCCCGCCACAGCGAACGCTCGATTTCCGAAGACTGTGGATACTCTCCTAGTCGGCTCGCTCACTAACGTTTTTGCGCCCTTATCCGCCGAACGCAGTGTGAGTGCTCTCTCATGTAGATCTCTTGGATGCACCAGCTCCTGCAGGTACTCAGGCGCCATTCCATTAAGAGCATTGTAGATTGTGAGGCTTAGTTTAAAATTTATCCTCTGAGGAATTCTAAGCCAGTGGAGTTCTTGCATGAGAGGCGTAATGTGACAGAACCTGCTTTGCCCGTAGATCAATCTTGAGCCGGCATTTAGCACCGATTTCTTATTATTTGCAAGTTGATAAAATCTTAAAGACTGCTTTCCAGTTGACTTCGTTATAAATCTCTTACAACACTCTTAGCACTTATTTGCGACTAAAAAAATATGCAAACTTGAAATCAATGGCGTAAAACTAAATCCAAATAGTACTTTTTACTGAAGAACGATCACGTTTTGTTGCAATCATTGGAAAACGTTAAGGGGCTTCGCTTTCCTCACTTTCCCTTACTTTTCCCTATTCCCCCCTACATTTCATCAAGGTGCTCTCACATTATTCCTGTGACGTTATATTATAGCAAAAGTAAACACAAGTCGTCTCTGCCTTCTGCTCAATAAACCATGATGTTTATTTTAATAATTTACAGAACCAATATCTAATTAAATGGTGAAGCTCCACTGGGTTGACAAATGCCTACAAAAATCTACTTACGTATTATTTACCAAGTTCAAAAGACATGGCTGGTTTGCTTTCCATCAAAACAGTGCCCGCCAAACTGTGTGCCATAGCAAGTCTCAAGAAGTTAAATATCTCTCCATGAGTCTAAAACGTATTCATATAAATTTCATTAGGATATAATCTATAATCTAAGTTGCAAGGATATATTCATTTAAAGCTCTCAGATGTATGCCCACAAACCAACAAATGTAGTTCGCGCTTACAAATGCTGAATGTGTACTTACAAATAAAATCCAAACCTCAAATGAACATAAGCCCCACAACTTTTGCCGACCTTCCCTGAAACAGGGGTGACATTGGCAAAGTGAACCATTTTTTACAGTATGGGTGGTCAGCCTCATACCAACCTATAAGTCAAGGAATAATAATATTAGGATCAATCAATTTAATAAGAAATTATAAAAACTTAAAAAAACACAGGGTTTTATTTTCAAAAATTGAGTCTTTATTTCACCTCAAATACTTTCGATTTGTTCATGTCATTATCAAGTGTCCTCTTGATAGTTTTTTGAAGTTTTAATCATGGAGGAAGTATTAAATGGAGGGGTCATATATGTGATTTAGTACCAATCAACATGATTCACCGTCTTTGACACCATACACTGTTTATATTGCTATCTCGCTAACGACATATGAAATGCTTTTCTCATTTTCTATGTAAGCAACGTGTCTCTACTCCGTCTTCAATCTATTTACAAATTACCAAGGAAACACATGAAATCACTATGGTAACGGATTTGTTAGTAGTGTTGTTGCAAGTATGAAGATATCTGATAAATTCCGAATTCAAAAATGTTCCCACCTCATTGTGTACGGGATGATTTCCACAAGTATCTATTACCGTGAACATAGAAGTTACATACTAGAAGAAGCAAGTACCTATATATTTGAACATCACTAGTTCTAGAAATGGCTGTCACTTTCGCGAACAAAATATTTTGACAAACAAAAAATAAATTTTATCAACGTAATCATATTGTTACGTTTTTCCTGCGGGTTCTTTTAATTAAAACACAAGTTCAACACAAGTTAGCCATACAGTTTATTTACACAGACTTTCTTACAATAGATTTATTTTAACAGACTTATTTTAACAGACTTATTTTAACAGATTTATTTTAACACACTTATTTATTTCGTGCAGATTACATTTATTTTACACCATATTGGTCGCCCTAGTAACTAGACATTCCTCTGTGTGAGTGCTTCGAAAGACTGACTCGCTTCAGCCGATTGTCGCCCTTCTTATAGCGGAACCTAGGGGCCATTCCAGCCTGCCCTAGAAAGTTCCACTACCACAGTTGTATAGACGATTCTGGACATATTTATTTCATGAAGAGTCCATTTCCTACCTACATACACACCTTACAATTACAATCGTCTGGGCCAGAACATTCTCTCAAAACACACGTACACCAATAAGCATCTACCAGTGTATTTCGTTACAATATAGAATAAGGATTAAAGTGAAATATTATTCCATGTTCTATAACACATTTACTCTCATTTGTTGGCACGTTTAGAAAATACCCAGTTTTATTTATTTGTATTTTTTTTCCAATTAGGTAACACACCTGTTCACAGTTGGAAGGTTACGGATAGAATGAATTTGGATTTCTGTATGATGAGTGGGGTAGCTCATTTCTAATTCTCAAAGGATTGATTTTTTTAGCCTATCCAGTTCTATATATCCATGGTTTTAATAATCTATACTTATAAAACCAAAAAATCGTTCGTTGGTAATTCGATAAAATGGTGAAGGACTAAACGGTTTTGGCTGTCTTTCGTTTCAGAATAAAGGACGTAATCTGGGAAGGGTTATAGCGTACAAAAAAGTTGATAAAATAACGCAGAACATGTTTAAATTTGTAAAATACTGAACGTCGTTTTTATATGGGAATTGATCATTTCCAACTTCATCTAATTGACAGATTTTTGTTCCATATTCAAATTTCATTAAATGTGTTCGGTTTGAAATATTGTAAGAGGTTAAACAAAATCAAATTAATAAAATAAACTGGTAGGTACAAAATTTTAAAATGGAATAAAAGATTTAAATATAAAAAATAATAAAAGATTATAAAAATGAATTTTCACTGTGTGAATACACAAACTTTAAAAAGTCTAAAAGATTTTATTCATCAACAGCCTTTACCAAACAGAACTCTACTAGATTTTCAACTGTCAAAGTCGTGAAAAGCGTTCAAGGTTAAATAAATAAGTCTTTAATCTCAGTTACAATTATATGCACACATTTAAGGTTCATATTGAATGGATGCCCAAAAGGAAACACATGTTAGTTTGTGCATACACATAATGCATGTATATTTTCAAAATAAGACCCAAATGCAAATCCCAAATAAAAACGGTGCAATTTATGCTGACTTTACTTTAAACAGGCAGAAGTGAAACAATTTGTACACCAACTTACAAGTCGAGGACTTATAATCTAAGTTGCATAAAAACATATGGTGGCACTTTCAACATTTCTTAGATCCGTCTAATCTAATCTAATCTAAGTTGCAAAGATATGTTACATTGGAAATTCACATTACATGCGTTCTCACAACCAGACACGTAAAGTTCGCGCTTGCACATGCCTCATGTGAACCTACAACATAAAAACCAAATTTCAAATGGGCATACACCCTGCAACTCTTGCCATCCTTCCCTGAAACAGGGGTGACATTGGCAAAGTGAACCATTTTTACAGCATGGGTGGTCAGCCGCATACCAACCTATAAGTCAAGGAACATAGGTACACGAAAAATTACATTTCAAAACATATAATCTAAGTTGCAAAGATATTTTGTCATTTTAGACTCATATTAAATACATGCCCAAAAGTAAGCACATTGTAAGTACATGCTTACACATGCTGCATGTGTACATAAATTTTGCAACTCCTGCCATTTTCGCTGAAACCAGGGGGGCATTGGCAAAAGTGAACCAAGTTTTACCACATACTCGATCTTCTTACTTAATATTCAACTTTCTATGTGCAAACTTGAGCTCGAATCGTTCATACGAGGTAACAAATCAAAGCTAAAATGAACAAAATTAAGATAATATGAAGTTTGTATCATCAATAGATTGTGAAAAAAGGATTACATTTTTTCCGAATCTAAGTTGCAAAGGTATTGGGGATTCACAAAATATGCATTCTCACAAGCACACATGTATAAGTTCACGCTTGCACATGCCACATGTGAACCTACAATATTAAAACCCAAATCTCAAAGGAACAAACACCCTGCAACTCTGGCCGACCTTTCCTGAAACAGGAGTGATATTGGCAAAGTGAGCCATTTTCTACAGCATGAGTGGTCAGCCGCATACCGACCTATGAGTTAAGGAGCATAAACACAATAATCTTAATCTAAGTTGCAAAGATATGTATCATTTGAGATTCACATTGAATGCATTCCCACAAGCAGACATGCATAATTTCACACTAACACATGCCGCATGTGGACCTACATTATAAAAACCTAATCCGAAATGAACATAAGCCCCACAACTCTTGCCGACCTTCCCTGAAACAGGTGTGCCATTGGCAAAGTGAATCATTTTCTGCAGCATGGGTGGTCAGCCGCAAACCAACCTAAAAGTCAAGGAACATACACAATAAATTATGTTTTTAAAATCAATAAACAATAATATATATGGACATCCAAAACAATGATCTACCCTAAATTATCTTATCTATATATATATAATACCCTACGCCGTCGTTGTCGGCCCTCCCACGGATCAGCGCATTCTACCACTACGCTACCGTGCCGATGGGACAAAGCTCGAAATAGAACATACTTAAACAAGTCCTGCTTTCGAATTCGACTTGGGGTGATTTTTTTTTTTTTTTTTTTTCCTTTTTTTTTTAAGTAAATTTTTTGAAGAGGAATGAATTGCACCAAACTTGATTTCTTGGCCAGAAACAGGTATTTATTTAGACCAGCAATTAATAATTTAAAATATAACGGGGAAACAAAATTTCGATAAAAGGTTTTTACAAATATAGATGGCAAAAAACGATTTTACATAATAAATAATGGAGATTTTCAACAAAATTGCTTTTTTTTACCCAATATTTTGAAATATCTACGTATAAGCAATTTGAGAGATTTAGGGATGTACCTATATAATCTAAGTTGCAAAGATATACAGCATTTTTAAATATAACGGGGAAATAAAAAAAATCGTTGAAAGGTTTTAAGAAATATAGATGGCAAAAAACGATTTTACATAAGAAATAATTTAAATTTTCAACAAAATTGCTTTTTTGTATCCAAAATTTTCAAATACCTACGTACAAGCAACTTGAAAGATTTAGGGATGTTCCTATATAATCTAAGTTGCAAAGATATATAGCATTTCAGTTTTATATTAAATGCATAGGTACCAACCTATCTAAAATCGAAATCTATAATCTAAGTTGCAAAATATAGTACATTTGATACCTATTCATGTTAAATGCATTTCCTCAAGCACACACGTATAAGTTCGCGCTTACACATGCTGCATGTGTCCTTACAACTTAAAAACACAATATCTAATGAACATAAGCTCTGCAACTCTTGCCCATCTTCCCTCAAACAGGGGTGACGTTGGCAAAGTGAACCATTTTTACAGTTTGGGTGGTCAGCCTCATACCAACTTCGGCTGTCATAGACCGTCTGCGTGCCGAGCTGGCTGACAAGTGCCAGATGGAGTCCACCAGAATATCCCCCAAAGGCGGCCTTCACGACGAGACCGACCAGGGATGCTCAACTCCAACCAGGGTCACTAGAGGGGATGATGACCCTTCGCTGGCCAAGCACAACTTCCCGAACTTCGACAGGAAGACATCGTGGGAGGAGTATCTGACCCTCTTCGAGACGGCTGCCATGATGGGAGACTGGAGCCAGCAGAAGAAGGCTTCAGTTCTCAGCCTGTCACTCCGAGGAGACGCCCTCAGGGTTCTGCAGGCCATACCCCTGGACAACCGTGGCGACTTTGGGCAGCTGAAGCAGCGCTTGGATATGCGCTATGGCCACAAGTGCCTGGAGCAGCTGTACAAGTCACAGCTGAACACAAGGGTGCAGAAGCCCAACGAGAGCCTCCAGAAGTTCGAAATGGACATTGTCCACCTAGTACGAGACGCTTACCCGACATTCCCTGATGACATCTGCGAGAGCTTGGCAGTGGACAAGTTTCTGAACGGGTTGCGAGAATGGGAGACACAGCAAGCAGTGAAACTGGCTCTTCCGAAGACATTGAACGAGGCACTGACCAAAGCGATGGAGTTTGAGGCTGTCAAATAATCGATAAGAAGTCACGTCAGGGTATGCGCGATGAAAGTGGAAGAAACCAAGCCACTGACGACTGAGATTCTAATAGAAAAAGTGCTGCAGCGGCTTGAGCCAAGGAGACAGGGGTCGCATTGCTGGACGTGTGGCCAGCAAGGACACCTGAGCCCTAGGTGCCCAAAGTCTCAAGGACCGGAGAAATTGGAGGACGACCGCAAGGATGAAGAGACCACCATGAAGATGAACAGACGGCTGAGGAAACTGCAAGTTCAGTTCCAGGATGCCGAGAGAAAGGTCAAAGTCATGAAGACGGAGAACAGGCAGCTGACAAAGAACTTGGCCAGCAGTGAAAGGGCCCGGCGAACAGCGGAGGCCGAGAGGGACGAGTTGCACGAGGCTGTGATGAGTCTGGAGAGACAGAATAAGGGGCTTAAGACTAAGCTCCAGCAGCTGGAGACTGGGCAGGTGCCCAGGACAAAGGACACCATCGCCAACCTGGAGTCCAAGATCATCAACAACAATAAGGCGGGCGGTCGCATGAAGGATAACCACCGGCCAACTCAAAGACCGAAGTGGTCAAATAATGACCAGCCCACCCAAAAAGTACGACAGTGCGTCGCATCCGAAAGATCACCAGCCTTTGAGACGTTTTGGGAGAACGCGAAAGCGGGACAGAAGTTTCGCCATGGAGTGACCACAGAAGTCCAGAAGGACTTATTTGAGGTCACTCGGGACCACACGCTGGCATGCAGTGTACCGGAAGATCTGGATATGTCTAGAAGAATTGCACGGGTCTTCCGATACAAGTTCGGAGAACCGCAACCCTCGAGCAGCCAGCAAGGAAGAGCTCTGAGACAACCAAAGGGGCGTCAACAAGCATACTGCCTGGTTGTCCCGGATTCCAGTAACCTGGAAGATGACTACAAGGCTTTGTGGGACGGTCTTGTTGAGCTGCGGGACTACATGCTGGAGGATCAGCAGGCGCGTCAGGCGATACCAAAGATGGGTGGCGGCCGTGCTAATCGAGACTGGAGGATCATCCGAAGTATGATTGAGGCAGTGTTCTCGGGGGCCGGCATCAGTGTCGTGGTGTGCTGCGAGCAAGCGCAGCCGAGAGCCAGTGGGGAGAAATCCGTGGACTGCCACTTCTTCCTGACCACAGGGTGTCGACGTGGATCAGCATTCCCATACCAACACAGAGTCAAGACTGTTCCGGGACGAAACAGTCTAGGTGGGGGGTAGTGTTATGTAAATATGAAATATAAATATTTCAAATAAGTAGGTATTTGTTATAGTTATAAGAATTCTGTATTGTATCATTGAATAATAGAAGCATCGAGAAATAATGATTACTACGCCTTTCTGGAACTGTCTCGCGAATATGGATCTAGATTGTACTGTTTTGAAGAGTATAAGAAAGGTGTGAGTTGCTTGCAGAGCCAGTGTTCTACGAGCGTTACAACTACATACATTGTACCAAAACCAGTGAACAGAAACCAAGTGTAATGGAATAGTCCAGACTACCTTTGTAAAAAATAAATTATTAAAAGTGTAAAATAAACAACTGTATAAGAAGACCAGTATTTTTAATTGAAAGACTTTTGAACCCTAAATTCGTAACAGTATTTAGCTTAGGAAAACTACGACAAACGTCAGTAAAAAAAAACAGCAATCGGGTTGATAGTTGTGCGATGTGATCAGTGAACGCTAAGGCGTTGCTTCTCTGTCTGGACGATAATTGTGCCATGTAACTCCTTGCTGAGTAATTATTGTTGAAAAATATTTAGTGAATTCAACGAAGTAGTGAAGTATGAAAATATTTGAAAAGTGTGGATCCGATTCCATTTTTCATTTGTGTGAAATAATAAAACCACTTAAATGTGGTTTTCAAAACCTTTTTTAGTCACCGCAAGCTAACTTATTTTTACTTTCTTGCTATAGCTGAAGGCTAAAAGAAGGTTTTGATTTGGTGTGAAAAAAAAAATTCGAGGTTTTCACGGAAATGAGTTGTCCTGGTGCAGGACATGCCAAAAAACACTATCTTTCAAAAACGTCCGTCTTTATGTGTGTGTGTGTGTCACTTTCCAAAGCATAAGACCTAGAGATACCAAATTTTGGCTACATCAACTTTTTTGAACATGTATTCAGTATGAATAACATGACATTACACCAACTTGAAAATTCAAGATGGCTGCCATACAACAAAAAACATAAAATTACACTTTTCTCAAAAACGGCTCCAAGAATTTTTCTTAAATTTTCAGAATTGCCACTAATTAGTTTTAACCTTAATAAATTAATTATGGCAACACTCTTACTAATCTGTGTCTATGGGTTGCCATATGAAAAAAACAAACGATTGTGATTTTCTCGAAAGTACAGGGGTCAACAAAAATATAATGTTCCACAATATTAAAAACAACATAAATTTCTACAAAATAAAAAAAAATTTTTTTTGAAAACATAAATATAAAGCATCGTTTAAACGACCTGAAATTTCAAATCGAAAATATTACAAAAACCTATTAAAATGCAAGATATTTAAATTTGTTTTAGATTTGATAGTAAGAACAAGTTTATCACTTTAGTTCATAATCATTTTTTTTTTACTTTTTTGAAAATTCAAGATGGCTTCCGAAGAGCTGAAAATTTAACATTCGATTTTATCAAAAATGGCTCCGACGATTTTTCTTAAATTTTCTGTCAATCCGTTTATAAAATATTGCTTTCTCTAATGATTATAATTGTTTTTTCATCATAATCTCGGTTTAGGGAGCTGCCATATAAAAGAAAAAAATAATGAAAACATTATCGGCAGTTAGAGGGTTAATAAAAAAATAATGTAGCACAAATGTAAAACAATAATGGTAACTTATATATTGCCATCATTATTTTTTCCAAAAATTGAATCAAAAGTATAGCCACCATACAAAGTGAAAAAATTTCCAAACAAAATGCTTTCGTAATTTTCTTGGTAGTCAAAGGGTTAAAATTAGAAAAAAGGCTGTGATTCTTAAAATTTTATAAATACCAATATTAATCAGTCGTTACTTTTTCAAAATGTAACTAAAAAGTTTACCCGCATTACAAAGTCCTAGTTTGCATACAGAAGGGTTCAATGACCATCTACAATAATCTTGAATATAAGTTGCAATGAAATATAAACATTCAAAACTCATATCAAATGCATGCCCACAAACAAGTACGTGTAAGTTTGCGCTTACGAATGCTGAATGTGTACCTACAAATTAAAACCAAATCTCAAATGAACATAAAACCTTCCTTGAAACAGGGGTGACATTGACAAAGCGAATTATTTTTTACACTTTGGGAGGACTGAGAAATGTCAGGAAATTGAGATAAGACTGAATGAAACAAGAGTGGAGGTCGTGAAAGAATTTGATTATCTGGGAAGCAAGTTTGAGTCGAATGCGAAATTGACGAAAGAATTGGAAAAGCGCGCTATTAGAGGAAGAAGTGCAATGGGAACGATTGGAAGAATTGCAAGAAATAGAAAACTTACAAAGAATATGAGATCGGCGGTCTACAATGGCATATTGGTTGGTGGAAGTGAGGCTTAATTAATGTGAGCTTAGTAAAGTACGTACGGTTGAAATGGCTTACCTGAGAGCAATGGCTGGAAAGACACTGAGTGATAGAGTACGTAATGATTGGGTGATGAACGAGTGTGGTATAAAAGAGAATATGAGAATGAAAGTACAAAAAAGTACGATGAGATGGTTCGGACATCTTGAAAGAATGGATGATGAACAACTAACGAAGAAAGTGTACAAAGGAAATGTCAGAGGAAAACGCGGAAGGGGAAGGCTGAGGAAAGAATGGTTAGACCAAATAGGTGAGATTGCAAAAGAATGGAATCTGCAGAGTGAGAATAAGAGACGAGTATGTATAAAAAAGGTGATGACAGAAAAAAGTGGAGGCGCATCTGCGGAGGTATTGGCCACCCTTATTGGAACGGCGGCAGGATACAGTATAGTACCTACAGTATAGAGGTCAGCTTCATACCAACCTATAAGTCAAGGATCTTTCTTGTGTAATTGGCGCTTTTTCCAGAGAAGACCAACCTCGCAGAGGACTCTTGAGGTGTGATTCACACAAAACGGCGCTCACCAAATAAATCATCCAAATATTTTTATTGACTTAAGAATTTATATGGATATTTCCATATTGTACGAGTATGCAGGTACACACCGCGGTGGAATAAAATTGATCTATTATTGATATATTATATTTTCATTGAAACTGCATAAGCTGGTAGATGATTATAGCTTTACATACGTCATACAGTGGGTTAATTTTTGCAAGAAAGTCGAGTGCAGATTCTGTGCAATTTATTTATCTTTCTTTAAGGTAAATCTAAAAACGAAATATGGACTCTCAGAAGAACATTCCGAACTCGAATCGAGTACGTCAAGCTCATAACACTGGAGCCGTGCGCAGGGAATAGATATTTCTGTCACGATCGCACCGTAAGGGATATTTGTGGTGAGGAGCCAATGGCGATAAGATCACATACGATGTGCTGGATTACATTCTTTATGTCGGCTGTGAATAATTTGTCAGATAATATCTACAATATATCAGAATCGTTCATACCTGTATTACAGACAACGCGACGCGCCATTCACTTATTGAAGGTGTCGGAAATAAAACTGAAATGAGGAAAATTTAGCAAAGCATTTATTTATGAGCCTATGCTCAAAAGTAAATTTTGCGGTTTCGTTTGGATATAGGATAGATTCGTGTACAAAAGTTACTATTGTGATCAACATCAATATGAAATAACTATAAATTGTTATTTTCGTAGAAAAAGCATAATAGAGGATGAAAAACTTAATTGTTAGTTTTTCTCCTATTTCCTAATTTTAATTATGATTATAAGCTACTTTTCTTTTATACCAAAAACAAATATCACTTTAGTGACATTGGGCACAATATATATTATATTGATCAACCGAGCATGTTGTTGCGTTTCAAAACAAGTATCTTCGAGCCTCAGTTGCGGTACAAACAGAACCCTAGAAAAAATATTTTATGGTGATTTTGCACCGTTTTTTGGCATAAAATCACTATGGCACCGAGCTCCAATCAGACAAAAATCAAAATTAAGTGTGATTTCTCCCTTTCAAATAGGTAAATAAAATGATTGCATGTACCTACGTAAGTCAGCTGATGTATCTACATCAGCTGACTTACGTAGTTAGTCAACGCCGTTTTGTCAACGACGTTACCATGTTGAAAGCATCGGTTCCCATAGATCACCGAAGTTAAACAACATTGGGCGCGGATAGTACTTGAATGGGTTACCTCTCAGGTACACCGCGTGTCGTTGGCATCTTGGACCGGTCCGTAGTCCAGTGGCAGCACTTCGGACTCGTAAATGGAAGGTTGGGGATTCGGATCCCGGCGGAGCACAAAAAATATACCATTTATATTTCGAATGTGCTCTTCGCTGAGTTAAAAAAATCATACACCTTTACCAAAGACCGGTCACTGAAAGGTCCATCCAAATTTACAACAACTGGGTCTTGCTTGAGAATTGGCGCTTTCTACAGCGACGACCAAGCTCGCAGAGGACTCTTGAGGTGTGATACACACAAAAACAGCGCTCACCAAATAAATCATCCTAATATTATAATTATCATACTGTAAACCACCCATACTGTAAAAAATGGTTCACTTTGCCAATGTCACCCCTGTTTCAGGGAATGTCGGCAAGAGTTGCAGGGCTTATGTTCATTTGAGGTTTGGATTTTATTTGTAAGTACACAATCAGCATTTGTAAGCGCGAACTACACGTGTTTGTTTGTGGGCATACATCTGAGAGCTTTGAATGAATATATCCTTGCAACTTAGATTATAGATTATTATAGATCATATTTCCTGTTCAAATTCCATCATGTTATTACCCACTTCCGAGAAATATTTAACCGATGTCTATAATCTATAACCTATAACCTAAGTTGCAAGGATATATTCATTTAAAGCTCTCAGATGTATGCCCACAAACAAACACGTGTAGTTCGCGCTTACAAATGCTGATTGTGTACTTACAAATAAAATCCAAACTGAAATGAACATAAGCCCTGCAACTCCTGCCGACATTCCCTGAAACAGGGGTGACATTGGCAAAGTGACCTTACCAGAATAAAAGCAATCAAATTTGATGTGTCAATCAAATATTGGTTGGAGGTTGATGCAACAGGCCCTAGATTTGACGTCTTTTAAAATACAATATGAAAGAAGAGGAAACTGGAAACTGACTCCGCTGTTGGACAACCTAAATTGCATACCTGTGTGTATACATAATAGCGCTGTTTTTACTTTATAGCAGTCCGAAGGAACTATAAAGTATTGTATTCGTCCGGAAAAAAAATGAGGTTCAAACGGAAATGAGTTGTCCTGCACCAGGACATGCAAAAAAAACTAATTTGTCGAACCTGTCCGTCCGTCCGTCCGTATGTATGTATGTAGCAGTGGCGAAGGTTGCCATACAAGCCGGTTCCCATCGGCTTCCCTTTTAAAATGATGTAACAAAGTAGTTAAAAGTATAGGCACAAAGTAAAAAAATACATTTAAAACCAAATAAACAATACGTACTTTTTCCCCATTAAAACCATGCAGTCTACTTTATTATCATTTTTGCCTCATTTTAAACGAAAAGCCGATGGGAATTGGCTTGTATGGCACCTTTCGCCACTGGTATGTAGGTATGTACCTATGTACTCGTATGTATGTCCCAGCTGAAACTACTGATCGCAGAGACACCAATTTTAGGGTATAGAGAATTGACAACCACAGATTTTGATGAGCCGACCGACATGGCGCCAACCTGAAAATTCAAGATGGCTGCGATACAAAAAAAACATAAAATTGCACTTTTCTCAAAAACAGCTCTGATGATTTTCTTTAAATTTTCAGAGTGGTCGATGCCTAACTTTTTGCTTTTAAAATGTATAAGGTAACACTCTTGCTAATCTGCGTCTGTGCGTTGCGATATGAAAGTATAAGGTAACACTCTTGCTAATCTGCGTCTGTGCGTTGCGATATGAAAGTATAAGGTAACACTCTTGCTAATCTGCGTCTGTGCGTTGCGATATGAAAGTATAAGGTAACACTCTTGCTAATCTGCGTCTGTGCGTTGCGATATGAAAGTATAAGGTAACACTCTTGCTAATCTGCGTCTGTGCGTTGCGATATGAAAGTATAAGGTAACACTCCTGCTAATCTGCGTCTGTGCGTTGCGATATGAAAGAAAAAAACAGTTGCGATTTTCTCGTAAATAGAACGGTTAACAAAAATATAATGTTCTACAGTATTACGCGCAATACTAAATTTCTATAACAACATTAAAAATATTTAAAAAAAAAATACATAAAGTACCGTTTGCACGATTTCAAAATTTTTATCGAAATGATCAAAAAAATATAAACATACACACGCAAAATATTTGAACTTTTTTTAGGTTGAATAGAAAGATCAAGTTATATACTTTAAAGCATTATGGAACATTTTTCACTATTTCGTAAATTCAAGATGGCTTCCAAACAGCTGAAAATTTCGAATGCGATTTTTTCAAAAACGGCTCGGACGATTTTATTTTAATTTTCATTATTGTAGTTGCTTGATATACGGTTACCAAAATTAATTATGGCAGCACTATTGCTAATCTGCGTCTATGAGTTGCCATATGAAAAAAAACAACAATTGTGATTTTCGCAGAAGCGGAAAGGTTGACAAAACAATTATTTTCGACAATATTATACAAAATATAAATTTCTTGAAAGAAACAATTTTTTTTTTGAAAAAATTAAAATAAAGTACCGTTAACATGATATCAAAATCTGAAATTAAAAGGTTACAAAAACCCGTGAGGACGCAAAAACTTTTTTAGATTCAATAGAAAGAACTACCTTATTACTTAAGTTCATGTGAAACATTTTTCAAATTTTAGAAAATTCAAGATGGCTCCCGAACAGCTGATAGTTTCAAATGAGATTTACTCAAAAACGGCTGCTACGATTTTATTTAACTTTTTTTGTGTAATCGTTATTATAATAGTGCTATGTAACAACAATAACCATTGCCTCATAGTACTCTTTCTTTTGGAGGTTGCCAATATACATGAGAAATAAATAACTTAAAATTGCTCGGCAGTGAAAGGGTTATTTAAAGAATAAGCTTCCACAATTTAAAATTCATAATTTAAGCTAACATTTATTTTTCATTACTTTTTTCAAAAAGTGGATACAAAGTATAGCCACCATACAAAGTGACAAATTTCCATACAAAAATAATTGTTATATTCTTGGTAGCAAAACGTCAAATATAAAATAGTAGGCTACGATTCTTAAAATTTAATAACTACCCGAATTGCGAATGAATGGAATTTACAGAGTGGAAACAAGAGAAGAGCATGCATGAAAAGAGTGATGAAATTAGATGAGATGAAAGAAGTATGCAAGGACAGAGTCAAGTGGAGGCACTTGTGTGGAGGTACCGGCCACCCCTAGAGGAATGACGGCAGGATACAAGACAAGACAAGACCCATAATTATCAATCATAACTTTTTCCTAAATATTAATGAAGAGTATACCCACCAGACAAAGTGTTAGTTTTGATACAAAAGGGATCAATGATAATACTGCAAAATAAAAATTACTTAAAGAGATAACCTTCATTAATAATACAAACTAAATATTTCGTTATGAAAATGGAATATGAGCTGAACATGACCTTATTTTATGCTATAAAGTCGTGTGCAGTCCACTGTACAATTTATTTTGCTTCTTGTCCAGGGTGTATCACGCGCCCTCTCATAGCAACTGATGAATATGAAGCAGGTATGCCTAGTTGTGATGTCGTCCTCCCTACCTGGTTATGTAGTTGTTATGGCCTCCTCAGTCCTTTGTGTGCCGCAGATTTATCCCAACTATACATTATTATCACACAAGAAAAGGTGTTCCGCGCGCTTCCCTATGGAAATATGATTTGCTGGAGGATCTCCTGGGTGCTAAAAACAACGATATCCAAACATCAAGATGACGACAAAACAAACCATTGTCGTGTCGACAATTAAATGTAAAGTTAATCAAATTTCGAATGTGCTCTTCGCGGAGTTGAAAAATTCATACACCTTTACCAAAGACCGGTAACTGAAAGGTCCATCCAACCTTACAACAACTGGGTCTTGCTTGAGAATTGGCGCTTTCTACAGCGACGACCAAGCTCGCAGAGGGCTCTTGAGGTGTGATACACACAAAAACAGCGCTCACCAAATAAATCATCCTAATATTATTATTATTATAGGAGGTTTTCCTGCGATACAGTTAATTTTTTTGTTTTAAAAATTTCCTGCTTTATAGTAATATGCTTA
Source organism: Agapetus fuscipes (assembly GCA_951799405.1). NCBI lineage: Eukaryota > Metazoa > Arthropoda > Insecta > Trichoptera > Glossosomatidae > Agapetus > Agapetus fuscipes. The sequence goes on along the minus strand of CATOGX010000060.1, from coordinate 17,487 downwards.
AAGTAATGACCTAGTTGCTTCAATAATACAGTGCTTTTTACAGCGCCGTTTTGTGGCAGTAGCCACCCCAAGGGCGCTCAAGATAAGTATGTCGCATTTTTTTTTTAAATATTCTTTTATAATTTTAAACAACGCAACACACGAATGTCATCCTCGCCTCGCAGCGAATCAAAACCTTGCCCTCTATTTTTGACAGCAAGTATTCTAACAAATGAGCCACCCACCCAGACTATTATGCTTTTTAATAAAATGTCGGTAATACGCGTAATATCATGTCACAATATACATATAAGCGTAAAATTATACTTGAACTAGTTTCTAACCTAGTTCAAATCTGTCAGTAAAATTTAGTCAATGTTTTCTAATGTTGTCAGCTGAAACCTGAAAAAAGTTTCAAGATTTGAATGGTGTTATTATTTTCAAAATTGGAAATACAAAGTCCTACAAAAGCTATTTCCAATAAAATATTACGTTCCGTGTAAATAAGTTTTTTATTATCAAAAATTGGACAATATTGAATGGAAAGAGGTGAGAGAAAAAAATACTGATAAGAATCACTTGAAATACGAATAATGAACAAAAAATTATCTGAATGACTTAAATGTATTAATGAAATGAAATCTACCTTATGACGTCACATCGTCTGCGGGTTGTTCAAATGTCGGAGCTTCATTACGCGACAAATCGAACAGAAAATACGTCTGAATTATTTTCCTGCAGCAAGTACGAGACAAATGTGAAAAGATTCTGCCTCCTCACTTAATACAGAGGAAAATAAAGGGATCCATGGTCACGGCCCAGCTTAAATGAAACCGACCTATGGAAAAACTCCCTTCGGAGGACGGAATAATCCTTCTTCACGGTTCAACTGGAGTGAACCGGTCAATTCACTCTTAGGTGAAAATTATAAGATTATGGCCAATAATCTTTATGCATTTGTGTGATCGTCTATTTAGTGGCTATGACCCCTCGATGTGCGATAGGTAGAAACAGAACGTTGTGTCATTTTTTGTTTTACTGTCTCAAAACCTACCTTTGTAGTGGACCCAAATTCTTTAATGATGGTGAGGATGAATACAGATGTGCCTAGCTTAATAATATTTTAATTAATTTAATTAACTAGCCCAAAGGTTACAATGCCGAATTATGCACGATTTTGCATTCGCGTAGTAGCGTGTTCGATTTTATTTCTGACAAAATTTCCGCGAGATTCGTTTATTTAAAATCTGACGCCAGTTAATGCAGATGAATTTATTTCAAAGACAAGTACAATAATAACAGCTCAATTAAACAGGAAATAATCAAACATCAATTGAATAATAGTTATTTGGTTAGTATTGTTTTAGCAAAATTAAAGAGAATATGGTTTGATCTTTTCTGCTTCTTTCTCTCTCCCTGCGCCGTAGTTCCAACCAGCGGTTGTAAACATTTCTCGCCCCAAGATCACTTACCTTTCGTGGATTCTCTTTGCTGTGGAAGAATTTCATTAGTGTGTTTTAGGAAGGGATTGATTTTAATAACTGGTACGACAAACCGGCCCAGTAGAAGATGACTCCCTTCACCCCAGCTTCCTTGTAAATGGGATTCCTCATTTGCTCATAAGCAAGAGAGACCCAAAATCGAAGAAAGCTCATCTTCCTCTTTCCTCCAAGAATTTAACAGGTTGGCCCCACGGCCTGGTCCTTTCAGACCACGGGAAGGATATTTTAGAAGGGACTGGCCCTAACCTTACTCCGCGTCATGAAATAACCGAACGCCAAAAACAATGAATGGAGACTTTTTAAAACTCGAACGCCATGTCGAGGCTCGCACCGTATTTTGGTGTCAGAATCCAGCAGGAACTAGGTGTTGTGATGTTGGAATGACGTCAGTTGACTCCAGCCCATAACAGAGGAACAATGGAAGCTATATCCAAGTCATGATACAAGTCTGGTAGTAACCTCGTCCCTCGTTCAGTGATGATGTTGAGGACGCAGATAACCATGGCCGAAGGAGAGGTCAAGCTATGAACCAAAGGAAACATAGGACGTGCTCCGGAGCATGGCTCCTTGTCAGTCAACATTGGATTTATAGTTTTGATGGAAAGTTTTGGAAGCCGAAAGCTTTCACTTCCAACACAATGCGAACTCCTTCATAGCAGCAAAGAACCGTTAGGTTCAGGTATTTCAGATATTAAGCAAACAGCGTTCAATTCTTTCTGACACAGGTGTTCTGTGAGAGAGAAGGTGTGTTTGTTAGTAACTGCAAGGCTGTGGAAAAAGACAACAATTTATAAGCATTTCAGGACATTTGCGCCCCTTGATTGAAAGCTATGTTGAATTCACCCCTTTTGACCTGACAGACAAACATTTTATTTACAGTACAAAATGTAATTTTCAAGATCGGAGTACTCGGCGACAGCAGTCTCTCGGACTGAAACATAGGCAACAAATCATTTCCAAAATGTGAAGATTGAATACATTTTAGAACGCAAGTTAATTAGATTAGTTTAGTGTGTTAGAAAATAATTTGAAATCTCTCATCCTTCTGCGAAGCAGCTCAGCAAACTATGTGTTTACGCGAATTAATGGATTTTATTATTAAATAATTAAATGCGCCTTCCCGATCAGCAACCACTGGGTTAATTTTATTTAATCCAAAATTCAATCGAAAAGTTATTTTTACGTTCGAAAGTTTGAGAATCACTGCGATTTACGGAATTACTTATTTAGCATACTTTTAGTTTTAGACAGACACATGAAAAATACACTCCCGGAATATTATGTCGGCAGATATCTTATTATTATTAAAACCACGTAAATACTTATTCTCCCTTAAATTCCGAACGAACGATTCGCGGCGTCTTTATTAAGAGAAAAATCTTTTTAGTCTATTTAAATTATCTTCCGAATTAAAACCCGATTTTAATTAAAATATTTTGTTTCGAATTTGTTTAGCTCAGATTTAAGATCATATAAACCCGTGCTTCCCGATTGACTGTCTCGACCCGAATCCCCATTCCTCTCTCCTGGTCCAGGACTCACTCCCAGTTTGACTTGCATTCCCCCACCAGGAGGTGCAATCAGGCCATAGGAAAAAATACGTATGGACAAGAAAAACTCTTCCTACGCAAATGTGATACGCCCACATACATAGGAGCTTCAATTATTTAATTTTATATTTGATGAAAAGCTTGGATCATCACATTCCCCTCTTTGACTTTACTGTAAGATGACAATAGGCATTTTCGGTCAAGTCACACAACTTGTTTAGAACCACTGGTATTGATGCCACTTATGGCAAATGGTTCCTTTCTGCGCCCCGTTTTTTCCTCATCCCGGAGCCTCAGATATCTGAGATCACATTTGTTTCTCATCAGTTTCCCCTCCCCCTTCTCCCCTCTTGGCTTCCCCACCCCTCTTTGAAACCCCACCCCTCTTGGCTTCCCCACCCCTCTTGGCCTCCCCACCCCTCTTTGCTTCCCCACCCCTCTTGCTACCCCACCCCTCTTGGCTCCCCACCCCTCTTGGCTACCCCACCCCTCTTTGCTACCCCACCCCTCTTGGCTTCCCCACCACTCTTTGCTACCCCACCCCTCTTGGCTTCCCCACCCCTCTTTGCATGCACACACATTGCAAAAAAAATAAAAGAAAACCCCATGCATGCCCTGCATTCAGGCTGTTAATTTTGCAATACTACAAAGCACAATATCCACCCAAATTGCGGCTAGAAAATGTAAGCAAACCAAGTAGGTACTTTCAGCTATTTACGTAGCACGCAGATTTTCACCCAAGCACATGCACTAACCGAAAGAGTGCAAAGAAATCATCATTCGGTGAAGCATATCTGAACAACGATCCATTTGACGATAATTTTTATCATCCCCCTTTTCCCCCCTTCGGCATGTATGTATGTAAACGGCCCAACACCATCTGACTTAATTAATTTCATTTAGATAGCATTATTTTAGCAAAACCTTCAAACAAACCCCCTCCTGCAAGAAAACATCCACAGATATCAATTTCCGACAGTAAAACGAGTTCATACATACTTACATATAATACATTCAAATACATATTATGATTCTATCATTCAGATAGATCGGGGATAAATATATATATGACACAAACTAGAAGGTTAACATAAATATGATATATGTACGTAATAATTAGTATACAATACAATGGTGGTACCCCACAAATGCCCAGATATACGAATTATCTGAGACACAGAACGAGTGAAGTTTTGCTTTGGAATACGAGCGACATTCGAGATGCATGGAACGAAGAAGTAGTAACCGGTCGTGCATCGAAGTCACTCTACGATGACACTTGTCCATCTCACTTTCGCAGCGTTTTGACAGGGAGGAAAAAGGAAACCTCCTTTGAACCTCTTCCTTTTCAATCCGGCGGAAAAGGCCAAGACCAATGAAGAGAAAGCAGTGACTATAATATAGTCACATAACGCCACATCACCAATACCTCTGCGGCACTACAACAAGTGTCATAGACTCCTAGAGTCTCTTGGATCCAGAGAGTCTCCCGCACAGGGTTTCTTACAACATACAGTACTGTTAAAGGCGTGTGCAAGTCGCATTTAAGTGACCAAAATACTAATATATATGTACACGTTATGGCAACCCGTTACCCCTTGCTTTACATTTTTTTATTATGGTTTTATACATATTTGTCAAAACCAATTTCTTATTCGAAAACAGAGACAAGACCAATTTGCGGTAGCATTTTTGGGGACTGGAACGGATTGATAGCATATTGAAATAATATCAATGAAGAAAATTGTTTTGAAATACGAACAATTTGAAATACGAGCAAAGTTACGGAATGCATTTGACTCGTGTAAACGAGACTTCAACGGCCGGCCGCATAAAAAAACATCCCCTCCACTCCGCAACCGGTCCACCCTTGTCCCCGCACTTCAGAGAAACATGCCCGCCCGTCCCACGTCGCACGCACAACACGTGTCATGAAAAAAAAACGACAGTGACGGTCTATCCGTATAGGCAAATACACACCCGAGGTGGGCAACTTAAGGTATAATTTCAACTAATGGGTCGATCCCTCCGTTTGAGAAGAATTGAAAAATGACGGGAGAAATTGAGAGAGGTGTGTGTAACGGAAAGCAATGGTAAATGTGATATGAGAATTTGCAAGAAACAAGCGGTCAGCGATGGATTTGAGAATGTCGTTACACAATTACATTGTTACTAACATTGATGTATGGGAGTGAAGCATGAACTGCGAATGACGGCAAAATGAGTAAGGCATGTGGGAATAAACCACTTATGGAATATGACCGGGAAACCCTCAAGAGAGACGAATATATGAAAGGCAAATGCAAGTTGAAAGACGATTTTAAAGCAAAGGTACAAAATATTGTGATAGGATGGTTTGGACACGCAAGAATAATAGAAAATGAAAGATAAAATCCCACAAAGTTTATATACAGAGGAAATATAAACGGAGTAAAAGCTAATGTAAAAGAAGAAGATGTATGAAAAAAAAATGTGATGGATGTGAAATAATTAGAAGAGGTATGCTCGGATAGGAAAATAATGGAGGCAGCCCTGCAGAGGCTCTGGCCACCCCTAACGGAATAGCGACAGAGTTGCAGTTACGGTGTTTAATTTAATGTTCGACCAACTTCCTTAAGGCCCAAAGCTACAGGTATTTAACGCAATTAAACTGCGTACATCCCAAAATTCACCCCCTCCCCTTTATGCAGAAGAGATCGGTTGTAAATGGAACCCATTTACTCACACAGGTAAGAGGTCAGCTCTTCGCCAACGACTTAACTGGACTAAGAAATTCCACTACATTTGAACCGAACACTTGCCGAAACAACAAAACTCAAAAGAAGAAGAAAAACTAAAGGTAGGGAGTACAAAGAAATCTAGTTGCTATATTGTAAATGCTACACTATAAATAGTGCAACCTCTTACCGCGCCAATGTACGCGGCGAGCGTATCTCTACTAGTAAAGGGAACGGTCTCACGTCAACCCCAGTTAAAGTAAGGATTCCCGAGGGCTGGTTCTCATACCTTGAGAAGATCGAGTGAACATTGCCGGTACGTTGTTTTGGTTTGAAATAAACCCTAAACAAGAATTTATTCGACACCCCCGATTGGATCAACTAAGGTCTCGGCACGGCACGCAAGCGTTCTACCAAGTGAGCTGTTCACCGGACAATTTACTTGTAAATAAAAAGACGAGTGAGGGTGCATTCCACATATTAGGACACGCAAAAGCTCGCACATGTGGTTGACGCATGACAAGACCCCGCGCCGCGCCCCCCTCGTAACGATCATTCCCGAGTCATTCGATCATTTAAGATTCCCATCAAATGAACTCCCTCAAGCAGACACGCATAAGTTCGCGCTAACACATGCCGCATGTGAATCTACAATTCAAAACCCCAATCTCAAACGAACACAAGCCCTGCAACTTTCACCAACCCTCCCCGAAACAGGGGTGTCATTGACAAAGTGAACCACTTTCCACAGCATGGGTGGTCAGCCGCACACCAACCTATAAATCACAAAATGTATGTAAAGCAATTAGAAAAGAAGATGAAGCAAGGAGACAAGGAAAATATAACGTGGTATTTTTTTAATTAAATGTATAAATAGTACAGAATAAATAAACAGATTATCAAAATAACGGAAACAATAATTTCATAATACGTAAATAAGAAAAATGATGAAGTCGGAGTGAAATACTGTTATGCTAACTGTGAATGTTCTCCCTTGTGAACACTTGTTTAGGCCAGTATTTAATATTTATTTTATAAACGAACGAAATGAATACAAACGCCTCGAGTTCATTCACTCCCTTTTTATAGTTCATAAAAATTATGTAATAGAAGTGCACCAGATTTCGGTCACCAAACAACGAGAGCATTCTTTTCTTAAAAAAACAAAGGCAAACCTCAATTAGGTATTTCACTAAATTATGACTTTCATGCACTCTAATCAATGCACAAAGGACATAAATCCCAAGACAAAGAACCCACACATTTCAATCTAAAACAGGCAGGTCCGCATCTCCTTGTTTCGGCGCCCCACGTAAAAGACGAAGGCATTTACGAAGGAAATTATATTTAAGTTTGCATTTCATTTTATTTCGAATTTTTAGTTTTATTTGATTTTAAAATGTTTTCGTGATATTTTAGTTTTAATCGCATTTAACTTTCCTTATTTTAAGCATTTGCTAAAATTCTTAAACAAAATTTTAGGATTTAATGTCTATTTTATTATTGTTGTTCTTTATACGTAACTGATGTTAAATTTGATTATAACGCGTTGTATTTTATTGTATTTTAACCGATAAAAATGTTTTGATTTTTAATGTAATTTATTTACGTTCTTTTAACATTTAACTTTATTTTGTTTTATTTCATTTACATTTGAATTTAACTTATTTTAAAGTTATTAACTCTGTCACGAAATTCTACTACCCGAGTACCGGTTACGTTTTGTTTTGAAAATTTTGTCAGCGTCTTGATCCGCCTCTGGCTGCTGCAAGCCCAAAAGTCGTTAAATTTTACTGCCTTTCGTATTCGGTCAAACCTTAAAATTTAATGTCAAACAATAAAGCCCTTCAATGCTTCAATTTCTTGACAGGCCATATAAAAAAAGGTCTCACGGTTCTTTAAAACAATACTCGCTGTGTTAGAAAAATAAACGTCTTGAAAGACTGTATGATTGTTGTAAAGATCACACGAATGGTATTCATTATTTTGAATCATTTAAATACAAAATTTAAGTAAAATTTTATTTCGAATTCAATGCACACATGTTTTCACCTCTTGTAAAACCATCATCCGACGTCATCGGCAACACTGAAAAGATTCTGCCTCCTCACTTAATACAGAGGAAAATAAAGGGATCCATGGTCACGGCCCAGCTTAAATGAAACCGACCTATGGAAAAACTCCCTTCGGAGGACGGAATAATCCTTCTTCACGGTTCAACTGGAGTGAACCGGTCAATTCACTCTTAGGTGAAAATTATAAGATTATGGCCAATAATCTTTATGCATTTGTGTGATCGTCTATTTAGTGGCTATGACCCCTCGATGTGCGATAGGTAGAAACAGAACGTTGTGTCATTTTTTGTTTTACTGTCTCAAAACCTACCTTTGTAGTGGACCCAAATTCTTTAATGATGGTGAGGATGAATACAGATGTGCCTAGCTTAATAATATTTTAATTAATTTAATTAACTAGCCCAAAGGTTACAATGCCGAATTATGCACGATTTTGCATTCGCGTAGTAGCGTGTTCGATTTTATTTCTGACAAAATTTCCGCGAGATTCGTTTATTTAAAATCTGACGCCAGTTAATGCAGATGAATTTATTTCAAAGACAAGTACAATAATAACAGCTCAATTAAACAGGAAATAATCAAACATCAATTGAATAATAGTTATTTGGTTAGTATTGTTTTAGCAAAATTAAAGAGAATATGGTTTGATCTTTTCTGCTTCTTTCTCTCTCCCTGCGCCGTAGTTCCAACCAGCGGTTGTAAACATTTCTCGCCCCAAGATCACTTACCTTTCGTGGATTCTCTTTGCTGTGGAAGAATTTCATTAGTGTGTTTTAGGAAGGGATTGATTTTAATAACTGGTACGACAAACCGGCCCAGTAGAAGATGACTCCCTTCACCCCAGCTTCCTTGTAAATGGGATTCCTCATTTGCTCATAAGCAAGAGAGACCCAAAATCGAAGAAAGCTCATCTTCCTCTTTCCTCCAAGAATTTAACAGGTTGGCCCCACGGCCTGGTCCTTTCAGACCACGGGAAGGATATTTTAGAAGGGACTGGCCCTAACCTTACTCCGCGTCATGAAATAACCGAACGCCAAAAACAATGAATGGAGACTTTTTAAAACTCGAACGCCATGTCGAGGCTCGCACCGTATTTTGGTGTCAGAATCCAGCAGGAACTAGGTGTTGTGATGTTGGAATGACGTCAGTTGACTCCAGCCCATAACAGAGGAACAATGGAAGCTATATCCAAGTCATGATACAAGTCTGGTAGTAACCTCGTCCCTCGTTCAGTGATGATGTTGAGGACGCAGATAACCATGGCCGAAGGAGAGGTCAAGCTATGAACCAAAGGAAACATAGGACGTGCTCCGGAGCATGGCTCCTTGTCAGTCAACATTGGATTTATAGTTTTGATGGAAAGTTTTGGAAGCCGAAAGCTTTCACTTCCAACACAATGCGAACTCCTTCATAGCAGCAAAGAACCGTTAGGTTCAGGTATTTCAGATATTAAGCAAACAGCGTTCAATTCTTTCTGACACAGGTGTTCTGTGAGAGAGAAGGTGTGTTTGTTAGTAACTGCAAGGCTGTGGAAAAAGACAACAATTTATAAGCATTTCAGGACATTTGCGCCCCTTGATTGAAAGCTATGTTGAATTCACCCCTTTTGACCTGACAGACAAACATTTTATTTACAGTACAAAATGTAATTTTCAAGATCGGAGTACTCGGCGACAGCAGTCTCTCGGACTGAAACATAGGCAACAAATCATTTCCAAAATGTGAAGATTGAATACATTTTAGAACGCAAGTTAATTAGATTAGTTTAGTGTGTTAGAAAATAATTTGAAATCTCTCATCCTTCTGCGAAGCAGCTCAGCAAACTATGTGTTTACGCGAATTAATGGATTTTATTATTAAATAATTAAATGCGCCTTCCCGATCAGCAACCACTGGGTTAATTTTATTTAATCCAAAATTCAATCGAAAAGTTATTTTTACGTTCGAAAGTTTGAGAATCACTGCGATTTACGGAATTACTTATTTAGCATACTTTTAGTTTTAGACAGACACATGAAAAATACACTCCCGGAATATTATGTCGGCAGATATCTTATTATTATTAAAACCACGTAAATACTTATTCTCCCTTAAATTCCGAACGAACGATTCGCGGCGTCTTTATTAAGAGAAAAATCTTTTTAGTCTATTTAAATTATCTTCCGAATTAAAACCCGATTTTAATTAAAATATTTTGTTTCGAATTTGTTTAGCTCAGATTTAAGATCATATAAACCCGTGCTTCCCGATTGACTGTCTCGACCCGAATCCCCATTCCTCTCTCCTGGTCCAGGACTCACTCCCAGTTTGACTTGCATTCCCCCACCAGGAGGTGCAATCAGGCCATAGGAAAAAATACGTATGGACAAGAAAAACTCTTCCTACGCAAATGTGATACGCCCACATACATAGGAGCTTCAATTATTTAATTTTATATTTGATGAAAAGCTTGGATCATCACAAATGGTACACAAATAATTGTGTATATATTTTGTATTGTTTGTGTATTAACACTGTGAAAATTCATATTGTTTAATTTATAAAAAAAATTGTATGAATTCAAAACAAAACACTGTTTTTTTTTTTTCACAATATTTTTTTTTTAATACATTTTATTGTGAAAAAAAAAACAGTGTTTTGTTTTGAATTTATTCAAAAAAAATTATAAATTAAATAATTGTGTACCTAAATAGGTAGTAACAAATCGCACGCTTAATCATAAAGAGCAATAAATAAAAAATTGGGAAAATCGAGATTTTGTCATAAAACGCTATAACAATGCGAGAAGAAAAGGTAGAATGCGACAGCCGTTCAATTTGGACGATTATGACTGAGATAAAACATCGGTTGCCTTTTTCATTTCATACAAGTTGTTCTGGTTGTCTGAACTTCAAACGCGATTTCTCAACATTATTATTTTTTGAGTTATTGCTCTTTATTATTAAGCGTTATTATAAGATGGAAACAGTGACATCGTGTAAATGATGTGATTTAGAAAAAGGAAGCTATAGTTAAATGAATATTTAAGCTGACAGCAACCTGGAGGCAGGTACCTACTCACATACTTTACAAAGTACGAGTGCTTGTAATAAGGAATCCAGTCGGTGCCAAAAACAAAACGCCCACTATTGGAATCGGCACAAATTTCATTGAAAACAAAATTATGACTGCACACGTCCAGGTTGCTATGCGCCTAATAGGTAGGCAACATTGGGTAAAAAACGCATTTATGCTTGATATTACGATTTACAAGATTAGAGCCATCGTTAGCACTTCAGTCAATTTCAAATAAGTTATTTTAAAGAAATGGGAGAAACTATTTATTCTGAAATGTATTTGACTCTGAAACTGTATATGACTCTGGATGAAATGAAAGAAGTATGAAAGGACAGAAAAAAATGGCGGTTGCTCTATAATGCTGGCGGCTAGGGTTAGGGTTTCTCAAGTTTTCCAATTTTTTTGTAAATTTTAAATTAGAATTAGTCCGGTCGATGGCTGAGTTGGTAGAGTGCTTGCATTCTACCCCGTGAGCACGGGTTCGAATCCCACCGAGGAGGGTGTCGAGTGAGGGTATTTCGGTGTTTATTTCAAACCCCATAATAAAAATACCGGCAAGGTTTACTCAGCCTTCACAAGACCCAGCCCCCTCGGGAGCTGGGAAAACCATACTTCAACTGAAGTGGTTGGCGTAAGGCCGGCCCCCTTACCTGTAAAAATAAATGGGTTCAACTCGCCACATGCGACCCCTTCGGGAATAACGCGGCAAGAAGTTACACTATATGTGTAGCTTAGTTACGTTGCGTTGCGTTTTTTGTATTTTGTAGTTGATTTTAATTTTATCCATTGGTTTATGTCTAGTTATTTGTTGTGTATATTCCTTGGGGGGGGGGGGGGTCGAATAATGGTGTTCTTAGTTATTGCAATACAATTTAATAAAAAATTTGGATTATTTAGGTTAATTTTTCTCTTTCAGGGGGGGAGGGGGCACTACCCCCCCTGGCCCTTCCTGGTTACGCCCATGACCATTCTTCTTCTTCTTCTTTTGCCACTTCTAACGAAGATCGGCGATCATCATAGCTATTTTGATTTTTGATGCTGCGGCTCGAAACAGGGACTTGGTGCTTCTGCCGAACCACTGTCGCAGGTTCTTCAGCCACGATTTCCTTCGGCGTCCCTGAGATCTTCTCCCCTCAATCTTACCCTGAATGATAAGATGAAGGAGACGGTACTTCTCATTTCTCATAATGTGACCGAAGTACATTAGCTTTCTCTGCTTAATGGTAGGCAGGAGCTCCTTTGTAGTGCGCATTCGTTGAAGGACTTCTTCATTGGTGACTCGATTACGCCAAGAGATCCGAAGCATTTTTCGGTATAGACACATCTCGAATGCTTCAATTCGTCCATGACCATAGTCACATAGATCTATGACCGAAGTCCTTAGCTGGAAAAAAAAAATTGATTTGGTGCCGATTCCATAATTCATTTTCTCACTTCAGATTATCGCGTTGTTTTGTTCTAAAGAGAAAATACAAAAGTAAAACGGGAGGATTAAAAAGCAATGGGCATTGCTTGGCGGGAAACATCACGAAAAATGAATAAGAAATAAAAGTGCGGCCATCTCGGAGAAATGATGAAGCTTATCGTGTATAAAGAACGTGGGATTGGGTTCGAATGCTATTCTGAAAGGGTGACCAAGCGATCAGAGGTCCTGGCGGCGCACGTGACGTGAATGTCTTCCTCACACACAAAAGCTGCTCCTCATATGCTCTCCTGCTCCCACTAAGCCAGGGAATCCAAACTATTCATTTTATCCGGACACACTCTCCCGTATCGTCTATCCCGTATAACTATGTATAACGACACTATCCCGTATAACTATGTATGTTTCAGAATATTTTTACATGCGCTTTTTTATAAATGTATTATTACTTATTTTTCAAACGCGAATGGATTTTATTCAGTTCGACTGAGAGGCTTGTGTTTCAATATTTTGATAATTTATCCACTTAGTGTAAGCTGAATACAAATGAGAATCTCATAAGAATCACAAAGGTACCTACTCAAGCATATATTTTTTGTGGTGTTTAATTTTACCTAATTTATTTTTGAAAGTACAAAATACACAATTTTGTATACTTCTTAATTTTTTTTACACCTTAATTGGGAACATTCACAAAATTGTATTCACTTTGGAGATTCCTCTTGGAGGCTTTGAATTGCTTCCACTTCGAAATCCTTCGAATCCTTCCACTCGAAAAAAACCTTTAAGGATATTCGGTAATCCTAGATTTGAATGAACGTGACGTAGATGTCGATTTGAAACACAGATCGAAGATTTTAATTCTAGAACTTGATGTGAGTAAATAAGTTTTAGTATTAGGTGTATCTACAAGGTGGTAGCCCAGACTTGTGAATGGCAAAATGATTAAGATGGCAAATGTGTGTCGGACCAAACAATCGTCAAGGTGGTTCCACAATCCACATTCCATAGTATTTTGATACGGCACACGTTTTTGTGCAGGCCCTGAATTTCGCCTCGGTCGAACTCCTTGACAAAACTTAACCCTACACGCTGATTGGCCGGCGTTCTTGTGTTCTTCTATGTGTTTTATTGTAATAAAAAGGGATGTAGTTGTCGGTCTGTTGGCCCGAAGTCATTATTTGTCTCCCTGTGGGCAGAGAAACTTGTAACCTGTAACTTGTACAGAAAAGAGAGAATAAAAACGAAAGTCGAAAATCCAAAAACCAAGTCTTCCTTTCTTTTTTAAGAGAGGGTATCAATATATTATGGTAACATACAAAGCAATGCATGTGGACTGTTTAGTTAACGCGTAGAGGCACGATCGCTAAATTAGCAAAAGGCGTAAACCCTGCATGCCCAAAGTAATAACTCCTATTCCTGTTTCTCTTGTAATTTTGGAAAATAATTATTATTAAGATTTTAATTGATATATTTTGTATGGTTTGCATATTAACCCTGTGAAAATTCACATAGATTGAATTCTATTAAGCTTTATAGAACTGTTGAAAATTCTAATAAAACAGTGTTTTATTTTCACAATTATATTAATTTTATTTTGATTAATAAATTACTAATGTTTTTGATCATGTTGATCATCAGGTAAGAATCAATTTCCTTTGTTATTTGTGATAATACCAACTTCTAAAATGGGGAAACATTGCTGTTAAGCCTAGCAACAATATTTTGAAATTATACCTACCTAATTTTGAAAATGGTGCCCAGAGAAAAACTTCAGCTTGATGATTATTTTTAAATCACTTTATTACAATGTGATTCCACAGAGGAAAGTTTACAAGTTCTGATTGCGGTACGAAGAGTACGGATGCGAGGCACGGACAGAATTCATCTGGCGTGTTAACCTCCCTGATTGCACTCCTGCTGCTGTACGATATGACTAAGCAACCTCCCCGACTCATAGAGCGTGCATAGAGTATGGGCAAATACATTTCAGAATTAATATTTTCTCCCATTCCTTCAAAATAACTCTTGAAATTGACTGAAATGCTAACGATGGCTCCAATCAAACATAATTTTTGAATTGAAAACCCCCATTATCAGGCTTAAATAAGTTTTTGTGACCATATATTGCCTATATATTAGGCGCATGTACCTGTAGGGGATGCACGTCCATGTCTGTAAGTAACGATTAGGTATTGGATCGGACTTGTCATAATGAGTGTCCAGATGTACATTGGGTAGGTGATAAGGATTTCTTAAGAGTCCAAGAAAACTTGGTGATTTTTTGTGAATATACTTAGTCTGCGTGAGAAACTCTTGACCTGTGGGCATGTACCTACATATGTTGGAGGTGATAGTGACGCCACCGATATTAATAACGCAGCTTTTATCTCGCCGGAACATTATCTTTTTTATCAAAGAGGAAGACAACAAAAGGACACGTAATCGAGAGCGTACTTTGCGCGCTATTCCTACTCGTGATATAATAACTCATTTTATTAAAAACCTTTAGAAAGTCCAGCTTTATTGCTTTCATAATGGGGGATGATATTATAACTCACTAAGATGTAGACTCACCGCAGGCTCTTTACATGTGGAATACCATTTCCTTGTGGGTGAAATGAAGGGGTGGACATACGTAATTAACAATAAGTATTCACACTCGTATAGGTAGGTACTAAACATAAATAACATACCTATTCCCAGTGAAAGATTCCGGTCGATAGCTCAGTTGGTAGAGTGCTTGCATTCTACCCCGTGAGCTCGGGTTCGAATCCCACCGAGGAGGGTGTCAGAAATGATTTGCTATTTCGGTGTTTATTTCAAACCCCATAATAAAATACCGGCAAGGTTTACTCAGCCTTCACAAGAAATGAGTACCAGCCCCCTCGGGAGCTGGGAAACCCCCACTTGCTCTGAAATTGGTTGGCGTAAGGCCGGCCCCCTTACCTGTAAAAATAAATAGGTTCAACTCGCCACATGCGACAACCTTCGGGGATAACGCGGCAATAAGTAACACTAAATGTGTAGCTTAGTTACGTTAGATGACTGACGAGGAAAAACGACAAACTAGGCCAACCACCCACACAAAAGGACCGCCCTGATGATGAATCGTGTGATCGATTTGAAACGTCGGCTCGAAAGCAAGAATAGTCAACAGATTACCTACCAGGAAACCCATAAACATGAATAATCCGTGAAATCTTAACATTGAACGGTGAGTGAAAGTGAGATTAGTAAAGTCCATACAGTAGAAATGGACTACTTAAGAAGTATGATTGTAAAAAGACGGAGTGATAGGGTGAGGAATGATTTTGTTAGAGAGGAATGTGGTGTAAGAGAAAGTGTAAAAGTAAAGATTAAAAGAAGTATGCTTAGATGGTTTGGACATTTGGAGAGAATGAATGAGGAAAGACTGACGAAGAAAGTATATGCTGCGAGAATTGATAGATGTCGTCGAAGAGGAAGACCGAGAAAAGTATGGATGGATCAAATCTCTGAAATAGCGAATGGTCATAATAAAAGGAGAACTTGTATGAAAAAGGTTATGACTCTGGATGAAATGAAAGAAGTATGCAAGGACAGGAAGAAGTGGCGGCTAATCTGCAATGTTGATTTGTAATGTTGGTTTTATTAATTTGCTACACTTTTTGCATAGGAAATTTTTGATTTTTTTTGTATGGATTTATTGTTATTTTTAAGGTTTTGTTATTTTTTTGTATTTAAATGTTATTTATTATTCGTATTCCTTGTCTTATAGGTTGGTATGAGGCTGACCACCCTTACTGTAAAAAATGGTTCACTTAGCCAATGTCACCCTTGTGTCAGGGAAGGTCGGCAAAAGTTGTGGGGCTTATGTTCATTTGAGGTTTGGATTTTATTTGTAAGTAATTATTCAGCATTTGTAAGCGCGAACTACACGTGTTGGTTTGTGGGCATACATCTGAGAGCTTTAAATTAATATATCCTTGCAACTTAGATTACAGATTATAGAACATGATGATGATGATAATAAAACGCAACTAAGCTACACATATACTGTAACTTCTTGCCTGCCTTATCTCCGAAGGGGTCGCATGTGGCGATTCGGGACCTATTTATTTTTACGGGTAAGGGGACTAGCCTCACACCAACCACTTTCAGTTGAAATGGGGGTTTTCCAGCTCCCGGGGGAGCTGGTTCTCATTTCTTGTGAAGTCTCTCTGAAGAGGTATCATTGGCGTGTGAAACCAATATATTTTTACAGGTAAGGGAGTAAACTTTAAGTCAATCATTTTACTTTAAGTGGAATATAGGTGACACGGACAAAGGATAGATTCAGAGAATGTAAAAAATTTAAAAATAATTAAGGAAAGATACACCTAGTTTACAGCTGATATTATAAGATACTAGGGGCTACGCCCCTGGCTGCTACGCAGCCCAACCCCTTAACATTTGGAGAATGTGTATATTGCGCATAGTTTACTCACGTTAAAATTTGTAATATTAAAAAAACATGTAAAATAAAAACATGCAGTTTTTGTAAAAGAAAATTTAAATTTTGTAGGCTTTGATAAAATAAAATTTACGGAAGCTTACCATTCAAAAATTAAAAGACACAGGGATCATCCCGCATTGTAAACGGTTGTACATACTGTAATAGATACATCGATAGTGTATGCAAATCTTGATTTAATATCAATCTTTCTATATTCTCATTTGCCCACCCTATGATCTGTCATTCATCGGGATTATCATGCACCGTAAATGGTTATAGATTTTATCAGAATTAGTTAATCGACACTGTTAGAAAATATCGATTCGATATAGGAAGGCACATCGATCTAATGATGATAAAGATATATTTGGTATGTCCATCGGAATTTATAGAAATTCATTAAAATCTATTTTATCATGTAATTCTTCTTGATTTATGTTTTATTTCTCTTTTCTTACTGATCACTTATTTTTTATAGATTGGTATGAAACTGAACCCCATGCTGGATACACCTAGTTCACTTTTGCCAATGCCACCCTGGCTTCCGGGAAGGGCGTAGGGCGGTTCGTGTGAGGTCTGTTTTTTGTGCACATGCAGCAAGTGTAAGCACGATCGTGCTTGCTTGTAGGAATGCATGTAATATCAGAGGCGGCTCGTCAATAAAACTTTTGGCAGTTCATAATTTCTGCAATTATAGTTTTTCTTTT
>CATOGX010000058.1:0-40904 GCA_951799405.1 Agapetus fuscipes | reverse complement strand
ACGACCCTCTTACTTGTAAAAAATGAATAGGTTCACTTGTCAGTTTTTAAAGAAATAATGAGAAAATGAATTCGTATATTTCTGTACGTTTTATTTAATTTGAAAAAAAACCCTGAATTGCCGCCGTTAACATACGACTCATTCAAATTTTATTCTGATAACGTTCAGTAAAATTATTTGATTTAATTATAAAACGAGGTATAATAAGTTTATTTCATATTGTTTTATTAAATTTGATTTATTTTAAACAGTTTTTGTATTTTTATATCACTTTTCAATTTTTCAAAAACGTGTAAAATAAATTTAAACATTTACCCGCGAGGTTTAAATTTATAAAATCGAGCGCGGAAACACCGGCAACTGGCTTGCCATACCGCCACAGACTGCTAGTAATGATATCGAGATTCTATTGAAGTACTTTCCCTTGCTCAGCGACTTTCTCTCAATGTGATTGGTTGGGGGCATGGCTTAGCGAGCGCGGGGTTGATATCTCGCACGGTGGGAAAGTTTTTATTTGTCATTCCTACACGACAGAGGGCTCGATTATTTATTTCAAGCTGATCAAAGAGAACAAAATAAGTCAGTTTAGAAAAAGTACCAGATTTATTTTCCTGGTCACCGAACTCAAATTACATATCATCACGATGATACAAACGTTTCTAAGCCACATTTATAGTATAACTTCTTGCCGTGCTCTCTCCGAAGGGGTCACGTGTAGCAAATCTAATCTATTCATTTTTACAGGTAAGGGGGCTGAGACTAACGCCAACCACTCCAATTAAAATGGGTGCTTCCCAGCTCCCGGGGGAGCTGGCAGTCATTTTTTGTGAAGGCTGGGTAAACCTTGCAGGTATTTTATTTTGGCTTTGAAAGAAACACAGGAACGGGAAATTCTTTCTGACACCCTTGGCGGGACTTAGACCGAAGCTCTTATGCATGAAACGCAGGCACTCTAACACCTGCGCCGTCGACTGAACAATCAATACAAAGACAAATTGATAAAAACAAGAGCCCTCTATATGCTTGATCGTTACTAGTCGGGCATATTTCTCAATTGAGACCCATTTGCTATAAGGCTGGTCTCTGATAAAAGTGCAGCCAGGCCTGGATTAGGACCACTGTGGACCCCAACTCCCTTCTCTTCTTCCCACCCCTTCATCTTTCCCTATCATAAAAACGAGTATGTATAGACAACGAGAGTACAAAAATTATGAGTTTTGTTAAGAACATTTTTATAAATGTCTTGGACGCGGAGGCCCTAATTCGGCCGCACCGTTCGAACCGTCCTTAATCCGGGCCTGATCATTATTGCAAATACACTTTCATGGTCATATATTTAATCCTGTTTTTGAAGTCTTTAACATAATATTAATCAAGCTTGGGAAGCACTGATTGCTTTTAACCGTACCATAGACACCAAATCTGACAGACTGACAGTTTGCACCAAACTCAAAATATTGTCTACGGTAAAAAGTGGCCAAACGAACTGTCAGGACCTGTGAAAACCGCCTCCGGATATGAAAGATAGCCCCCGGAAACAGTAAAAAAAATAAGCGGGAAATTCAAAATAACCCTACATTAATAAAAAAAATGGAATAATTTAACATATAGTCATTTTTGTGAAACGAAAATACTATATAAAATCATCATTAGTATTCATTCATGTCGTGGAGTAGTAATAATCAAGAATTAATTATTAAAAAAAAAAGTCCAACACGCCTTAAACATAGAACTGTAAAAGCAACATAAACAATTTAGTGGCTTTAGTTTCGATAAATCTTATCAAAATTTCATATTTTCTAGCTTATAAGTGTAACTTTTATTTAAACATAGTTAAAAGTTCTGACCATTTTTACTTTTTGAGAAAAAAAATAACAAAATTTAGGTTTGTATGAAAACTCATACAATTCACTAGTGTCAAAAGAGGAGGCAGCTGATTTGGGTCCTAGGGACTCGTCAAATTTTATTTTTTCTAGCCTTTTATATTAACTAACCTTTAAACATAGTTAAAAGTTGTGACCATTTTTACTTTTTGAGAAAAAAAATAACAATGTCTTAATTTGTATGAAAACTCAAAAAATCACTAGTGTCAAAAGAGGGGGCAGCTAATTTGGGTCCTAGGGACTCGTCAAATTTTATTCAAAATTTTATTTTTTCTAGCCTTTTATATAAACTAACCTTTAAACATAGTTAAAAGTTGTGACCATTTTTACTTTTTGAGAAAAAAAATAACAATGTCTTAATTTGTATGAAAACTCAAAAAATCACTAGTGTCAAAAGAGGGGGCAGCTAATTTGGGTCCTAGGGACTCGTCAAATTTTATTCAAAATTTTATTTTTTCTAGCCTTTTATATAAACTAACCTTTAAACATAGTTAAAAGTTGTGACCATTTTTAATTTTTGAAAAAAAAAATAACAAAATTTCGGTTTGTATGAAAACTCATACAAATCACTAGTGTCAAAAGAGGAGGCAGCTGATTTGGGTCCTAGGGACTCGTCAAATTTTATTTTTTCTAGCCTTTTATATTAACTAACCTTTAAACATAGTTAAAAGTTGTGACCATTTTTACTTTTTGAGAAAAAAAATAACAATGTCTTAATTTGTATGAAAACTCAAAAAATCACTAGTGTCAAAAGAGGGGGCAGCTAATTTGGGTCCTAGGGACTCGTCAAATTTTATTCAAAATTTTATTTTTTCTAGCCTTTTATATAAACTAACCTTTAAACATAGTTAAAAGTTGTGACCATTTTTAATTTTTGAGAAAAAAAATAACAAAATTTCGGTTTGTATGAAAACTCATACAAATCACTAGTGTCAAAAGAGGAGGCAGCTGATTTGGGTCCTAGGGACTCGTAAAATTTTATTCAAACTTTTATTTTTTCTAGCCTTTTATATAAACTAACCTTTAAACATAGTTAAAAGTTGTGACCATTTTTACTTTTTGAGAAAAAAAATAATAAAGTCTTAATTTGATGAAAACTCATACAAATCACTTGTGTCAAAAGAGGGGGCAGCTGTTTTGGGTCCTAGGGACTCGTTAAATTTTATTCAAAATTTTATTTTTTCTAGCCTATTATATCAACTAACCTTTAAACATAGTTAAAAGTTGTGACCATTTTTACTTTTTGAGAAAAAAAAAACAAAATTTAGGTTTGTATGAAAACTCATACAAATCACAAGTGTCAAAAGAGGAGGCAGCTGATTTGGGTCCTAGGGACTCGTAAAATTTTATTCAAACTTTTATTTTTTCTAGCTTTTTATAAAAACTAACCTTTAAACATAGTTAAAAGTTGTGACCATTTTTACTTTTTGAGAAAAAAAATAACAAAATTTTGGTTTGTATGAAAACTCATACAAATCACTAGTGTCAAAAGAGGAGGCAGCTGATTTGGGTACTAGGGACTCGTAAAATTTTATTCAAAATTTTATTTTTTCTAGCCTTTTATATAAACTAACCTTTAAACATAGTTAAAAGTTGTGACCATTTTTAATTTTTGAGAAAAAAAATAACAAAATTTCGGTTTGTATGAAAACTCATACAAATCACAAGTGTCAAAAGAGGAGGCAGCTGATTTGGGTCCTAGGGACTCGTAAAATTTTATTCAAAATTTTATTTTTTCTAGCCTTTTATATAAACTAACCTTTAAACATAGTTAAAAGTTGTGAGCATTTTTAATTTTTGAGAAAAAAAATAACAAAATTTAGGTTTGTATGAAAACTCATACAAATCACAAGTGTCAAAAGAGGAGGCAGCTGATTTGGGTCCTAGGGACTCGTCAAATTTTATTCAAACTTTTATTTTTTCTAGCTTTTTATATAAACTAACCTTTAAACATAGTTAAAAGTTGTGACCATTTTTACTTTTTGAGAAAAAAAATAACAAAATTTCGGTTTGTATGAAAACTCATACAAATCACTAGTGTCAAAAGAGGAGGCAGCTGATTTGGGTACTAGGGACTCGTAAAATTTTATTCAAAATTTTATTTTTTCTAGCCTTTTATATAAACTAACCTTCAAACATTGTTAAAAGTTGTGACCATTGTTACTTTTTGAGAAAAAAAATAACAAAATTTCGGTTTGTATGAAAACTCATACAATTCACTAGTGTCAAAAGAGGAGGCAGCTGATTTGGGTCCTAGGGACTCGTCAAATTTTATTTTTTCTAGCCTTTTATATTAACTAACCTTTAAACATAGTTAAAAGTTGTGACCATTTTTACTTTTTGAGAAAAAAAATAACAATGTCTTAATTTGTATGAAAACTCAAAAAATCACTAGTGTCAAAAGAGGGGGCAGCTAATTTGGGTCCTAGGGACTCGTCAAATTTTATTCAAAATTTTATTTTTTCTAGCCTTTTATATAAACTAACCTTTAAACATAGTTAAAAGTTGTGACCATTTTTACTTTTTGAGAAAAAAAATAACAATGTCTTAATTTGTATGAAAACTCAAAAAATCACTAGTGTCAAAAGAGGGGGCAGCTAATTTGGGTCCTAGGGACTCGTCAAATTTTATTCAAAATTTTATTTTTTCTAGCCTTTTATATAAACTAACCTTTAAACATAGTTAAAAGTTGTGACCATTTTTAATTTTTGAGAAAAAAAATAACAAAATTTCGGTTTGTATAAAAACTCATACAAATCACTAGTGTCAAAAGAGGAGGCAGCTGATTTGGGTCCTAGGGACTCGTTAAATTTTATTCAAAATTTTATTTTTTCTAGCCTTTTATATTAACTAACCTTTAAACATAGTTTAAAGTTGTGACCATTTTTACTTTTTGAGAAAAAAAATAACAAAATTTCGGTTTGTATGAAAACTCATACAAATCACAAGTGTCAAAAGAGGAGGCAGCTGATTTGGGTCCTAGGGACTCGTAAAATTTTATTCAAACTTTTATTTTTTCTAGCTTTTTATATAAACTAACCTTTAAACATAGTTAAAAGTTGTGACCATTTTTACTTTTTGAGAAAAAAAATAACAAAATTTCGGTTTGTATGAAAACTCATACAAATCACTAGTGTCAAAAGAGGAGGCAGCTGATTTGGGTACTAGGGACTCGTAAAATTTTATTCAAAATTTTATTTGTTCTAGCCTTTTATATAAACTAACCTTTAAACATAGTTAAAAGTTGTGACCATTTTTAATTTTTGAGAAAAAAAATAACAAAATTTCGGTTTGTATGAAAACTCATACAATTCACTAGTGTCAAAAGAGGGGGCAGCTAATTTGGGTCCTAGGGACTCGTCAAATTTTATTCAAAATTTTATTTTTTCTAGCCTTTTATATAAACTAACCTTTAAACATAGTTAAAAGTTGTGACCATTTTTAATTTTTGAGAAAAAAAATAACAAAATTTCGGTTTGTATGAAAACTCATACAAATCACTAGTGTCAAAAGAGGAGGCAGCTGATTTGGGTCCTAGGGACTCGTCAAATTTTATTTTTTCTAGCCTTTTATATTAACTAACCTTTAAACATAGTTAAAAGTTGTGACCATTTTTACTTTTTGAGAAAAAAAATAACAATGTCTTAATTTGTATGAAAACTCAAAAAATCACTAGTGTCAAAAGAGGGGGCAGCTAATTTGGGTCCTAGGGACTCGTCAAATTTTATTCAAAATTTTATTTTTTCTAGCCTTTTATATAAACTAACCTTTAAACATAGTTAAAAGTTGTGACCATTTTTAATTTTTGAGAAAAAAAATAACAAAATTTCGGTTTGTATGAAAACTCATACAAATCACTAGTGTCAAAAGAGGAGGCAGCTGATTTGGGTCCTAGGGACTCGTCAAATTTTATTTTTTCTAGCCTTTTATATTAACTAACCTTTAAACATAGTTAAAAGTTGTGACCATTTTTACTTTTTGAGAAAAAAAATATCAATGTCTTAATTTGTATGAAAACTCAAAAAATCACTAGTGTCAAAAGAGGGGGCAGCTAATTTGGGTCCTAGGGACTCGTCAAATTTTATTCAAAATTTTATTTTTTCTAGCCTTTTATATAAACTAACCTTTAAACATAGTTAAAAGTTGTGACCATTTTTAATTTTTGAGAAAAAAAATAACAAAATTTCGGTTTGTATAAAAACTCATACAAATCACTAGTGTCAAAAGAGGAGGCAGCTGATTTGGGTCCTAGGGACTCGTTAAATTTTATTCAAAATTTTATTTTTTCTAGCCTTTTATATTAACTAACCTTTAAACATAGTTTAAAGTTGTGACCATTTTTAATTTTTGAGAAAAAAAATAACAAAATTTCGGTTTGTATGAAAACTCATACAATTCACTAGTGTCAAAAGAGGGGGCAGCTAATTTGGGTCCTAGGGACTCGTCAAATTTTATTCAAAATTTTATTTTTTCTAGCCTTTTATATAAACTAACCTTTAAACATAGTTAAAAGTTGTGACCATTTTTAATTTTTGAGAAAAAAAATAACAAAATTTCGGTTTGTATGAAAACTCATACAAATCACTAGTGTCAAAAGAGGAGGCAGCTGATTTGGGTCCTAGGGACTCGTCAAATTTTATTTTTTCTAGCCTTTTATATTAACTAACCTTTAAACATAGTTAAAAGTTGTGACCATTTTTACTTTTTGAGAAAAAAAATAACAATGTCTTAATTTGTATGAAAACTCAAAAAATCACTAGTGTCAAAAGAGGGGGCAGCTAATTTGGGTCCTAGGGACTCGTCAAATTTTATTCAAAATTTTATTTTTTCTAGCCTTTTATATAAACTAACCTTTAAACATAGTTAAAAGTTGTGACCATTTTTAATTTTTGAGAAAAAAAATAACAAAATTTCGGTTTGTATAAAAACTCATACAAATCACTAGTGTCAAAAGAGGAGGCAGCTGATTTGGGTCCTAGGGACTCGTTAAATTTTATTCAAAATTTTATTTTTTCTAGCCTTTTATATTAACTAACCTTTAAACATAGTTTAAAGTTGTGACCATTTTTACTTTTTGAGAAAAAAAATAACAAAATTTCGGTTTGTATGATAACTCATACAATTCACTAGTGTCAAAAGAGGGGGCAGCTGATTTGGGTCCTAGGGACTCGTTAAATTTTATTCAAAATTTAAGTTTTTCTAGCCTATTATATCAACTAACCTTTAAACATAGTTAAAAGTTGTGACCATTTTTACTTTTTGAGAAAAAAAATAACAAAGTCTTAATTTGTATGAAAACTCAAAAAATCACTAGTGTCAAAAGAGGGGAAAGCTGATTTGGGTCGTAGGGAGTTTTAAATAAAACGGATAAAATATGAGTATGTTGATTTATATTAAAAGATTTTATTATAAAGGTTATTGTTAGTACGAAATTATCAAAACTAACATTTGGGACTAAGTCAACTTTTTAAATTTACAAAAATACCTACATATACTTTGTATTTGTTAACAAACCATGTTATTATTCTGTATTGCGGTATAATCTTAACATAAAATTTCAGACATAATTAGTTTTGATAAGTCAATAATTTATTTTTTCATCTTTTCATTGTTCATTCACGTAAATATGTACGTTTTATTGTTTTTCTGTACACAAATCTTTTTTTTTTCATTCGTTGTTTTTGAATTTTTGGATTTCGCGCTTT
Source organism: Agapetus fuscipes (assembly GCA_951799405.1). Taxonomy (NCBI): domain Eukaryota; kingdom Metazoa; phylum Arthropoda; class Insecta; order Trichoptera; family Glossosomatidae; genus Agapetus; species Agapetus fuscipes. The sequence continues at coordinate 33,316 of CATOGX010000058.1, read as the reverse complement.
TTTTTAGCCCCCTAACCATAGACAAAGTCTCTAAAAATGAACGTTTTATTTTCCCTACATTTGGGGAATGGTTTTTGTTTACAGCATAGGGGGCTATCTTTGGAGGCTGTTTTCACAATAGTGAACTGTCAAAAAAACTGGCTGACGGCAGCTGACGGATTGTCGCCATGGATAAACAATATGGGATTCCTGTCGAGGAAGTGAAATTGCTGAAGGAGGAGGCGGCGCGCCGGCTCGTCATGAGGAATGAGTTCCTCAAGCAAACCTCCAATCCCCACAATTACCTTCCCCAGGAGGGATACGTTGTAAGTATTATATAACCACCTAACCTCAATCCTGTCAGACATATTCAGATTATAATTATTTTTGTTTGTTCTGTTACATTGAAATCACCAAATTGCTACTAGGGATGGCCATAGCCTCTGGCCCTCTGCAGTGATCCATTTACAATCCGTATCTTTGCCTATTCAATTCAATACATTCACTGAAATAACTTCTTTCGTAAATATTATTATTTGAAATTATTTTTTTCAAAATAATCAAAGTTGCAATTATATATTACATTTTAATTTCAAACTAAATGCATTCCCACAAGCAGACACGTATAAGTTCGCGCTGAAACAAGCTGCAAATGGACTTACCTAATCCTAATCTCAAATGAACATAAGCCCTGCAACTCTAGCCGACCTTCCCTGAAACAGGAGTGACGTTGGCAAAGTGAAACATTTTTACAGTATGGGTGGTCAGCCTCATACCGACCTATAAGTCAAGGGACAGTAATGCCATAATATCAACGGTTAAAAGGATATAGGGCATAAGCGACAAAAACTAAATTGTTCAGGAGAGCAGTTTAAAGTTTAAGATTGCAGAAAAATGGCATGATTTTTTAATTTTTTATCACATCGTTAAAATCAAAACAGCTCCAGAATTTAAAAAAATAAAGGCATTTATTGGAATTTCTATTTATGTGATTTTACATTGTTTTACGAGGTTTTATATCACTAGCGCCCTTAGGACAAAAAAAGCAAAAAATTTCGTCAGTTACACCAAAACCATACTTCGAAAAAGCAGTTGTTTGCTTGGGCCTAAACGACACATTAGTCATCGTGAAGCAATAGGAGTGAGCGCATTAAAAAGAGCGGAAAATTTTAAGTAGGAGGGCATTCACAACTCATTTTTGACCAAAACGTCGCTTGTGCCTTATTTCCTTTTAATAATAATAATAATATTAGAATGATTTATTTGGTGAGCGCTGTTTTTGTGTGTATCACACCTCAAGAGCCCTCTGCAAGCTTGGTCGTCGCTGTAGAAAGCGCCAATTCTCAAGTAAGACCCAGTTGTTATAAGGTTGGATGGACCTTTCAGTGACCGGTCCTTTGGTAAAGATTTACAATTTTTTTAACCCAGCGAAGGGCACATTTGGAAATATAAATGGTATATTTTTGTGCTCCGCTGGGATTCAAATCCACAACTTTCCATTTACGAGTCCGAGGTGTTGCCACTGGACTACGGACCGGTCCAAGAAATGCCAACAACAAGCGGTGTACCTAGCGGTCACGCATCCAAGTAGCATCCGCGCCCAATGTTGCTTAACTTCGGTAATCTGATGAGAACCGGTGCTTTCAACATGGTATCGTCGTTGACCGTCGATATGGAAAAAAATCCTGATTATGGAGAATTGATTTCTTATTAACTATGCGTCACGTCAGAATGCTGAGGATTCTTTTGACAGCCCAGTCCATTCCCACATTGTTACCTTTCTTCTAAAGCAATCTTTGTGAAATAAATATGAATTGATATTACATGTATTCTCTTCCAGTTCGACACTGGCTTACAAAGGTACATGTCCATGAGGGTCACGCAGTACCAGTTCTTCCGGCCCACGCCCAAGAACTCCATCTGGGCCCTCTGCCTCAGCGTGATCCCCATCAGCATCTTCGGGTACGCCATGTGGTACGAGAGGAACACCCGCGAGCAGAAGTACAGAACGGGGCAGGTGGCCTACCGCGACAGAGACTTCAAGCTCAAGTGAATCATTCAACGGATGCAGCAATCAGAAGCGCTATTCTGCTAAATTCCTTACACCTTGGATATCAATCCAAGTCGGAGCTTGCTAGCGCTTGCGAAAGAACTCCATAGATAAAAAAAATACAGTACACTTTATTTTTGGACACAAATCGCTATCTCGTCACATGCAGATTGTGAGGAATGTAGCAGATTGGCGCTTTAGCTTACCCATCGCCTTTCTGTTACTCTTTCTGTTAAAACTTATAGATAATTTAATAAATGTTTAAGTTAATGTATTGACTTTCATTTTTTAATTTCATTTATAATGAAATGCAGGAAAATTTTAACTTTTTAAGTTTGTGTATTTATAGAGTGAAAAATCATTTCTATGAGAAAGTATACAAATGTTTAGATAACAGTTTTATTTTTGAAAGTTGAGCATTTATTTCACCTCAAGTACTCATACTTTCAAGTTGTTTACATCATTTTGAAGAGGACACTGCTATAAAATTGTCAAAAACCATAGAGAAATGAGAAGCATGAGTTTCGACAAAGAAATGCAATAAGGTAATGACAAAAGCAGAAACAGGGGTTTTTCAAATAAATACACATTTTCTACGAAAGAAAAGTCTGAAAATCCTGTAGTTTAGAAGTTTTTCATGAGTACATTCTTATAACTAGTTCACTTACTATGAGAAGTTATACCCGATACAATGTTTTATCCACGATTTCTTAAATCAGTAAATGAGCGCATATTCAGTTTTACTTTTAAGGTGGTCATTATAACAAATGAGAAATGAAGAATGTTAAAAAGAAAAAAAAATTAGGCTGATTTGTTTGGTGAGCGCTGTTTTTGTGTGTATCACACCTCAAGAGCCCTTTGCGAGCTTGGTCGTCACTGTAGAAAGCGCCAATTCTCAAGCAAGACCCAGTTGCTGTAAGGCTGGATGGACCTTTTGATGACCGGTCTTTAGTAAAGGTTTATGAATTTTTCAACCCAGCGAAGAGCAAATTTGAAAATATAAATGATATATTTTTTGTGCTCCACCGGGATTTGAACCCACAACCTTCCATTTACAAGTCCGAAGTGTTACCACTGGACTATGGACCGATCAATGTTGTCAATGGTCAATGTTGTCTAGTAAATTTACTAATTTAAAGAAACAAAGCCAACACTGTCAACAAATTTATGTCGCTTTTTGAGAAGAAAACTTACCATTTTTTTTTTAATTTGTTTGACTTGTCACTTTCACCATTTCTGCTTTGACTGAAAATTTAATCTTAGCCACCGCAAGCGCCTGTGGAAGCTCCAGGATGAAATAGAGTTATCTGTAAGTCAATGCTAGGCAGGAGAACTAAAACTTGATTATCCATCTTATGATTAACTTTTATTCCAGTAATAGTAAATTAACCAAAAAACAAGACTTTCTTTTTTGACCCTTTGGGTCAGCAAGAAAATAAAAACATACAATGGACTCAGCACATGAATTGGTGATGACAAAATTGTGACATCACATGGCCGGGCAAACCAGCAAACTCATATTTTGTTATTGGTTACTAAGAACCATTGTCCCATAGACAAACTTGTAACGTCACATGGCCGGGTTGCTAGGAAAAAAACTAACTAATATTTTGTTATTGGTTTCTAAAGACCGTTGTCTCATACACAAACTTGTGAGGTCACATGGCCGAGTTGCCAAGGGAAAGGTTAACTAATATTTTGTTATTGGTTGCTAAGGACTGTTATCTCATAGACAAACTTGTGAGGTCACATGGGCAGGTTCCCAAGGAAAAGGCAAACCAATATTTTGTTATTGGTTGCGAAGGACCGTTGTCTCATACAAGTGTGACGCTTACCGCTGAGAAAAATGTTCCAAAGCCAAGTTCTGAGTCCATACTTATGCTGAGTACACAAATGTATTTATTTAATAAACATGATATAATTTTAAAGCTACAAAGTAATTATTTTAATTAATTCATCTGTCCTCGAGCATTTTGTCTCTTGCTATGACGCTGTCATCAAACTTCACCATGTAAGTGGTGCCTTGATGCCAGTGGGCCGTGACCTTCGCAGGCTGAAACAATAAAGACACACACATCAAAAACAGTGTTATGATTTACAGGTTCAATTTAATAAAAACTTCACATAATTTATTTCACACAATTAATTTTAGATAAGGTTCACATTTGATATGAAATGAAATGGTAAACTTGTGCGTAACTCCACTCGTAACACTCGCCTCCCTCAGTGGCAGGCTCCACTCCATCACCACAGCAGGGCATGGGGTGATCCTGGAAACAGGTGCGTTTTGAGGCTTCTCCTGAAGCCCACCTCTGTCGAGCTTCAATCGGGATTTGGTTCAAATACAGAGTTACTTTTGAACTGTTAAGCTCGACAGCTCAGATACAAGCCTGACGCTACATATAGCTTTGGCTCTTTTTATAGCAGGCATAAGGATGGTTCTCGAATCACTGAAAACTGGCACAGGCGAGATTTCACTAGAATACTCTGCTCTCAACCAATACAAATATTATATTATAAATAATTATTCAAACATCCACATCTAGAGACTTCAAAGACTCCTACCTAGAACACTTGAGCAAACATAATTCGATACACCAGTACCAAACTCCCACAACTCAAAAAACCATTATCTCGAGAAAACAATGATTAAAGTAGTATGGAACGGACAAATATGTTTCGAAATTATATTTCTAAAGTAATTTATGTGCTGTAATTTATTTTTTCTTGACATTACGGCTTGTAGGTCTTTGGAACTGGTAGATATCATCATTTCACACATTTCCTCATACATAACTCAATACCGTAAAATTTCAGACTTGCATTAGTTTGGAACTGGTGTATCGAATTATGATATCAAACAAACACAAGTACAATCATACAAGTACCTACCATCTAGAAACTTCACAGACAAACGAAACACACAATCACACATTCGCAACAATAGTTTTTAAAATAGGTTAATGAATCCATAAAACAAAACAAAACTAATGCTTAATGTGGGGCAATGATAAAAAAATATAATTTCTGTGTGTCATTGGATGTGGTTGCTATGTAATCTGCCATTTTTGACCTTTTCTGTCATGAAACTCAAAACATACAATAATGATCCACTAAACAGTGCGACATATTTGCAAGAAGTAGAACTACGCAGCTGTCTAGCGCAATACAAACAAGCTTTTTGTTTTTAAATAAAACAATTTAAATTCATGTTTATCATAAGTTTTTTAATTGCGTTCAATAGTTCTTTGTTTATAATAAACTTCTACATGTAAGCAATATGGATTAGTCAGCAGATTTGTCAACTAATCATGTACTATAGATACTCTTTATAAATTCATTCAGATAAATATATTTATTCACATTGATAGCTAATTCTGATTCTTAAAATTCTCATTTCATTCAGTGTCCCCGCTTTAAAAAGTCTTGAAGGTTCTACGCATTACCTCCCCAGTCTTTTTTTTTGAGCACATAATAATAGGGTAGTTGCAGTGGTAGGGAAAACGGTTGAAAATAATATGGTTCTGTAGAGTACATTTCAAGGATCACAACCATATATTTTTTGTGTAGTAAAAATAAAAATATCATTGATAATTTAAAAAAATAAAATGCGGAGAATTTTAGTCGCGCCAAAACGCAGCGCGTTCGACTTCGCGAATCTTGACGTCAAAATGACGTCAAGACTCGCCACTGGGCCCGCTGATACCTACACTCCGAAAATGCATCGGCGTCATATCTACCTAAATAAACAAAAAGACCTTTTTTCCGGAAATCGAGAATACGCTATTTTTAAAGAGCTTTAGTTTAAAAACTAAGCAAGATATTTTTTTTTTGAAAACGCAGATGCATTTAAAATAAATTGCACAGAATCTGTACTCGACTTTCTTGCAAAAATTAACCCACTGTATGACGTATGTAAAGCTAGAATCATCTACCAGCTTATGCCGTTTCAATAAAAATATAATACATCAATAATAAATCAATTTTATTCCACCGCGGTGTGTACCTGCATACTCGTACAATATGATATAGGCATATAAATACTTAAATAAATATAAATATTTTGTTGATTTATTTGAAAAAGTACCAATTACACAAGAAATCTCCTCTACTCATAGGTTGGTATGAAGCTGACCTCTGTACTGTACTGTACTGTATCCTGCCACCGTTTCATTAGGGGTTGCCGGTACCTCCGCAGATACGCCTCCACTTTTTGCTGTCATCACCTTTTTCATACATACTCTTCTCTTATTCTCACTCTGCAGAATCCATTCTTTCGCAATCTCACCTATTTGGTCTAACCATTCTTTCCTCAGCCTTCCCCTTCCGCGCTTTCCTCTGACATTTCCTTTGTACACTTTCTTCGTTAGTTGTTCATCATCCTTTCTTTCAAGATGTCTGAACCATCTCATCGTACTTTTTTGTACTTTCATTCTCATATTCTCTTTTACACCACACTCGTTCATCACTCAAGCATTACGTACTCTATCACTCAGTGTCTTTCCAGCCATTGCTCTCAGGTAAGCCATTTCAACCGTACTTACATACTTTACTCAGCTCACATTCATTAAGCCTCACTTCCACCAACCAATATGCCATTGTGGACCGCCGATCTCATATTCTGCGTAAGTTTCCAATTTCTTGCAATTCTTCCAATCGTTTCCATTACACTTCTTCCTCTACTAGCGCGCTTTTCCAATTATTTCGTCAATTTCGCATTCGACTCAAACTTGCTTTCCAGATAATCAAATTCTTTCACGACCTCAACTCTTTTTTCATTCAGTCTTATCTCAATTTTCTCACATTTCTCAGTCCTCCCAAAGTGTAAAAAATAATTCACTTTGTCAATGTCACCCCTGTTTCAAGGAAGGTCGGCAAGAGTTGCAGGTTTTATGTTCATTTGAGATTTGGTTTTAATTTGTAAGTACAAATTCAGCATTCGTAAGCGCGAACTTACACGTACCTGTTTGTGGGCATGCATTTCATATTAGTTTTGAATGTTTATATTTCATTGCAACTTATATTCTAGATTATTATAGATGGTCATTGAACCCTTCTGTATGCAAACTAGGACTTTGTATGGTGGGTAAACTTTTTAGTTATATTTTGAAAAAGTAACGACTGATTATTATTGGTATTTATAAAATTTTAAGAATCGCAGCCTTTTATCTATTTTTAACCCTTTGACTACCAAGAAAATTGCTAATACATTTTGTATGGAAAATTTTCACTTTGTATGGCGGCTATACTTTTGATTCACTTTTTGGAAAAAATAATGATGGCAATATATAGGTTATTATTATTGTTTTACATTTGCGCTACATTATTTTTTTATTAACCCTCTAACTGCCGAGAATTTTTCCATTATTTTTTTCTTTTATATGGCAACTCCCTAAACCGAGATTATGATGAAGAAATGATTATAATTATTTGATAGCACTATTATATAAATGGATTCACAAAAAATTTAAGAAAAATCGTCGGAGCCGTTTTTGAGAAAATCGCATTTTAAATTTTCAGCTCTTCGGAAGCCATCTTGAATTTTCAAAAAAGTAAAAAAAAAATGATTACGGATTAAAGTGATAAGCTTGTTCTTTCTATCAAATCTAAAACAAATTTAAATATCTTGCATTTTAATAGGTTTTTGTAATATTTTCGATTTAAAATTTCAGGTCGTGTAAACGGTGCTTTATATTTATTTTTTCAAAAAATATTTTTAATAAGTTTGTAGAAATTTATGTTGTCCATAATATTGTAGAACATTATACTATTGTTGACCCCTTTACTTTCGAGAAAATCACAATCGTTTGTTTTTTTCATATGGCAGCCCATAGACACAGATTAGTAAGAGTGTTGTCATAACTAATTTATTAAGTTAAAAATTAATTAATGGCAATTCTGAAAATTTAAGCAAAATTCTTGGAGCCGTTTTTGAGAAAAGTGCAATTTTATGTTTTTTTTGTATGGCAGCCATCTTGAATTTTCAAGTTGGTGTAATGTCATGTTATTCATACTTAATACATGTCCAAAAAAGTTGATGTAGCCAAAATTTGGTATCTCTAGGTCTTATACTTTGGAAAGTGACACACACACATACATACATACATACATACATACATACATACATACATACATACATACATACATACAGACGGACGTTTTTGAAAGATAGTGTTTTTTGGCATGTCCTGCACCAGGACAACTCATTTCCGTGAAAACCTCGAAATTTTTTTTTCACACCAAATCATAACTTTCTTTATAGCCTTCGGCTATAGCAAGAAAGTAAAAATGTATTCTACCATTTTATACAATGAAAAAAATATGTGATACTTCCCTATTGTGTACACAGACAAAGATTGATTGCAATCTATTGGTTAACATCTTCACAAACGGTATTTTCTTACGATGATAAATTATTTATTTGACTCTCAGATTTGCTCCATCATTTATCTACCAAGTTTCACTCAAGTTCATAGTAAATGGAACATGTGATACGAAATAAGATAATATCTTAGAGCGCCTTGTGAATTTAACTTTCTGCCTGAATTTAAAAAAATAGTGGGGTGTGCCTAACTAGGCTAAAACCTTTCATAGATTAAAGAAAATAAAAAGACTTTTACAAACACAAATAAAACTGGATATGAGTTGCATGGTCTCAAAATCGGCTATCACCACTTACACTGAAAAATAACTTTTTATATTTTTGTCAATGGAAAGTGTCCTTAATGCATATGTAGTTTTCTCATTTCCTATGCCCCCTATATTTTGACTATAGACAAAAAGTCTATCAATAATAATAATAATAAAATAAGCATTTTATAGCGCCTTTTCGTGACTGAGTCACTGCATTTCTTCCAAATTACGTCATTGAAAATATATATTTCCCAACATCGGTTGCATGCGGAGATATCAGACTATGGAAACAGACGACTCATAATAAAATCAACAAAAACTCTTTATCCTCACTAAAACAAATATTAACTTACAAATCCACTCTTTGTTAAGACGGCTTCAATGATTCCTGCGTTGAATGTTGCACAATTCAATGATCCTTTGTCTTTTGGAACGCTTATGTATTTATTGACCTAAAAAAAGAAAGATAAGAATGTATTAAATGCAAATTGGGAACAGCAGTGATGGTTTTATCACTACCAGCGCCCTGGGCGAGATTTCTAAGGTGCCCCCTGTCCACCATTCAAATCCATACGAAAAACAAACGCAAAGGGGCGCATGCGGCGCCCTATTGTACCTGGTGCCCAACCGCGCCCTACCCTAGCGTGAGCAGGTCAATCATAGAAAATGAAGAGATGTAAAAAGTGACACCTTTAAGAACTAAAAGATAAACAAAATGTATAGTAAAGGATAAAAAAACTACTGTCTTGATACAAGACTGTTTAATTGTAAGATAAAAACCAGTAAGAAGGAAGAAATCATATACAAAACAAATATATTTTTAAAGGAGACTAGTGTCGAGACATCGACTTCGGTGAGAGGAAGGGGTGAGGAGAGACACACAGCTTTTCCAGGAGACAAGATGGAGGACGGCTGCAGGGGACAGGAGGAGTAAGGGGAATAGTATTTAACAGACCAAAGCTGGGTAGGAGCAGCAGCGCCATTGAAGATAAAGAAAGATATTTTCAAAGCCTGTTCAATTAAGTTCTAGATAGTTCAACCTCCGATATTTATTTTGAATTATCAGGTCTGCACATTTGACAATGAATAAAAAAGTTGTGACCTCACACAAGCAGGTTGCTAGAGAAAAAGTAACTAATCTTTTTATCAGTTGCTAAGGACCCTAGTTCCCTAGATATGTAATGTTTGCCCGCCAAGAAAGAAAAAGCAATTTTAGAACATCCATGCAAAAAATGTTCATTATAGGGTCATGAAAATTCGAAGGAAAATATATCAATGAAATCAAATGATGTTTTCATATTTCATGAGGAAAACAATTCACAGAATAGTAACACTGGAAAATTCATTCATTCAATTATTGTGTTGTCAGCTTCCTGAAAAGATAATCCCTCTTTGAAACAAGAAATACACGGAATATAAACATGAAAAATAAATTATTGCTGTTCCTAGCTTCTACAATATTCTAAGAACTGAATGTTGTATTTTGGTGTTCCTAGAATCAGAGGTATAATGATTTTGTGCTCACATATTATATATTATTATCCATAGACTGCAGTTTAATCATAACTGCAAATTAAAATGATAAACAAGTTAACTTAAAAAGAAAAATGTCAGAAATATAAACTCAACACAAAACTAGAAATTATAACTTTCCTCAACATGCAAACATCATTGGTCTATGTGACTAGGGTCCTTAGAAAACAGTGACGCAATATTAGTTAGCATACTTCCTACCAACCTTTTGTTTAGAATTCATTGATCAAAGCAATCATTCTTTGCGCAAGTCTGCAAAAGTGTTTGGTGAGCGTGTTTTTCTAGTGGTGGCTCCAATTGTAGTGATTCGGGAGATTGCTAACAATAGTCACTTCCACAGGCGTCTTAAGACCGATTTGTTCAACATATCTTTTGAGTCGCACTAGCAGTGACAATTTCACGAAATGGCATCAATATTTTTGCGATTTCCCGTTTCGGTGTTTATTTCAAACCCCAAAATAAAATACCAGCAAGGTTTACTCAGCCTTCACAAGAAATAAGTACCAGCCCTCTCGGGAGCTGGGAAACCCCCACTTCAACTGAAGTGGTTGGCGTAAGGCAGGCCCCCTTACCTGTTAAAATAAATAGGTTCAACTCGCCACATGCGACCCCTTCGGGGATAACGCGACAAGAAGTTACACTATATGTGTAGCTTAGTTGCGTTGCGTTTGCACCAATAGAAACAAAACCAAATGATTCTGGATTCATCATTATTCAAACATTTAACAATCTGAAGAATATCCAATAGAACATTACCAAAGCTTCTTTTTCAATGATGTAATACGTCCTCTCATCATCGTTGGCGTGCTCTAATTTATCTGCTTCCCGTCCAAACAGAGTCTGAAATAAACAGGAAAACAGAATTATAACATTATATTTTGTATTGTTTGTGTATTAACACTGTGAAAATTCATACTGTTATAGTTTAAAATTTTTTGAGGAATTCAAAAACACTGTTTATTTTCACATGAATATATTTAAAAATATAATTAAAATTATATAATATTTTTGATTTAATTATTAAATGTTTTTGAATTCCTCAAAAAAAAATTTTAAACTATAACAGAATTATAACAAATCGATGATGTAGGCAAAAAAACAACTAAGTTGCGCATAGTATGCAACTTCCTGCAGCTTTTTTCTTTGGCTTTCTCCGAAGGAATCGCATTTAACGAAAGTAATATGTTTGTTTTTATAGAGCTGTTTGTGTGTAAAATAAACAGGAAAACAGAATTGTAACTGACCGATTATATAGGTAAAAAAGCAACTAAGCTGGGCATTGTATTCAACTATTTGTCGATTTTTTAACTTTCCCCGAAGAAATCGCATTTGTCAAAAATAACTTGTTTTATTTTCACAGCGCTGTTTTTGTGTGTATCACACACCAAGAGCCCTCTGCATGCATTTTGGTCACTATTCAGCACTAGAAAGCAAGGCCCAGTTGCTGTAAAGCTGGATGAAACTTTGTGACCAGTCTAATGGTAAAGGCAGATGAATGTAAGCGAATAGACTATGAACCAGTCTGGGGGTTTCCCTGTTCCCGACAGGTAAGGTTCTCCTTATAAGCTATACATCAGTAAATTATATCAACGCCCTCTTCTGTGTTACTTACATAATATTTTGTATATTTTGTAGAAATTGGTATTTACAAGAACGACGTCACTTTTGGTACTCGTACATCATTTGCCATCATCCGCAGACCAGACTCCCCCCCCCTTAATGCGAATGACGTAATATATGGACAGCCCCTTGTCGCCTGTTGTAAATAAAAATAGATTCCCAATAATCAGGAATTTAGTTTATTTTGCAGCCTTGTAAAACACACGCGCATTGGCTGATTAACAGATGTGATAAATACAGAACGTAGCGCTTTAGTGTCTTTTCAATCTACCAATATAATATCGTTTAAAAGTACGCTGTATGTCCTGCTTTTCATATTATATTTTCTTGACAGCACCAGGACGGTGGTGGTCAGTTGCGGAACTTAGTAATATTTAGTATTATAGTACCTATGCTTCTCTATGGAACTTAGATCGTATGGACTACATTTTTAAAATAAGAATGTTTCAAAGGGTTACGCAGTGTTGCCAACCTTCCATAATGTGGATTTGATGAACGACAGCATGTTGAGGAGTTTGATTTCCCTTTTCCCATTTCTCTCGCGCATAAAATACAAATCAATGACACGACTGCCGACATCTTGGCCCAGCTCAGCCAATCTAAAACAAAAAACAAATATTACAACTCATCCTAATAAATTACTTTGGAGATAAATCAAATAAGAAGTAGATGCCATTACTTGTTTTGAAGTTCAGGAACCGTGTACACCCTGTTCTGACAATACTGAACCATTTCAGAAAATAAGAGCGCAAAACAACTCATCGACACTTCTCCTTTTCCTTTACTCAGCTGCTTATCCAAGATGGAAGTCTTCATCCTGCTAGACGACATTTTTATAATCGAATTTATGAAAATAGTTCCAGAAGAAACCAAAATCCACTATTGATCTGTCAAATTGACATTTTATTTATGTTCAAAGTAACCCCCGCGTTTGACAATTAATGTGGTGGTGAAATACTTATCCCTGAATTTCGGAAAAACTTACAATAATAAATTGCATTTTTTGTCAGATGAAGAGGATGTTTAATTTCTCAACGGGCAAATGTAACACATCTGTAGATAATTAGAGTACTTTATAAGTAGGATAAGAGTACAGATATATGATATTTGAATTATATCTCTTCTACCTTATATTATATCTATGGTGAGGCGGTTTTCAGGAGGCAGCTGAAGACCCACCTCTTCCCACCTCCACAACCGGCGCCTTTGGGATGACCAAGGGTCATGAAAAGGCGCCATACAAATGAACTCATTATTATATCTCCATGTATATAAAAGTATTCAAAACCAGAATAAATTCACAGCGAATCCTAAACAACTCGTCTGAGAGACGCACAGTGGGCGGGTTTCCAAATCTAGCGCGTGATAAGTGTTGTAAGTTGGTAGTGCGAGTTGGCAACTCAAAGTTGCAGTTTATTTTTATTGGGTTGCTCAACCTGTTAGTGAGAAAATGGAGGGCTTTTTCAAGTTGTGAGCTAAATGTTGTGTCTGTTAAAACTAACTAATAAAACATATAAACCCGATATATGAGTGTTTATCTTCAATTTCACCGCTGACAAATAAGATAACAATAGGTTATGAGCCCAGAGCGTGAGGAATTGAAGAGGAGTGGAGCGCAAAAGTGAAAATTAGTTAGTGAGTGTGAGATCTTTTTAGTGGAGCTCAAAAGTGAAAATTAGTGTGTGTGAGATCTTTTTCTACAGCCAGCAACAATAAGCAAGATGATGGACTACAATGAGACAAGGGAGTTCATCCCAAAGTTGAAGAGGAGCAACTATTATGCGTGGTCGCGACGAGCTATGGCCGAATTAGTAGACAGAAATTGCTGGAATGCAATTGATCCTGGCTATCAGGGTGTGGATGTAGTTAATTTTAATCAAGAACAAACAAGAACTAATAGGAAGGCTCTTGTGTTTCTGTGGCGGTATGTCGACGATGCATACATGGAAGACATAGGAGATTGTGTTACTGCCTATGAAGCGTGGGCTAAGCTGAAAACAATTCATTCTTCTTTCACGTTAATTCAATGTTTGGAGAAGATGAAAGAAATGATGAATATTTTGAAGACAGAGGACCTGCCTATGCATGTATATATGGCGAAGATTCAAGGTCTGAATCGTGTTATTAGGAGTGGAGGCTACGGACTGGAATTAAATGACAGTCAGCTAGCAGGTGTTTTCTTAGTTGGTCTGCCTAAGGACAAGTACAAAGTGTTGATCTCAATGTTGGGCAAGGAGAGAGAACTGACAACGGAGAAGGTTAAGGCTACCTTGCTGCAGGAAGAAGATGAGTCGGAGTTTGAGGGCATTAGTAATGCTTTTTCATCGGTCACCAAGAACTCCAAGGAGAAGGAAGAACACCGTGGTCGAGAAGGCAAGAATCAAGGCGGAAGAGGAGGATATCGAGGAGGTCAAAACAGCGGCAACAGCAGCAACTCCAATAATGTTTTTCAGAACAATGTAAACTACAACAAGATACTTGCTGGGTCAAACAACCAAACAAAGAGTGTGAAGTGTTATCAGTGTGGACAGTTTGGTCACATGATGAGAGAGTGTAGTGATATCAAATGTTATCGTTGTGGAAAACTTGGACACATGGCAGGAAATTGTCAAGAAAAAGTAGAAATTAAGGACAATAATAATTCCAACAGCAATCCAAAGTCTAGGTCATGTGTGAGTTCTTCAAAAGCTTTGGTCACCAGTGGTCATCAATCAGACATTTGTGAATTCCTAATTGATAGTGCTGCGAATAATCACATCTGCAATGATAAACATATGTTCAAGGAGTTGAAGGTTACCACAGGAGAGGTTGTTATGGGAAAAGGTAGTGTTGCGGTGCTAGGTGAAGGACAAATTGAACTAAACATTACTGATGAATGTGGTGGTTGGAAACTGTGCATGTCTAGTGTATTGTATGTGCCTGAGTATTCATTCAATTTGTTATCAACCTCAAAATTAGCCAAAAAGGGTATTTATTGTACTTCTGAGGAAGACAGTTGTATTGCTAGAGATAAGTTAGACAACATGGAAGTTATTTTCACTGCACCTGTCAGAGATGGACTTTATGTTTTGGATGTAAAGAAAAATTATAACTTCAACAATGTGAAAGTGGTATGTTCCAGCGATACCAGTGTGGGTGGCAACGTTAGGAGTGCAGTGGCATTGCGGAGTGCTGTTGAGTGGCATTCCCGTCTTGGACACCTCCATGAAGAAGCTATTAAGAAAATACCAGTTATTGAGTGTCATGGAAAACTTGATGAAAAGTGTGATGTATGTTCAAAAGGAAAGGCTACGAGGATTGGTTTTCCTTTGACAAGTGAACGAAAGACTTCTAAACCTTTGGAGTTAATACATACTGATGTAATGGGTAAATTGTCTTCTTCTGTTGGTGGTTCAAAATATGCAGTGACCTTTATTGATGACTATTCTAGGTATGTAACTGTATATCCTTTAGCGAGGAAAAATCAAGTGTTTGGTGTGTTTAAACAATTTAAAACCTATGTTGAATTGTTACATGATTCCAAGATTAAGGCCTTGCAATCAGATGGAGGTGGAGAGTACATTGATGGAGAGTTTCAGGCATTTCTCAAGGAGAATGGGATAATCCATAGAAAAACAGTCAGAGATTCCCTAGCTCAAAATAGAATAGCAGAGAGGCAAAATAGGACTCTAGGTAATGCTATTAGGTGTATGCTTATACAATCTGGACTTCCTATTTCTTTCTGGGCTGAAGCTATGAGTGTTGCCTGTTTTGTGAGAAATATGTCACCATCTAGAGCCATTGACAATCAAATTCCCATAGTACGTTGGAGTGGAAAAGAGTTGAAAGCTGAGGACTATGAGAGACTTGTACCTTTTGGTTGTAAGGGATTTCTTTATTGTGATAATGGAAAATTCAATCAGATAGCTATAGATTGTGTGTTTGTTGGGTATGGAGATAATGTAAAAGATGGAACTAGAGTGAAAGAGAAAGTTCTGTGGATTAAGAGAGAGTTGATGTTAAAAATTGAAGTGAGAGATCTTGGTGAAATGAAAGATTTTTTGTCAATGCATGTGGTTCAAGGTAATGGAGTGATCAGCATCGATCAGAAAAAATACATTGAGGAGGTTATTACTGAGTTTGGTTTAATTCAAGCAAAGGGAAGAGGTGCTCCCCTTCCCGCTAGTACTGAAGATAAAACTGAAATAGCTGAAGAATCGTATGATGTAGCAATGTATCAACATGCTGTAGGGAGGATAAATTATTTACCAAAGTGTACGAGACCTGATCTCAGTTTTGCATTGAGCAAAGTTAGTTAGTATCTAAATGATCCAAAGAAAAAGAATTGGAATGAGGTTGTTCATATTTTAAGATATCTCAAAGAGACTAAAGATTTGAAAATTGTTTATTCTAAGTGTGAGGGGAAGAATCCATTAGTTGAGATTTATTGTGATTCTGATTATAATAATAATGCGGGTGAGAGAAAATCATTTTCAGGATTTATAATAATGATGTGCCATGGACCAATTATTTGGAGATGTAAAAAACAATCTGTGACGGCTGCATCCGTCATGGAAGCAAAATTTGTATCTCTGTTAGACAATAAAACTTAAACTGAGGGGAAGTGTTGTAAGTTGGTAGTGCGAGTTGGCAACTCAAAGTTGCAGTTTATTTTTATTGGGTTGCTCAACCTGTTAGTGAGAAAATGGAGGGCTTTTTCAAGTTGTGAGCTAAATGTTGTGTCTGTTAAAACTAACTAATAAAACATATAAACCCGATATATGAGTGTTTATCTTCAATTTCACCGCTGACAAATAAGATAACAATAATAAGTCCACTTTTAAAGTATTGACAATTCTAAAAAAAGTACCTTCATATACTAAATAGATAGCCCAGAAACAGTTCCTTATGACTAAAAAAGTAATTTGTTTGCGGGATAATTACCGAGAGTCAGGTAAACATGACTTTGTCGGTATAATGCACGGTTTGAATAAATATTGAATTGTTATTTGCCTTTCTACCTGGAAGCACTGTGCCTAAAGTTCTAGTTAAATCGTGTTTATTGTTTTTGCATATTAAAGCTCAAAGTATAAACTTTGTTTTTAAGAATGTTTGTTGTGTTTGCTTTATTATTTTGTCCAAAAATGTTTTTTGAATCACGTTGAGTATTTGGATTAATAAAATTACAATGTATACCTTTTCAGTAGACTCGGAATCAAAAGTTTGACCGGGATTGGCCATAATTTTAAAAGTCATATTTAAGAAACACTTATGAGGCTTATTTTGTGGGTAAAAGATTTTGCTAGTTTTTGCGACTAATGTTTTTGCGATTTTTTAAAGGAACCATGTCAGTCCAGAAAAATAACTCTTCTAAGTATGGCAAAATGAAAGGACCACAGCAAAAAAAACCACGGCAGTAAAGGATTATTTATTTTCACAAATTAAGCTTCACAATTATGAAAATAATGAACTTGGTTTTAAATTAAGACTAAAACTAAAATCCTGAACAAATAATTTGCGTTTAACATGGGCACATTCATGACGTAATGTTAAATTTTTTGAACAAAATAAAAATGTGAATGGTTGAAGAACATTACTTTGCCTGACTTCGATAATGTATCAGCACCCTCATTGTCTATGGGACGACTATTAGCTCATTTTTTTCAAGTAAGTGACCAAAAAAAACGTAAAAAAGTTTATTCACTTCTTGAAACAAGAAGTCACTAAGAAATCATGTTTGCGTCAAAACTCAGGCAAAAGAGATGCTGCTAAGGTCCTTACGGATCTTGAAGCTACTTTACATCGTGCATCAAAGATATAAAAAATATATATCAGCGTAGCCAAGTACACGTCCGAAGAAGCACTTGCATTGTATTTTGACGCAACTTTAGCCGAACATTCATACAGACTAATTGAATGGAGATGTTATTAGGGAAGCTAAAAAAATATTGTTATAACCTTAAAAAATATATATAACCTAGTGCAGAGGTTCCCAAAGTGGGTGCCGTGGCACCCTGGGGTGCCGCGAGGCGCCCCTGAAGTAAGAAAAAAAAATTGTGAAGAGGATTGCAATTCACCAACCTATTTTGCCTGGCCAGATGTCTTCATGCGAAAGCAGAAGCTTGTGTGCATACATGAATGCAAACATTTTATGGAATTCAGCCGTCCAAATATGAAATATACCTACCACAGATCGATATTATATGACTAGGGTGCCGTGAGAAAACTCAAAATTTCAAAGGGTGCCGTGACTTGAAAAAGTTTGGGAACCTCTGACCTAGTGAAAGCCTTATAACAATGTCCGATATTTCTGCGGCAGTAACCGTGCAAGGGCTCGTCAACCACACAGTGCAGAGGTTCCTGGAGAGTCAAAAAAAGTGTTACAGCAAGCTCTCCTAGATTCAACATCTTCAGCATCAGACTTTACAATGCTGTACAAATAGAGAGACGATAAAAGTGCCAGTCAGTTCACTTATTTGCAAGCCTTCAGTCCATCAACATCTGAAGCTGAAGGAGTCTGAAACTGAAGGGACTGAACATCCAAAAAAAAACGGATGCGTATTTGTTTGTCATATTTTGTATTGTGCCGCTTCTAGTAAAAAGGTGGGGAAAAATGATACAGCAAAATCCTCGACTATCTTCCACAAGGTACCTGTTGCAAGCCAACACACATAATATTTGCAAAAAAGACAATCGAATAAACACAAAAAGGGAAATCGACAATGTGCAAAAATACATTTATGAAATTATTTCGACTTACTTTTTGTGATTTTAATATAAAAGTAACTCATGTTTTTAAATTGAATAAGATTGATGAAAAGACATTTAATGTTATTACTGAATCGTCATTGAAGACCTGTGAAGTATGTTGGACAGCCCCAAAAATAATACACAACATAGATGAAGTGATGTGCTTGGGGAAAAATAAGTGTCTGTACGAATATGGCTTATCCACATTACATGCGTAAATAAGATGTTTTGAGAGCTTGGTACATACTTCATATCGACTTTCTAAAAAAGTGGCAATTTTTTGAAGTGTCAGATAAAGCAGCCACTGAAAAAAAAACAAGAAAAAGTGATTGATAGGTTGACAGAAAAAAATAGTAAGTTTTTAAAATTTGAAAAGTAAAACTTTCGACTTTCCTCTTCATTTTTTCAATAATTGTGCATATTTTCCACAATATTTTGTGTCAGTTTTGTCCAAAAACAACCATTTCTATCAATTCAATAAAAAAAAAAACGGATAAATTTGCGATAAAAGCATAAATTTTCAGTATGACGACTTATTACGCGCTAGATTTAAGATTCCGCCCACTGTGAGACGTCGCCAACTATATTATTTTTAGTCGTAACAATGGTCGTAACATACAAGATTCTTTCCCAAATCTCTGATTCAAGTAACTTCACTATTTTTTTGTTGCAATTTTCTATTTATTTATTTCAAGTTGGGAGATTTTGTTTGTTGACCACATTTCTCAAAAAGTCATCCCAAATTTGTAGGTTCTGTTTCAAGTGCTTGATGACATCGACGAGTTTGACAGATGGTTTGTTGTGAAAAGATTTTTGGAAACGATGACTTCAAAAAATATATTCGTGACAGTTGGAACGACGAGATTTGATGATCTTTGTAAAACTGTTGTAACCACAGAATGTCTAAAAGTTTTTAAAAAGTTAGGTTATTCTCTTGTTACGATACAAATAGGGAACAGCGAACCCAATCCAGGTATTGTTGTAAAATGTAATAAGTGCATATTTATTGCTCACATGATAACAAAAATTATGCTGCAGTATATTGACCTACAATATTATTTTTACATTAAGTACCTACTTATATGTTGACATAAATGTATATTTCAGGTAATTTCACATCAGAAGGAGTGAGCGTTTCATCGTACCGCCTTAAAAACAGTATAATAGAAGATATAAAGTCTGCTGACTTGGTTATAAGCCACGCCGGTGCAGGAACTTGCCTGGAAGTTCTGGATTTGGGGAAACCACTTCTCGTCGTTGTCAACACTGAATTAATGGACAATCATCAGTTGGAGATTGCCGAACAGCTGCACGATGACGGCCATTTGCATTACTGCACATGTGAAACACTCCTGTCCACCTTGCAGGATTCAGACTTCACCAATTTAAAACCTTACCCCAAAGCAGACACGACTATGTTTTATAATTATTTGTACAAACGGTTAGGGATACAACCATGAGAAATGTATATTTTGAAAATATAATATAATGTACATTCCACGATTTTTATTGTTTTCTTTTGTATCTTCTTCTCCTTCTTCCTTAGCCGTTCTCAGTCTACTCCTGCACATGAGCCTCTTCCATTCTTCTCCATGTTTGTCTATCGTCTGCTGTGTTCAGCCATCCTCTGCCTGCAGTTCCCTTTATGTCGTCTAGCCACCTCAGTTGGGGTCTCCCCACTCCCTGCTTCGCCATCTTAGGCTGCCACTAGACAATCTTTTTCGGCCACCTGGCATGGGTCTACCCAACGCCACTTTAAGCAGGCCACTTGTTGTATAACATCAGTGACACTAGTGCGTTCTTTTGTATAATATTGTAAAAGTCCCTCTCAGTCACTTAATTTATTTACAAAAACAATGAGATCTGCACATGAATTAACATAGACAAAATTGTAATATTTTCCTGCCTTGTACTCCCGATGGCAGTAAACCAGCTGTAATATTTCTTCATTTTAAAATGATCTTGTAGGAACTAGGAACACAGACCTCTTGCCATTTTATGTATAGAAATTTCTCTTGATACCATTAAATTTTCTGTACATTCAACATTAGTACAATCCCACGAGAAAATGTCTCTTCACCAAATCTCAATTTTTTGTTATAGTTTAAAATTTTTTGAGGAATTCAAAAGCACTGTTTATTTTCACATGAATATATTTAAAAAGATTACAATCTTTAGAGTAAGTTACTAACGTTTTCGACCTAGAAGGTCATCATCAGGTATGATTCAATTTTTCGTTATTAGTTATTTAAAAGATTCAAATGGAAACAAAGTTTTAATTCACTTTTTTGTGCTCGAATATTTTCGCCTAATGAGGCATCTTCAGGAGCAGAATGGTTACAAATATATTTTTATAAAATACTTTTCAAAACTAAAATACTTCTCAATTTTTTGATCTGATAACCAACACTCGATCATTTCTCTTTTACAATCAGATGTGGTTGTCAGTGGGTAAGTATCAAACAAAGAACACCAAGTATTGGAAAACATTATTTTATTAAACAAAATGTGATGGAAATGAATGATTTGTATTGCCAAATAAATATTACTCAAATAGTTCACGTCTAAAAGAAATGATTACAACAATTTCATACAACTCTACCCACATCTTATAAACTTACAAAAACACACACCTAAATAAAACAGGAAAGACAATATTAAACAGAACAAGTATTCACATTTGATGAATCTAAGCATCTGACTGTTTCTTGCATTTAAACTAACAATCACACGCTTGAAATTGACGCAAAGCATTTTAATTGTGATAGCATTGTGCTTGAATACAGGAGTAAAAGTCGAACCAAAGCGTTACGGTATAGAAACATTCAAATTACCAAGAAAAAACCATGTAAATGGTAAATATTTGTAAAAAACGTTGTAATTAAGTAACATTCCATGTGAAGATGAGGTTTTGAAAGATGGAAATGGAGGAGAAAGCTGGAACATGACAAGGAATGAGTTCTACACGAGTTTCTTGGCCTCGAAGAAGCTCTTGAGGTGCTTCATCTGCCAGGCGCCCATCATGACGAGGATGGTGGTCTGCAGCAAGCTCCACCACAGCACCCGCTGGTTGGTGCTCTCTGATGTGTGGCGGAATCTCTCCTCGCGATACTAAACATAAAACAATAATGCAAATATATTATTGGTGTCTTGAAAAATTGGTCAAAGATAACTCGTTCACAGACAGCTTGGCCAAGGACAAATTGGTCACACAACAGTTCGTCCACCACAACTTTTCAGTTACACACAATAAAGGTCCACAGACAACTGCATCACAAAAAAACAACAATTAGTTACAACTACAGTAATTTGAATTTATATTTTTTGGAGAATTTTTTCTTTTTTGATTTATCCATGGCAGAGCTGCCTGTGGAGAGGTTGTCTGTGACCAATTTGTCGTGGAAACAAATATATTAACAGAATTAATCATTGAAAGAAACATGGGATTGGACTCAGCATTCATTTGGAAATGTTTTTTTTTTCTCGGGGATCAAAAGTCACAATTTTATGTGACAACGGTCCTTAGCAACCAATATTTAAAAAAAAAATGTTATCATTTTTCCATCATCATCTTTTAATGACAGTGCCTTGTTGTGACAGCCATCTGTCTCTGTTCATTGCCATCCTCTTGAGCTGCGAATAGGATGAGACATCCATGAGCCGCTTCAAATCCTGGAAGTATGAAGTTCTTGGGTGACGTCTTGTCAGCCTTCTCAAGTTTTTTTTCTTTAGAGATGTTGCTAAGAAAGGTGTTATGTCCAATCGAGTGTTCTATGTAAGTAGAGATTGAGGTATATTTGTTACCCTCTGATAGTTCTGCTCCTTAGTGATCTGCTCCACCTGATCCAGGAGCTGCCTGATCCTCAGCTGAAGATCTGTCAGCTTTTCTTTTTGTGCCACATTCTCATAGCTGATGGCGTTCTCTCCGACTTGGATATCCAGGTGAACCTGCAAATATAAAGTCAAATAAACTTTTTTTTTCTTTATATTTTTCTTTTTTTAATAAACTTTTTTTCTTAATAAACTTTTTCTCAGTAGCGAGCAGAACTCCGAAGAAGTCGCCCACAGAGGAGACGAAACGTAAGCTGAAAGTCTTCAAGAAAGTCTTCAAGAAAGAATAAAAAGAAAAAAGAAGAAGACAAGCAAAAACATGGACCACGGTCAAAACCCGGAACCAGAAAATCAAGCATCAAATAAACTTATTCAAAAAATAAAAATAAAAAATAAAAATAAAAAACAAATTGTATTAGGTTACGGGGCGAGTAAAATTTAATAATGTACGACCGGTTTCGGAAACAATGTTTCCATCGTCAGGTACAATTTTTTTTTTTTTTTTTTAAATGAAAGGTTACAAAGTGAATGCCTCATCAATTAATGATAAACTTATTCAATTCAAATCTTTAATGCAAGGATCTCTAACATACAAACGTATCCAGCCCATAATAAAATTATGATGATTTATTTGTTACTGTAACTTTTCACCAAAAATCTTATTAAAATATTCTTTTCATCTTTTTTTTGAGAATGTCTCCGCTAACATTTTTGATTCCCGGAGTTGTAGACCTACAACTTTCAATGTTTTGTCTCACTCAACTGTTGAGCGCTGTAATAGTGTGAATCACAACTCAAGAGCCCTCTGCAAACTTGCTATAGAAAGCCTCAATTCTCAAACAATACCCAGTTGCTGTATGTCTGGATGAACCTTTGGTGACCAGCCTTACTTAATAAATATTCTAAAATTTCACCAAGAAGTGATTTTGGGCTCGCCACTGGTTTCAACCCAAAGATTCAACAGATACTATAAGGTAATTATTCATTAATAATTCACGCACACAAGTACGTCGCTGTGCGCGAACTTTGCTTGAATGTTCGCGCACAATTTGTTGCTGTTCGCTTGCGTGAGTCGACCGAAACAAACATTTGTACTACACACTGTGTGGCACAGTTTGGCACACTGGTGGAATCGTACCTTTAGTTATTCAAGAACAAAAATCACAAAGGTTTAGCACATATTTCAACTTGCAGTCTTTTGAATTCTTGAACACAGATGTCAGAGATAAGTTGAAAGTTGGATGACATCTATGATTGTCAGCCGCATTGAATGCAAGTTTACACTTGACGCCTATGCAAATCAACTGTAATAAAATAATATTAAATAAAATAATATTAAAATAAAAGGTTTATGAATTTTTCAACTCAGCGAAGAGCACATTCGAAATATGAATGGTATATTTTTGTGCTCCGCCGGGATCCGAATCCACAACCTTCCATTTACGAGTCCGAAGTGTTGCCACTGGACTACGGACCGGTCCAACCGAGATTGACAGCTGTGGGTGGCCCTTGGCTGAATCCAGGATTCTCCTCCACTCTCACCCCGCCCCAACACATTAAACCTCAAATGGTAAACATAAAGTAAATGGCAAGTTTACCCTGAGCTGGGATCCGCTGAACCAAGCCGTGCTGTTGGAGTACATGCAGATGACGTGCTCGCCCGGCGCGTGGGACGTGAAGGAGATCATGCCCTCGGAGCTGTACACCCGGGACAGCATGGTCTTGTCGTCGGGGTCCCGCACCTCCACGTGCATCCCGATGCCCGGCGAGGATGGCATGTAGCCTCCTGAGCGCGGGTCATACAGCTCCACCTTGTAATTGACTGCAAGGAAAACACACAATATATACACCAATAATTTATTTGGAAGATACGCAACTAAGCTGCACATATAGTGTATCTTCTTGTCTGCGTTATCCCCGAAGGGATTGCATGTGGTGATTTGGGACCTATTTATTTTTACGGGTAAGGGGGCCGGCCTTACACCAACCACTTCTGTTGAAGTGGGAGTATCCCAGCTTCCAAGGGGGGTGGTTCTCATTTCTTGTGAAGGCTGAGTAAAAGTTGCCAGTATTTTGGGTTGAAATAAACACCAAAACAGAAAGAAAATCATTTCTGACACCCTCGGTGGGGATCGAAGCCTTGCTCTCAGTATAGAATGCAAAAAAATTACCAACTGAGCTATTGACCGGACTTTTTATGAGCTTGGTAATCGCTACAAAGCGCCAACTCTCATGCAAGACCCAGTTGCTGTAAGGCTGGATGGACCTTTGGTGACCGACAAAGATACACATAATTACAGAGCGCCGTTTTTGGGTGTCAGACCTCAAGGGCCCTCTCAAATCACGGATGAGATTTTTTGTAAAAAAGCGTTTTTAGTGCCCCTTTAAAGATACCAGCAGTTTTTGCCTTCATCACATTAGGTGGTACCTAATCTGTTCCACTCCATTGGGCCCGCAAACCAATACAATATGAAAGAAATAAGGAAAAAGTGCAGTTCGGAACACACTAAAGAAAGGTTTACTTTTGCCAATGCCACCTCTGATTAAGGGAAGGAGGCAAAACATGCTGACTTTTTGTTAATTTGAGGTTGAGTTTTGCTTTGCAAGTACACACACAGCGTAAGCAAGCGCCGACTTAGACGTTGTTGGCCGTGCATGAAGTGTGAATTTTAAATTGTTGTATATCTTTGCAACTTTGATTATAGATTTAATAATAAATTAACACGTACCGATGACAGTAGTTTCATCTGGGATTTCTTCTATGAAACATTTGCGCTCAGTTTCGCCTATGTGGAAGTATAACGCTATTGATGAATTGAAAAATAGAAATAAAACTAGGAATATTAAATTACGCATATTGATAGGGTTCTATTTCACAGTTTATTGTCCTTTTTATCCCAGTCGGCCTGCCAAATATTTGGAAATATGGATCACACGTCACCCTGCGACTAAATGGGGAAAAAATCAAATTCCCAACACAATACCTATAAATTAATAGGTACTACCATAAGCATGGCAGGTAACTTTATCAGTTTTCAGCTCTAAATTTTTTTAAGAAACATACAAAACGTCAGAAAAAAATAACCTCACTTAATAAATGACAGACGAACCAATGTGGAAATATTGACATCGTGTTTGTTGAGCAATCGTAAAAGATGACAGGATATGAAATAAGAATTATCGACAATCAAAAGGTAAAGCCCTAAAAAGTATCAATAATTTTAATTCAGTTTAATTTTTCATCACTTTGAATTGTAAATTAATGAAACATACTTTCAGGGCAAAGGCTTATTTGCTACGAAAACATTTAAAGAGGGAGATGTGATCCTGGAGGAGTACCCCATCGTCTCGTGTCAGTTTGCGTGGAATGCGGCGTACAAATACTTAGCCTGTGACTTTTGTATGCGGTATGTAATGTCTGTCTTCTTTTCTTATAAAATTAAAACTTGACCGGTCCGTAGCTCAGTAGTAACACTGCGGACTCTGAATGGGAAGGTTGTGGGTTCGATTCCCGGCGGAGCACAAAAAATATACCATTTATATTTTCAAATTTGCTCTTCGCCGGGTTGAAAAATTCATAAAACCTTTACCAATGACCGGTCACCAAAGGTCCATCCAGCCTTACAGCAACTGGGTCTTGCTTGAGAATTGGCGCTTTGTAGCGACGACGATCAAGCTCGTAAAAAGGTCGATAGATCAATTGGTAGAATGCTTGCATTCCATGCCAAGAGCAAGGGTTCAATCTCAAAAGTTTACTCAGCCTTCACAAGAAATGAGAACCAGCCCCCCCCCCCCCCCGGGAGCTGGGAAACCCCCACTTCAACTGAAAGTGGTTGGTGTGAGGCCGGCCCCCTTACTTCTATACAAGTGTGACTTTGCCTGCCGAGAAAGATGTTCTAAACTCAAATTTGTCCATGCCTGTCAAAACTCCACTGTTTTTATGTATGACGATATATTTTAATTTAGAATGTATGTTTTTTTGTTGTTGTTATTTTAAGGCCGTTGGAAGCAGCTGAGCAGAATGTCCGCAGGTTGGCAGCCAAGCCTGACTTGGTGTTGCCATACCCAGAGTGCTGTAATACAAATCTGGAGCTGATAGTGTTGTGCGAGGGCTGCGGGGTGGCTTACTGTTCAGAGTCTTGTAAAGGAGCGGCCTATGATTCTTACCATCGTACTCTGTGTTATAATCCTACAGATGTGGGCCATCCTCTCACGCAGCTTATGGATGCCTGGAAGTGAGTATTGAGTGTTTCATTCTTCGCTATAATTCTGAAAAGAAAACACAATCTAAATCCCCGTAAGAATATGTCGACACCTTCAAGGTAAAACTGAATATGTGACATATTAAGCTAACATGAGTTTCCCAGAAAAATGCACCTTTTTCCCTATTTTGTAGGAGAGAAAACAGAAAACACTTCAAGAGTGGGAAAATCCTGTAGTTTGGAAGTTTTTCATGAGCACTGGTATGAGGTTGACCACCCATACTGTAAAAAATGGTTCACTTTGCCAATGTCACCCCTGTTTCAGGGAAGGTCGGCAAGAGTTGCAGGGCTTATGTTCATTTGAGATTGGGTTTTTTATATTGTAGGTCCACATGCGGCATGTGTGAGCGTGAAATTATGCATGTCTGCTTGTGGAAATGCATTTTATATGAATCTCAAATGATACATATCTTTGCAGCTTAGATTTAGATTTAGATTTAGACTTCCTTATAATTAGTTCACTTACTATGAGAAGGTACTCGCAATATAATATTTTATCCACAATATTGCAAATCAGTGAATGAGTACTTATTCAGTTTTATCTGTACGGTGGCGATATTTTTTTTTTTTAAATCTCGATTCTCCACTCCAACTGAAGTAGCTGACATAAGGTCGGCTCCCTTACCTATAAAATAAATAGGTTCCTCGCGCCATATGCTGTAAGAATTTCAAATATATGTGGAGCTTAGTTGTATTTTTTTTCCAAAATTCTACTTGTGAATTAAATAGCTATGGAAATGGTTACCTACTCTTATAATTGTTAACTCACTTTGCAGACAAATACATTACCCACCGGAAACAACCAGCATGATGTTGCTGGTTCGTATCCTGGCCATGATAAAGCAGTCGCAAGATGGAGAGATGACGTGCAACCTGTTCAAACAATTCTGCCATCGCACAGTCAACGAGGACGCGCAGCTGATCCACAAGATGCTGGGGGACAAGTTCATCAACCAGCTAGACATGATGAGGGAGATGACAGCCAAGGTCATGTCGGGGGATCATATACAGCAGGTGACTTCATTGCTAATGGTGGCAGTCATCAGTCACTTAAAAATCAAGTTACAATTAATAAAGCAAAGAGTGGTTTGAAAAACGATTTGTACTCCTTAATTTAAATACTTTAATTCTTCAAGTTTACTCAACTTTCACAGAAAGTGTGCCTGCTCTTTTGGAAGTACGGAAAAAACCTTTTCTAATGCAAAAATTGGAGTAAGTCCGGTCACCGTATGTGTGAAAATACATTTTTTTTTTTTTTTTTTTTTTATTTATCATAATATTTTACAATTTTATTCTAAGATATTTACTATTTATCATATTATGTTTACATTTATTTCTAACCCTCATGCGAAAGCAGATGCTTGTGTGCATTAACCCGTGGGACGCCGGAACGCAGATCTGCGCTGTCCCCGTAGACCGCCGGAACGTAGATCTGCGCCTCAAGGACGTATCGCGATTTTTTTTTTTTTTCTCTAGTTTTCTTCAAGCAATAAGACCGAAAATCGCTCAACATGTTCCTATTGGATGAAGCCATCAACCAATTAAATCTCAGCATTAATTTCGGTGAGGAAGGGCCTGTGGAAAATATTCAAAAGTTCGAAAGTTTTTGTCGTGAGTGGACGTGCGTGGTTCGAGAAAATTTACGAATTGTAAATACAACAGCAAAAAAATGTAAGTAAAGTGTATATTTTCTGTATTTAGACCATTATCCTAATAGTATTGAATAAAAACATTACGAATAAGTAAGTAAAATCATTTGATAAATCAACATAAACTTTGATACTGACTGTTAGTCAGAGCAACGGTACTTTTGAATATTTTATTTCTTCATATTCTTATTCTACCGTGAATATG
This sequence comes from Agapetus fuscipes, assembly GCA_951799405.1. Classification (NCBI taxonomy): domain Eukaryota; kingdom Metazoa; phylum Arthropoda; class Insecta; order Trichoptera; family Glossosomatidae; genus Agapetus; species Agapetus fuscipes. The sequence continues at coordinate 4,825 of CATOGX010000058.1, read as the reverse complement.
TTTTATACACAGTTTTGAAGATAATTTTGTAAGCATTTCGTTGAAATACAACAATAGAAGCAAGCTAGAGTATTTTTTTTCTAAATTATTGTCGAAACTTGTAGGTAGCAGTCGGAGCGCAGATCTGCGCTTCCGGCGGAGGGGTTTAGGTACAGGCTGGTTCGAAACATTTTGACCCTTGTATGCCCAAACGTATTTCCGTCAAATATTTGTTGTCAAGTAATGCACTAAAAATTAGTAAGTGGTAAAATATGACACAGTGTGCACAAAGCCAAAAGTAAGTTTTATACAGACTAGATCTGTTCTGAATTTCTGAAATTGTGTTTTTATTATTTCGTCTTTTTTTTCTATTGCACTCGAAAGAGGCTAAAATTAAATTACGTTTGAGGGTGAATTTCGTATGTACTTGGTCTTTTTAGACTTTCTTATTTTTTCTTTTTTTTTTAAATGCACTTAAGAGAAGCAAAAAAGAAATTTAATGTCGGCGTGAAATTTGTACAGACCAAGTCTTCAGTGTTTCTTAAATTGTGTTGTTTTTATTATTTCCCCTTTTTTCATTTGCAAAGGAAGATTATTTTTGTTATTGTGAAAATTTGATTTGTGAATAATGGGACATGACGCAGGCGGGGCTCGAACCGGCACTAGTGTCAATAATGCTAATGCGAGTGCCAATGTCTTATCTCCTCGACCATCCCGGCAACAGTTTTAAATCCCAGCAACAGAAATAAAAACGACTGCACTAAAAACAAGACCGCATCTCATATTATTTTGCATAGTAAAAAAAAAATAAAAAAGCTTATTTTTTGGAAAAACAAACAATTTAAAACTATTACCTATATCTCAAAAAATCTGTTCAAAATATTTTATATATAATAATCCTGTATGCATTATTGCTACTTTATGTCCCACAGAAACATCTAGGATCTGCTAACATATTTTATTGTTTTTTGTAGATGGATTCAAACAATGAGGGGGGTGAGATGGCGTACCGGGTGATACGGTCACCTGAGGGAACCCTTCAGGTGATACCTGAGGAGGGTATCCCAATACGGTCCGTAAGGACGAGCTCTGGAGCTATTCAGGTAAAAATTTAATTTCATTCATATTTTCAAAACCGAACTTTGCAAAATCTACTTTGCAAAGATATATTAATATTTAACCTATCTAGCCCCAGCGATTTTGTAAAAAAGCGCCCAGAGCAGAGCGATTTCCTTGAGATGTTTTGAATAAATACCTGAAGCAACAATATCTTTAAAAAAATTGGCACTTAAATCTTAATCAACTTATTTGTTTATACAACATTCAAGCTAAATAAATAACCTTGAAATAAAAACAAGTAAAAACTAACAAAAAACATCACTTAAATATTGGATTTTTGGTTATGTGAATATTTTCCCCCTTTGGCTTAATTTTTTGTGTCAGTTTTTGTGTTTCAACATTTCATTTCAACACTACGAGATAGATTTAAAAGAGTTGTAATTTTACAGAGAATTTATCCAAATTACATATGCCAATGTCACCCCTGTTTCAGGGAAGGTCGGCAAAAGTTGTGGGGCTTATGTTCATTTGAGGTTTGGATTTTATTTGTAAGTACACATTCAGCATTTGTAAGCGCGAACTACACTTGTTGGTTTGTGGGCATACATCTGAGAGCTTTAAATGAATATATCCTTGCAACTTAGATTATAGATTATAGACATATAACTTTGATGTGCTTTGAAGCATTCTAAAGGTCCGATTGCTATTCTTTAACTTCACGGGCCCAAAATTAATTCTACCATTTTTATTTGTTTCAGGCTGTACGAGTTCACCATGAGGAGCCCAACAGGATGGAGGAAGAGCCTTCTCTTTCTGCTGCGGTTAGTCAGTTATAAATACAGCTGTTCTTACATGTACCCATGAAATGAATGCTTTAACTGTATTTTGTTTTTCTAGAATCAAGACCATGAGGCTGATTCGGGCAGTGACGAGGATGAGGAGGAAGTCCTGGATCTCCCTCTTGAACGCCTCGAGGAAGAGGATATCGGGCTCCTTATAGAGTTGGAAGATTCGGAGGAGGAAGGTGAAATGAGTGAGCAACCTTTTTATTGGTCCGATAATTTTGCTGACTTCACAGGCGTTGAAGAGAGGTACGAGCGGCAATCAGGGCCAAATATTGAGGAAACTTCCCCAAGTGGCATTTTTAAGTCTATTTGGAACCTCCAAATAATGCTGATGATTGTCGCTCAGACCAATAAATATGCATGGGAAACGATTGCCTCTCTATGCGAAACCGAAGATGGCATCTCGGCTGGGTCTCGTCTTAATGACTGGAAGGAGACCACCGTGGATGAAATGTATCGGTTCTTCGCTGTTTTGATCTATATGTCACTCTGTCAGAGAAGTAGGCTTGCGGATTACTGGGATACAGCTGTTCTGGGTATGTCAAACTTCAGAAAAATTATGAGCAAAAATCGTTTTTCCTTGATTTTGAAATTTCTACATTTTGTAGACAACGATGAGCTCACAGACTCAGTGCGTGGATATGAGAGAAAGGTTTTTAAAATTGCTCCTATCGTCGAACATTGCAATAGAAGATTCGCAGAAATTTATGTTCCTCAAAGAGAGCTCAGCATCGATGAGTCTTTGTTATTATGGAAGGGTCGCTTGTCGTTTGTCCAGTGCATTAGGACAAAAGCCGCGAGATTCGGCATTAAGTCTTACGAGCTTTGCGAAGCAGTATCCGGATATCTTATGAAATGTATGATTTATGCGGGGAGAAACGATGATTTGGGGCAAGCTATTCATGGTTTTTCCAACGCGACTTCTAAAATTGTCCTGAAACTTGCCGAGGATTACCTCGGAAAAGGCCATTGCCTGTATATGGACAATTTCTATAATTCCGTTGGGTTAGCCCGTTTCCTGAAAAGGAATCGCACAGATGTAGTAGGGACTTTGAACCGCCGAAGATTGGAAACGCCTACTAACATCAAAGAGATAAACGACCGCCGAATGCCACGGGGGGATATTGTGGCTACACACTGTGGGGATGTGACAGTGCTCGCTTGGAAGGATGTCAGGTTGGTATCTACGATATCAACTTTCCACAAAAATGACATGGTTCCAGGCAGCAGAGCAGGCGTTGACCGCAATATACCACATGTAGTCAAAGACTACAATAAATACATGGGGGGTGTAGATCTTAAGGACCAAGTACTGTCCATGTATTTATTAGAGCGCAAAAGAAGTCTCAAGTGGTATATGAAAGTTTTTAGGCGCTTGCTCAACACTAGTATCCACAATAGCTATGTAGTCTATAGGTGCAATGATACTAGTTTAAATAATCGGAAATTTCGATTAGCCTTGGCGAAGGCCCTTTCCCTGGAGGGTGAGCATACCCAGAGAACTAGGCCCGCTGCATCCTCAAGCAACCTCTCAGAGCGATATAGTCCAGGAAATCATTTCCCAGCATATGTCTTGAACGCAAATCGGGCCAATAAAAAGGACATTAAGCACAAGAGGGGACGTTGCATGCATTGCGTGTCTCTGAAACTGAGAACGGAGACAAATGCTCAGTGCACTACATGCAATGTCTTCCTCTGTCTTGGTCAATGTTGGGTGGACTATCACACCCCACCTAACCAATAGTGATTTACTAAATGGTGCGTGAGATCTCAAGTAGTGTTTTACACGCCCCGGTTTTTTTCCCGGTGAAGTGTGGTATCATGTTCGTTAGCTTGCACGGCTTACATGACTTAACACTTTTCCGACTGGAAAACCGGGGCGTTTGAAAAAAAAACTTAGAGGATCTCACACCCCACTTAGTAAATAATGACTAAAAATTAGATGAGGTGTTAGACGCCCTGGTTTCTTCCCTGACATGTCGTACTTGATCAACACGTGGGGGAAGAAATAAGGGTGTGTGAAATCCAACTTTATTTATCTGGGTTGTTTTTATTTTTCTTTTTTGTTTTTTAATTGTTTTTTTTTCACTTGCACTCACTCATTTCACTTTCACTTGAGTAACTAAAAGTAAGTTTTATTTCGGCGTGAAATTTGTACAAAGTAGGTCTTTTAAGTCTTTCTTTTGTTTTGTTTGTATTGTTTTTCCTATTTTTCACTTTTCTCCAAAGAAGCTGAAAAAATGTGTTATGTTTCGGCGTGAATTTCGTAAATATACTATGTGAATACTAGGTCTGTTCATACTTCTTTTATTGTGCTGTTTAAATGTTTTTCTACTCCCATTTGGTAATTTACTAATTACAAAACGGCTAACGCAATCACAATGACATACATTTCTACACCCGTTGCATAATGTTACATTACGCAACCGGTTACCGTGTTGAAATGAGAATATGCGCAATGAGAGTTTTAGTAGGCACATGCGCGGTTGTGCAAATGTATGATTTCATAGAGGTAAAAAACCCTTAGAAGTTATTGTGCATACCTATTCTAGTAATCATACATTTTTCCTTACGAGAAAATAAATATAACATTGATTTTAACTTCTACTATCTGCAATAATTGTAAATAATAACTTCAATTATATTCCGTTCATAATTCTTTGGTTCGCCATCTTTGTCCATACCCATCAATATAAAATATATAGATGCAGCGTCTTAGTTGATTTGTGCGCCAAACAAAAGCACGCTTGTTTTAAGCGGGGTTTTATTAAAATCACTTACCAGGCAACTGCCATGTTCATATCTGTTTTTGACGTAAATAACTTATACCTAATATTTTCGCTGTTTACCGATAGCTAGTTTTCGTCTTAGTTTGTCACAATCGGAAAAAACAGACGTTGTCTATCTATGTACTTTCTATTGATCCGTTTACAAAGTCACGC
>CATOGX010000057.1:0-57267 GCA_951799405.1 Agapetus fuscipes | reverse complement strand
AGGCAAAAATATTGGAGTCCTCGGACTCATAGTTACTGAGATATCAAGTGTAATAAATATGAGATGCACTTATAAGTGCGAGCATAAACCACGGAAGTTCCACATACATACGTTGTTCATGCTCTAAGCGGGAACGCATTATTTCACATAAATAAATATTGATAAAAGAAGAAAAACAGTTTATACAGATCAAAAATATCTCGTCTAGTTTAGAAGTTATGATGGTGTATCTAAAGTGCACATTTTCACTAAAACTCGTCTCCTGCACATTTTACTAGATGTGACTACCGTTGTTTATGCTCGAAGGTACAGATATACGGATCCGACACCCGACAAGTGGGAACGAGCTCTTATTCTTTAGCTAAGACCATAAAGTGTAAGAAACAAAAACGGCAGATTTAGGATATAAAGGGCTGTTGTCACATTTGTCTAATGTTGTGTTGATGTTTGTCGGCAAGGTACAGCAGTGAGCCCCGCCTGTCCGAGGCCGAGACTCCGCCCCTGGTGCGCCGCCAGGCGAGCGCCCGGCGCAGGCCCGCGGCGGCTGCGGCGCCCACGGCCTCGCCCAGCAGCCGCCACAGGAGGTCCGCCGCCTTCCTGGACGTGCCGGGCGCGGAGGACGAGGACTCCTACAGGCTGAGGACCTTCAATGTCAACAATAAAGGGGGTGAGTCAGCAGTTCATCCTACAATGCGATCCAAAACCACTCATTTTGAAGTCAAGACATACTCGTGTATTTATTCATATTAAACGAACATAGGGGTTTTTACATAGTATGTCACAGAAAAATACGTATAATAATAATATACGGATGATTTATTTGGTGAGCGCTGTTTTTGTGTGAATTTTCTGCGATCTTACGTTTTGTACTATAGTTTTTGTGCTCCGCCGGGATCGGGGAACCCACGACGTTCCATTTACGAGTCCGAAGCGTTACCACTAGCTTACGGACCGGTCCGGTTCTTTGTTATTGTAGGTACTTAACACAAATTTTGAACCATTGAGTAATAACATAGAGAAGCGGAAACTAACTTACTGCATTGATACATACTATAGTCCACATTTGTCTCAGTCCTGTCAAACGTTGCAGTGGTGCAGTCATATTTTCATATGACATTTTCATACAGCCATTTTGTCCTAATCCATTTTGTATTTCGACACCCAATTATAACACATGCAATAATATCTAAAAATAATGCCTTTTTCCTGTGAAATTCGTCAATTTTAGCGGTCACAAGGTTTATAATGTGTGTGTGCTATGTTCGGACTAGTTCGGGCAGCCATTAATTTGCAATGTTACCAATTTTTTTATAAATATTTTTACATTAGCACAAGTTTTTTTGTACACATGCAAATGCATTTGTAAAGCTCTTTGTTCTCTTTCTTACTAAGGTAATTATCTTAAGTAAGTTGAAACAGATATAGAATGATTTTCTCTACGTTTCATCGGAGTCATATCCGACGTCTTCAGGAGACGTGTGTCCTCTACAAAGAGGAACCACGAACATGAAGACGTCGGATATGACTCCGATGAAACGCAGAGAAAATCGTTCTTCTCTTTTGCACGGTCAGTAAAATCCGTTTTTTCATTCTTAAAAATGTCTAACGACCGTAATCATAATTTAAGATATAGGATGTCTATTTTCGTTAAAATATTTTTTAGTCCGCAGATATCATAAGTCAATGATTTTAACAATACCAAATATGACATGAAACCATCGAAAGTGAAGTTTTACAAAATGCCGACATTAGTTCCATTTGCCTCCATGTTCAGTTTACGCTGTGTAGCCAGAAACTATCATTGTTATTGTACTCCACGCATGTTTTGAGCTGTCTCGCCCAAACGGCTTCCACTCCACTCTCTCAATTTTTGGGGAATTCTCCTACGAGAGTAAACACTCGTCTGTGCGAAGTGCACAGTGTCTGCTATAATATCCCGCTATGTGCTCCGCTATACTTAGCGATCGCCAGTGGAGCAAGGGCGCACTAATTCAGTCTCTCCACGGGAATAAGGTCAGCCGTGCCGGAGAGCAAAACAAAACCAGACTGAAATACCGGCGACGAGGTGGAGATCAAAGTCCTGCCACCCTTGCACCTGTGAAGCACCGGGATGTCGTGGAGATTTCACCTGGAAGTCTCATCCCCACGGTAATTCTTACCTACCAAATATCGGTAATATTTGTACAAAGACCTGTCAATCCAAGATGGCCGCAAGTAAAAAGCTGATTGGTCTTTATACAAATGTTACCGATATTGGGTAGGTTAGAATTACCATGGCGATGAGACTTCCAGCTCTGGGGTGGAAGTCTTGACGACCGTCGGTAGATCTTACCGAATCTATTTGAAGATAGGATGGATGCGACGTATCAACGTCTGATTCATTTTATATGGATGTTTTTTTGGCGTTGTATCTTTAAATATATACGGTAAGATCTTCCGATGGCCGTCGAGACTTCCACCCCTGGTTTAGTCGCACCGCTCGAACCGCCCTTTCTCCGGGTCTGTTAACAGATTTCCACTGAAAAATAATTGAAATATTTGTTAAAATTTTTAAAAAATTTAATAAAAAATAAGTCCGGTCGATAGCTCAGTTGGTAGAGTGCTTGCATTCTACCCCGTGAGCTCGGGTTCGAATCCCACCGAGGAGGGTGTCAGAAATGATTTCCGATTTCGGTGTTTATTACAAACCCCATAATAAAATACCGGCAAGGTTTACTCAGCCTTCACAAGAAATGAGTACCAGCCCCCTCGGGAGCTGGGAAACCCCCACTTCAACTGAAGTGGTTGGCGTAAGGCCGGCCCCCTTACCTGTAAAAATAAATAGGTTCAACTCGCCACATGCGACCCCTTCGGGGATAACGCGGCAAGAAGTTACACTATATGTGTAGCTTAGTTGCGTAGTTGCGTTGCGTTTGTTGTAGAGCTCCAACAAAGGTCCAACTTTACCTGTTTGAAATTCAAGCAGATACAAAGTATCGAGGGCTACGAGATGGTAATTAATACCAATTAAATTGGAAATCTGTGATGGCCGCAGGTGAACAGCTGATTAATAATTCTACGTATTTCATAAAAAAGTACCTAAACGTCACTCGGTACATTTGGCGACCTATCATTCCGGTAGCTGACAATGTCGAGACTCGCATTGATACCGCTTACCGTCGTTACCTGTCCCCATACAAAAAAAATAAACAAAATGGCCGCAGGTGAACAGCTGATTAGAGATTGACAGGTGTTCATACTAATCTGAACGACAATCGGTAGGTAGGATCTACCGTTTGTGTTGAGACTGCCAGCCCTGGGCTATTAGCTGCGTAGTGTGGTGTTACCGTTTTTTTGAAATACTGAAAAAATGTAGCGATTAATATTGGTTTTGAAGAAAACAGGATAAAATTGGGATGTTAACTAATATTACCAGTAGCTCGTTCCATAAGCGGGCAGTTTGGCAAAGGAATGAGTCGTGAAAACACCAAGTTCTCATAGTTTTTTTTTATCGGCTGCAAATGGATGAATGTGAGCCGTTCTACGAGTTGCCCTTGTTGTGACGAGAGTAGGAGGTATAAGTGAAGATATTTCATCAGCACAGACACCGTTATTATTTTATTTTCTTATTTTATTTCCTTATTTTATTTCCTTATTTCACTTCCTTATTTTATTTCAATATCAACCTATCATGTTTTCAATATCAACCTATTTTGTTTTCAATATCAACCTATTTGGTTCCACAATATCTTTGGGTTGGTAAATACCACGTTGATTTCCAATATAAAATGTTTTTGTCCCCCCGTTTCATATTTTATTCAAGCGATTGCTTTCATTTCGCTTCATTTCATCCAGCGTATGAAAAAATAAAAAGGATTTTTTATTCACTATTCAATGTTAAGTCAATAAAATGTATACAAACTTTTTATTGAATGAAAAACCTACATTTTAATTGTTTCATTACATGTCCATTCCCTTCCCGGGCAGACCAGTCGATAGCTCTATAATAATTATCTATAATCTAAGCTGCAAAGATATGTTAACATTTAAGGCTCATATTAAATGCATGCCCACAGACAGGCACATGTAGGTTCGCGCCTACACATTCTGCATGCGTGCATACAAATAAACAAAACCTAACATAAACATAAATCGCAGAGGTATTGTTTACGAGTTTGTTCGTCGCTACAAAGCACCAATACTTAAACATTTAAACCTAACCTAACCTAACATAAACATAAACCTTGCAAGTCCTGCCGCCGTTCCCTGAACCGGGGTGACATTAGCAAAAGTAAACCGATTTTTACAGCACGGGTGGTCAGCCAGTTGGTAGAATGCTTGTAATCTATGCCAGAGGACTGGGTTTCGATCCACACCAAGGGTGTAAGAATTTTTTCCTGTTTCTGTGCTAGCAATCCATGCCGAGAGCTCGGGTTCGAATCCCAACGAGAGCGTCAGAAATGATTTCTCGTTTCAGTGTATATTTTAAGCCCAAATAAAAAACCGGCAAGGCTTACTCAGCCAACGAAAGAAATGAAAACCATCCTTGGGAAACTCCAATTTTAATTGAATTGGTCGACGGTGAGTGGGACCTTTTAATTTTTACAGGTAAGAATGCTGGCCTTACGTCAACCACTTCAGTTGAAGAGGGAGTTTCCCAGCTCCCGATGGGGTTGGTACCTACCTACTCATTTCTTGCGAAGGCTGACTAAACCTTGCCGGTATTATATTTTGGGTTTGGAATAAACAACAAAAATGGAAATAAGTTCTGTCACCCTCGGTGGGAATCGAATCCGAGCCCTCGGCATGGAATGCAAGCAGTGCAATGTTGACATGTCAAAAACATGTGAAGTAAAAAATAAAGCTCTGAATGTTTTTTTTTGCCGCTGCAGTTGCCGGCATGGGAATGAAAAAAGAATGACCGGGAAAGAGTGGGTGGAGCTAATAATAGACTATGTGCTGCGACGCATAATAACAGTGGTTTTTTACGCCCCGTTGGAGAAATATGGGACTAACGTAAAAAAGGAGTGATGCTTTCCGGGATCGGTTGCCGTGGTCTGTGGAAGCTGGAGATTCTGTTCTCATGAGAACTGTGATTCTGTTCTCATCAAGATCATCTTCATCATCACACTTCACGCTGAAGAAGCCCATCGTAGAAATGAGCGAAACGTCCGTAAGCTCCAGCCCCCACAGACCACGGCAACAGATCCCAGAAAACATCACTCCAGCATCTTCAGCTGGCAGTGTAACTCTAAAACTCTTATTTAACGTAAAAAAAAATGTCACGTGTATTTGAGGGTTCCACGACAAATCGGTCACAGAAAAACTGTCAGCTCGCAGGCAGCTCGGCCATGGACATTTTGGTCACACGACAGTTCGTCCACGTGACTTTATAGTCAACAGCACTTCGGTCACAGACAATTTGGGCTCAGATAACTCGTCCACAGACATATTGGTCACGGACATTTTGGTCACAAGACAGGTAGTTCACATGACTTTTCGGCCAACAGCATTTCGGTTACAGACAATTCAGGTTCAGATAGTTCGTTCACAGACACATTGGTCACATAACTTTGTGGTAAAACTGACTAATTGACATATTAAGCTAACCTATGACCTGTTCGTAGTAGTCCAGTGTCAACACTTCGGACTCATAAATGGAAGGTTGTGGGTTCGAATCTTGGCGGAGCACAAAAAACCATTTATACTTTCAAATATGCTCATCGCTGGTTTGAAAAATTCATAAAGCCTTTACCAAAGACCGGTCACCAAAGGTCTATCAAGCCTTACAGCAACTGGGTATTGCTTGAGTATTGGTGCTTTGTAGCGACGAACAAGCTCGTAAACAACACCTCTGCGGCACTACAACAAGTGTCATAGACCCCTAGAGTGTCTGAAATTTAGGGAGTCTCTCGCACAGGATTTAAAAAAAAACATGTGTTCCTCAGATAAATGCACCTTTTTTTTCTATTTTCTACGAGAGAAAACACTAATAGTATGAAAGTCCCGTAGTTTAGAAGTTTGTCATAAGTATTACTTATTATGAATTCACTTACTATGAGAAGTTACACCCAATAAAATGTTTGATCAACGATTTCTAAACTCAGTGAATTAGCACTTTTTCAGTTAACCTTTATAAAGTGGGGATATTCTCTTTTATACCACATCGGTACTCACAAATATATCAATGTATTTTCATTTCCTTGACGATATTTACAAATAAACCAAAAAAACATTTATCTGGTCACGCGAAGTCTACGAAAAGAAAAACAAACTGTGATTCACAAGATGAAAACTCCTCACTACATTATAAAATGATTTTTTGGGTACTAACTTTGATTTACGACGATCGTTTCACTTTTTTTCTTCGTAAAAAAATGAAGTTTTTTGTAATTTTAAGGTACATAAATTAAATACAACTTTTAGAGGAAAACTGATTTTATTTAAGAAAATACAAAATATTATATTTTCGTTGTAAAGAATCAAAGACAGCATAAAATTAATTTATTCTCATACTTTTATAACAATAAGTTTATTTATTTGGTGAGTGTTATTTGTATGTGAATCAAATCTCAAGAGCTTTCTGTAAGCTTGGTTGTAGCTTTATAAAGAGTAAATTCTCCAGCAAGACCCAGTTGCTGTAAGGCTGAATGGAGCTTTGGTGACCGGCCGTTTTTATAAGGCAAATGATTTTTCAACCCAGCGAAGAACATATTTTTTTTTTTTTTAAATCTACAAGGCATTGAATTCAGGAGCTTTGGATATTGAATCCGAGGCGTTAACCACTAATCTACGGACCAATGTTATTTAATTAATAATTATAGGTTTCAATATTAGGATGATTACTTTGATGAGGCAGTTTTTGTGTGAATCACATTTCAAGAGTCCTCTCCTACTTGTCGCTGATAAAGAGAGCGCCGATTCTCAAGCAAGACCCAGTTGCTGTAAACCTAGATAGACCTTTTGGTGACGTGTAAACGTAGATTTTTTTTTTGAACATAGCAAAAAGCACATATTTTTATTTATCTTTATATTTATTATATTTCCGGGATGAACCCAAATATTTCGTCAACGGATCCAAAGCGTTATTCACTGAGCTACGGACCGTTCAGAATAAGAGGTATTTTATATGCGTGTGCTTAGTCCAGGCGCGTGCATAGGGCATAGGCAAACGCATTTCAGAATAATTATTTTCTCCCATTCCTTTAAAAAAACTCATTTGAAATTGACTGGAGTGCTAACGATGGCTCCAATCGAACTTAAATTTTGAATTTTCAAGCTATGTGCTGTCCGGTCGATAGCTCAGTTGGTAGAGTGCTTGCATTCAATGTCGTGAGCTCGGGTTCGAATCCCACCGAGCGTATCAGAAATGATTTCCCGTTTCGGTGTTTATTTCAAACCCCAAAATAAAACACCGGCAAGGTTTACTCAGCCTTCATAAGAAATGAGTACCAGCCCCCTCGGGAGCTGGGAAATCCCCATTTCAACTGAAGTGGTTGCCCCCCTTACCTGTAAAAATAAATAGGTTCCACTCGCCGCATGCGAAACCCTTCGGGGATAACGCGGCAAGAAGTTACACTATATGTGTAGCTTAGTTGCGTTTTTTTTTTCTTTTTGCGAACATCAAGATTAAACGGTTTAATCACATATATTGCCTACCTATTAGGCGCATGTGCCTGTCTGGGATGCACGCCCCTGATGCATACATTAGGCCACTGCCGCTGCTCTTACCAACGCAGACAATACTGGGCGGAGCAACATGGCAAAGAACAATCGCTCTTGCACCGGTCCTGCCTTGAAGTCTGTAAAAAAGTGGCAAAACTCTGATCAGTGGGCAGCGCGTTTAGCATGAGCAGGACCAGTGGGATGAACGTGTTTACAATCTGCTTTGCTTACAGTCGTGCTTATTTCCCGTCCAAACAGAGATGAGTGTAAGCCCCCCATCTGTAAGACAAAAGCTTTTCAAGATACAAAAGATGAACAATAATATACACGAAATATTGTTCATTTTACATGACATATTAACATCGTGATATGGAATAGCTTTCATTGTTGTTTCTGTAATTGTACAACTTGACGTTTCAACCATGGAAGAAGTATTAAATGGAGGGGTCGCACATGTGATTTAGTAACAATCACAGATCACGGAACATAAAGTAACAATCAACATGATTCACCGTCTTTGACACCATACACTGTTTATAATGCTGTCTCGCTCACGACATATGAAATGCTTTTCTCATTTTCTATGTAAGCAACGTGTCTCTACTCCGTCTTCAATCTATTTACAAATCACCAAGGAAACACATGAAATCACTATGGTAACGGATTTGTTAGTAGTGTTGTTGCAAGTATGAAGATATCTGATAAATTCCGAATTCAAAAATGTTCCCACCTCATTGTGTACGGGATGATATTCACAAGTATCTATTACCTCGAGCATAGAAGTTACATACTTGAAGAAGCAAGTACCTACCTATATATTTGAACATCACTAGTTCTAGAAATGGCTGTCACTTTCGCGAACAAAATATTTTGACAAACAAAAAATAAATTTTATCAACGTAATCATATAGAATAGTGAGTGAAATATTATTTCATGTTCTATAACACATTTACTCTCATTTGTTGGCACGTTTAGAAAATACCCAGTTTGGTATTTATATGTATTTTTTTTCCAATTAGGTAACACACCTGTTCACAGTTGGAAGGTTACCGATAGACTGAATTTGGATTTTTTTATGATGAGTGGGGTAGCGCATTGCTAATTCTCAAAGGATTGATTTCTTAGCCTATCCAGTTCTATATATCCATGGTTTCAACTCAATTATTGCGTTTTGTCAGAACTAAATAGAAACTGAAATCTCTTTCTATTGTGACTGTTTCAGTTACTATACGTTTTTTGCAAACGTTATGGATAAGTTTAAACGTGAAGCTGTATACGTGGAGTACTGTGAATAAGTGCTGATTCACTGATTTAAGAATAATATTATAATAATATTAGGATGATTTATTTGATGAGCGCTGTTTTTGTGTGTATCACACCTCAAGAGCCCTCTGCGAGCTTGGTCGTTGCTGTAGAAAGCGCCAATTCTCAAGCAAGACCCAGTTGCTGTAAGGTAGGGTAGACCTTTCAGTGACCGGTCTTTGGTAAAGGTTTATGAATTTTTCAACTCAGCGAAGAGCACATTCGAAATATAAATGGTATATTTTTGTGCTCCGCCGGGATCCGAATCCACAACCTTCCATTTACGAGTCCAAAGTGTTGCCACTGGACTACGGACCGGTCCAAGATGCCAACGACACGCGGTGTACATAAGCGGTAACCCATCCAAGTACTATCCGCGCCCAATGTTTTTGATCATGGATAAAACATTTTATTGGGTGTAACTTCTCATAGTAAGTGAACTAATTATAAGGAAGTGCTCATTTTCCTTGACTTATAGGTTGGTATGAGGCTGACCACCCATGCTGTAAAAAAATGGTTTACTTTGTCAATGTCACCCCTGTGTCAGAGAAGGTCGGCAAAAGTTATAGAGCTTATGATCATTTGAGGTTTGGATTTTATTTGTAAGTACACATCCAGCATTTGTAAGCGCGAACTACACGTGATTGTTTGTGGGCATACATCTGAGAGCTTTAATTCATAATTCATAATTCATAAGGTCTTTATTGTTTTTGTCAATATGTACAAAGTATTACAATAAAAATAAATTTTAAAAATCTAATTACAATAAATACTCCCCAAAGTAAGCATAGCTTGTGTTTTGGGGAGGTGAGGATAAATGAATATAATATCCTTACAACTTAGATTATAGATTATAGATAGATTATAGCTCATGATAAAAATCTAAACTACAGGATGTTCACACATTTTTTAGTTTTCTATTTTCTCTCGAGTAGGAAATCGGAAAAAATGTACATTTATCTGAGAAACTTTTGTTAGCTTAGGACCTGTTGCACCAAACTCCAATCAGACAAAAATCGCAATTAAGTACGATTTCTCCCATCAAATAAAAAATTAGGTTGCACATACGTAAACCAGCTAGTGCAAATCATATTTCCTGTTAAAATTGCATCATATTATTACCCACTTCCGAGAAATATTTAACCGAGGTCCTAGTACCTAATGACTTGGAATGCTATTCCCGCCTCACTGAGGGAACTGGATTCAGAGAGACCATTGAAAAGAAGTCTGAAGACTCACCTCTTCGTCCAGTCATATGGACAAGCGCCTTTGTAGTGACACACTGTCATAAAAGGCGCTATACAAATTGTGGAATTATTACCAGAATTAAGCAATGAATTTTGATGTGTCCATCAAATATTGATCGTTACTATGTCACTTATTCAGTTTTACGTTTAAGGTATCGAAATACAAAACATTGCGTGAATTCCTCTCGATTTCGTCAATAGAACAAATGTTTAAAAACTATATCACTCACTAGGAGTGTTATCGTATATTTCATGCATTTTCGATTTACGCAATCGAGGGGAGTTTATGTAGATGTCGTATACTTGGGGTACTGATTGCTTTATTGTGATGTAAGAGAACAAAAGGAAGGGAAGAACCAGTAAAGTGTAAATAAGAAAGGAAGGGAAGAACCAGTAAAGTGTATTTTGTGAGAGCTCCCTTCTTAGATAAAGTTGCTTTTCCTTAGAGGAAGAAAATTTCGCCTTGGATAAAGGGTTTCCCCTTCTAAGATAAAGTCGTTTTTGCTCACAGGAAGAATATTTCGCCTTGGATAAAGGGTTTCATAAATTTGTTTGCAATAAGCCGGGGAAAGTTGTGCTTTTTGACATTGTATTCTTACGCGTGTCACGAAAAATCGGTCAAAGATAGCTCGTCTATCGACAAATCGATCAAAGGACAGTTCGTCGCGCAAGACTTTTTGGTCACATACAATAGTTGGTCCACATCACAAAAAACTAGCTCTACAAAAAAACTTTGCAATTACTGTAGTTTTAATTTATAGTAGTTTTCTGTATAGATTTTTTGGCTTATAGGTTGATATGAGGCTGACCACCAATACTGTAAAAATGGTTTACTTTTTTAATGCACGACGGTTTGTTCACACGACTTTTCGGTCACATACAATATTGGGTACACACTACACAGACAGCTTTATAATTATAAATCTATAATCTAAGTTGCAAATATATATTACATTTAAGTTTCATATTAAATGCATTGTCACGAGCAGACACGTATTAGTACACGCGTAAAGGTGCCGCATGTGGACTTCCTATATGAAAACCCGATCTCAAATGAACATAAGCCCTGCAACTCTTGCCGACCTTCCCTGAAACAGGGGTGACATTGGCAGAGTGATTAATGTTCACAAATTTATTTTTATTAAACAAAAGTAAAGAAATAAAGTGATATAGTCATCTCTTGACTAGTAGAATTTAACCGTCTACTCAATGCTTCATTACTAATATTATAATATTTCTTTGTTCAGCTTTTTTTGTACATGGTGGCGAATTGCATGTAAACTGTTAATTTACATGAATATACTCGAGTATTATATGTATTTTCTACGTTCGATATAATGAAAATATTGATTATTTTTATCAGTCATCAATATACCAACAGTACCCTTAGTACGAGTTGCAAAACTTGAGAAAAGTAAAGTTTACGGAAAATATTAAAGAGTGATTTCTCCCAAAATCTGCCGTTTTTGTTTCTTACACTTTATGGTCTTAGCAAAAGAGTTACAGTGATGAAAAAAATCAAGTTCAAAACAAACAAAAACGGCAGATTTTGGGAGAAATCACTCTTTAATATTTTCCGTAAACTTAACATTACTCAAGTTTTGCAACTCGTACTAAGGGTACAGTACTCCGAATAGGTCTAAACTTCTATGAACTCTTACTCGGTAACAAAGTCATCGAATATTGAAAAAAATGTATGAAACGTTGTGAAGGCGCTATCCACATTTTCATAGAAAAATTAGAATATTTATGACTTTGTTACGTCGTAAAAGATCTCACAAGTTTGTACTCAAAAGCCCGTTAAACGTGGCTTAGGTAAAAGTCAAATGAGTTCGAATTGTTCTCTATGGGTTATTGTGATGTATTATTGTAATTATTATATTGTGTATAAATATATATATATATATATATATATATATATATATATATATATATATATATGAGGATAATTTATTTTATTTAATTTAATACATGACAAAAGAGCCCCGTTTTTATGTGTGTCACACCTCAAGGGCCCTCCTAATCATGAATGAGATATTTTATAAAGGTGCTGTTTGAGTGCTCCCTTAAAAATGTCAACAGATTCCGAAACCCTCACTCCGGGTGGCAGTCTGTTCCACTCCATTGGTCCCGCAAACCGGAAAGCGCGATCTCCAAAATTAGTGCATATTTGACGGCGAGGCTGCATCAACCTGACAGCGCGACACCCCGCTGACCTAAGTGTCCGCCCCCTCACACTCACCTCAACGGGGGAAAACATGTCTGTCAGATATGATGGAGCCAAACCATTTAGGGCTTTAAATACCATCAAACACACACGGTAGACCACGGTTAGATGGATTTGGCAACGTTGTTCTCTGCAACGTGATCGGGAACTCTGTCGGTATTGCGTTCTTTTAAAAGTAACATGTATCCGCTGTAGTAGCTAAAACTCGAGTACCAATAAAGATCATACAAAGTGGCCCACCATTGTTACTGCCGGCTAGCATTCCCTTTCTAAAGAATACCACAATTATATAACCATATTATTTCGTTTTTTGCAAAAATAGACCAGCCCAAATGTCTTACTCGTGTCACAATGAATCGGTCACACGACATTGTTAGGTTTGAGTTAGTTCTCAGTCGTCGTGCAGAGAGGGTGTCTCCTGAAGACGTTAGCTACGTCACTAACGAAAAATCTAGAATAATGTAAGCTCTTTTATATCGGGTTGTCTAATTTTCGAGTAAATTTTTTAACTGTGTAGTTATTATAATTGTAAATACGGTCACTTTGCCAATGTCACCCCTGTTTCAGGGAAGGTCGGCAAGAGTTGCAGGGATTATGTTCATTTGAGATTGGGTTTTTATATTGTAGGTCCACATGCGGTATGTGTTAGTGCGAAGTATATGTCTGCTTGTGAGGACAGTCTCAGTAGTAGCATCTCAAATTCTAGGTCTTAAGTCATATGTTAAGATGCTCAGAATCACTTTGCATTTTTGTTTGTAAATTTAAAATCATCGAGCCCTAAACCCTCACGGCTATAATCTTTCAGTGATTTCTGAGCCTCCTTTGCTTTGTGTAAACACTTGGGAAAGTGTAGCTTCACGGGAGGGCCTTCTGCCACTCGCATCTCACATAACTTTTGCATGCGAGTCCTGTGACACATCCCCGGATGGGATGGATATACAGGGCGTGGGTCAGTGGAGGGGAGACTGACCCTGAGAGAAGGTGTTGTCTGCTTGTGGGAATGCGTTTAATATGAATCTTAAATGATATATATCTTTGCAGCTTACATTTAGATTTTAGATTTTTTAGCCACACGACAGTTCGTCCACACTACTTTTTTGTCAACGTCAATTCGCTCACATACAAGAAAGGTCTACAGACAGGTCCATCACAGAAAACTTGCTTTCCAAAAAACCTTTGTTATTACTGTAGTTGTAATGAATTGTTGTTTTCTGTGATGGAGCTGTCTGTGCACCTATATTGTATGTGACGGAGGCGTGTTTCCCTTCTTACTGTGGGGTCGGCGACAATTCACGCTGAAGTACTGCCGCGCACATTAAATGAATTATTAAGTTTCAGTTTTTTAATATTATCTCGAAAACTGTTCACATTACCTAAAATATTTTTCAAATACTCTCTACACATTGTATCATTCTATAATTATGAAGAAAAAAAATATGTCCAAAATATTAAACAACAAAATTATAAGAAAAAAATGTGAACAAAAACGTGTTTTTTAAAATATTTTTTTGTAGCGTCATTTTTTAAGTTTTATAAAATATTTTAACTTTAAAATTTAGATAAAAAATTAATAAACACGTGTGATTTTTTCCATTAATGTAACTTCTTTACAAAGGCCATAAAGTGTAAGAAACATTTTTAGTGTGTGTCGTCTGTCGAAACGGGGGGTAGAAAGGAAAGACGCTGACCGGAGAGTCGTGTGGATGAACTGTCGAGTGACCTAGTTGTCCATGGCTGAGCTGTCTATGGATAGGTTGTCTGTGATCGATTTGTCGTAAAACTGTCTAAGTCATCGAAGAAGAAGAAGGTTAGATTATCTTGGAAAGGGAACATGATGTGATCGTTTAATATTGTCTTGTCTTGTATCCTGCCGCCATTCCTCTAGGGGTGGCCAGTACCTCCACATAAGTGCCTCCACTTGACTCTGTCCCTGCATACTTCTTTCATCTCATCTAATTTCATCACTCTTTTCATGCATGCTCTTCTCTTGTTTCCACTCTGTAAATTCCATTCATTCGCAATCTCACTTATCTGATCAATCCATTCTTTTCTAGGTCTTCCCCTTCCACGCTTACCTATTACATTCCCTTTATACACTCTTTTTGTCAGTCGGTCTTCAATCATCCTTTCAATATGTCCAAACCATCGCATCACACTTCTTTGAACTTTCACTTTCACGCTTTCTTTTACTCCGCATTCATTCAGAACCCATTCGTTTCTCACTCTATCTTTCAGTGTTTTTCCTGTCATACTTCTTAAATGAGCCATTTCTACGGTGCATACCTTATTTACTTCTCTTTCATTCACCGTCCATGACTCGCTTCCATACATCAGGGTCGGCAACAATATACAATTGTGTACCGCCATTTTCATTTTCTTTGGTATCCTTTTATTCTTCGCTATTCTACCAAACGCTCCTATCACGCATCTTCCTTTGCTGGCACGCTTCTCTAATTCCTTCGTCATCTTACCATTCGCCTCAAACTTGCTTCCTAAATAGTCAAACTCATTCACTACTTCAACTTTTTTTCCATTCAAATTAACTGTAATTTCCTCACATACTTCATTCCTGTCAAAAACAAATATTTTTGTCTTATTCGCATTCACTTTCAAGCTATTTTTACAAAACGCATCATTCAGTTTGGTTAACATCGCTTGGAGTTCCTCCGCCGAGTCAGCTAAAACTATAGCATCATCAGCATAAAGAAGTACTCCAACTCTTGTTTCACCCACTTTCACTCCGCTCTCTGATATTCCAGCTTCTTTTATGCAACTGTCCATGATTATATTAAACAACCATGGACTCATCACGCAGCCTTGCCTCACTCCCTTATATACATCAAACCAGTCACTATATCTCCCATCCACTCTTACACATGCCGAACTATTTTCATAGATGGCACGTATCACATTCAGAAGGTTGTCATTCACACCGTACTTCCTGAGAACATTCCACAACATACATCTGTCCACCGAGTCAAAGGCCCTCTCGAGATCCACGAAGGCTGCGTAGACCACCCTCCCCACAGCCAGATGTTTTTCAACAATCTGTCTGAGAGTAAAGATTTGGTCCACACAACCTCGTCCTGGCATAAAACCAGATTGAATATCAGAGACCCTGTGATCGGTGGCCATTCTCACTTTTTTTATGATATAAATTTTTTTTATAATATAAAAAAGAATAATACTGATTTTTAGTAGTACAACATAAATCAATCTATGAACGCGTTAAACATTGCAGATTTTTATGGCAAATATAGGAACCCGTAAATGTCGGGAGTTTTTCAGTAAACATGCTTCAATGTTTACAGGAAAACGTCATGCCGTGATAAATACCTGAACTCTGCTTGTTGATGAACGAAAAAAGTTTAACAAATCTGGTTTTTCATTGAACTAGCAATGTAGCAACATTTTCATTGTTAACAAGTGGACGAAATTAGAAGATAATTAATTGTTCTTGTTAACCATTTACACATTCAGTTGTTATTTGAACGAATAATAGCAACATTCTCATTGTTAACAAGTGGACGAAATCAGAAGATAATTGTTCTTGTTAACTATTTAAACTTTCAGTTGTTATTTCAACGAATAAAAGAAACATTCTCATTGTTAACAAGTGCACGAAATTAGAATATAATTATTCTTGTAAACTATTAAAAAACATGAATAATGACATCATTCTCATTGTTAACTTAACAAAAAAATACCATTACCTGTGTTGTTAAGTGGATAATTGTTCTTGTTAACCATTTAAACACCCTGGTTGTTATTTGAACGAATAATAGCATAGCTCTTGTTGTTAATCAACAAAAAGGAACATAACCGTCAGATGCGGTTAAGACCCTGGTGAGTGCGTTTGTGATGTCTCGGATTGATTATTGCTCAACGCTTTATAGTGGGCAGCCAAAGAAGCATTTCAACCGCTTTCAATCTGTGTTAAATTCAGCAGCAAGGCTCATATTCGGGATATCCAAATTCGCTCACATCACTCCGCTGTTAAAAAAACTACACTGGCTTCGTTTCCCGGAGAGGGTGGTCTACCGTGTTTGTCTGATGGTATATAAAGCCATCAATGGCGTGGCTCCACCTTATCAGACTGACATGATTTCGCCTGTTGAGATGGGTGTGAGGAGGCAGACACTCAGATCTGCGGGCGATGGTGCAATCAATTTGGTTAAGCCGCACCGTCAGATCCGTACAAATTTTGGAGACCGTGCTTTCTGTGTTGCGGGTCCGGTGAAGTGGAACAGACTGCCACCCGGAGTGAAGAACTCCAAATCTATGGGCATATTTCGCGGAGCTCTCAAGACGCACCTTTTCAAAAAGTCTTATCCGTGATCGGAGAGGTCCCTTGAGGTGTGACACACAGTAAAACGGCGCTCTCTTATCATGTGCAATTAAAAATAAATAAGCCTGATATATATATAAATAACTCTGGTTGTTACTGAATGGAAAATAGCAAACATCAACTTGTTAAATGGATGAAAATAATTTCAATGGATACCAACATAGCTCTTGATGTAGAACAGCTTTAATTGTAGTTGTTTATTACTGAAAAGAAGGGCACATAGCTCGGTGGTGTAATGGCCGAGGAGACCAGTCGCTAATCTGGACTGGCGTATTTGGAATTGAATAATGCTGGTTCGATTCCCGCCTGGTCCCCTGACCCAAAACTTTGAAATTGTTTTAACAGATGTCATTGGGTAATTATTAAATATATCTAATTAATTGAAAATTAAAAAAAAAAAAAAACTTAGTGATGATGTTTATAATATCCGTTGCTGGACAGGCTAAACGTGTTGGTGAATTGCATTCCTCTTCACAAATAAAATGGCTTGTTAACACACTGAAAGCGCTCGAGATATTAAAATCAATCTTGCACAGATACATTGGCATTAAAGGTTCATATTAAGTGTATGCCCACAAGCAGGCGCATGTAAGTTTGTGCTTACACATTCTGCATGTGTACATACAAAATAAACCAAACCTCACTTGAACATAAACTTTGCACCTCCTGCCGCGTTTCCCTGAAACTGGGATGGCATTGACAAAAGTGAACCTAATTTGTACAGCATGGGGGGTCAGCCTCATACTAACTTATTCATTTGACCTGTACTGTATCCTGCCGCTTTTCCACTAGGAGTGGCCGGTACCTTCGCAGATGGGTCTCCACTTTTTCCTGTTCTTGCATAACTCTTTCTCTCTTCAACATTCATTACCTTCCTCATACGCACTCTTCACTTTTCTCATTCTGCAGGTTTCATTCTTTCGCAATTTCACTTATTTGGTCTATCCATTCCTTCCTCAGTCTTCCCCGTCCACGCATTCCTCTGTATATAAATTTTCTCTGTACTAAAGTGTAATAAAATAAATAAATAACGGAATACTGATTATGAAGAAAAAACATGTATTCGCGAAAACGATAACGATGGGTTCATAAAATTCGCATGAAATGATCTCAGACTGTTTGATTTTGCAGAAATAGCGCAAATCAGACGAGGTGAGAGCATGTGCTAACAAATAATACGCGCTGCAGACGGTCGCGCATGCTTGCCATCTTTGCATGCAGGGCGGAAGACGTATTGCTTTAAAAAAACGTACATTTTTTATACGAAGGAATGTAATTGTTAAATTCATTTGCGCTTTATAGAATAATGGACTCGGACTTTTTGAATTTGGAATTTTTTTCTCGGCGAGTAAACGTCAATCTTGTATGGGGCTAGCTCAGTTGGTAGAGCGCTTGCATTCCATGCCGTGAGCTCGGGTCCGAATCCCACTAGAGGGTGTCAGAAGTGATTTCCCGTTTCGGTGTTTATTTCAAGACCCAAAATAAAATACCGGCAAGGTTTAGAGCTGTTTTGATTTTAACGATATGATAAAAAATATAAAAGTTATGCCATTTTTCTGCAATCTCAAACTGCGGAAGGAAAATTGAGGATGTTTCGGTAAATGATAAATTTGCTTGAAAATGATGCCAAAGAAACGAGAGAGCAGAAATCAAAAAAGAAGAATAAGAAAAAGGAATCGCTGTCACAAGAAAATGGCATTTAGAATCAAGAAGCATAAAATGAACTTATCGAAAATTCAGGAAATTTGTTTTATTTTTTTAAACTGCTCTCCTGAATAATACAGTTTTTGTCACTTATTGCCTTTTAACCGTCGATATACATCTTTATCGTCTGAAAAAAGCTCTTGTCGGGCAAACATGGCACACATGAGTGATTGATTGCAGTAGGCACGAAGGCGGGAAAATTGCGTTGGCTTTACCTGGAAGTCTTGTTTACCCAAGCCGCAACAGTTCTCAGTGAAGTCCGTCCATGTAAACTGTAAATTGTTGTGTTAGGTCATTGCTTACAGAAAGAAGCCAAGCGTTTTATGGGTTACACTTTATTAGCCCCTCTCCAATGAGAAAACCGGGCGTACATTGATGAAGTAACAGTTGTGAGATGAGTCTTAGAGCCCGTTCCCACTTGTCGGGTGTCGGACCGTATATTAATCGGAGGTTCCAGTGGCAGAACATTTTTGGACAAAATCGGTTTCCGACAAGTGTGAATAGCTTCATACATAATGTTCTGCCACTGAAACCTCCGACTAATATACGGATCCGACACCCGACAAGGGGGAACGGGCTCTTACTGTAATTTTTTTCCTCAGCCTTTCTCAGTCCACTCCTGGACGTAGGCCTCCTCCAACCCTCTCCATTTATTTAGTAAATCTTTCAGACCCATCTTGCATGAGTACAGTATTGGTGGGCAATTATTGTCTCGTGTAGATTCAATACGGGATCTGGGAGTTGTCTTTGATCCAGGACTGAGCTTCTCTAGCCATATAGCGCAGCTGACGACCAAGTGCTACCAGCTTCTGGGACTGGTGATCAGAGTGTGTAAGCTGCTCACTGAGCCCAGAGCGATGGTGGACATTTTTAGCTGCGTTATACGGTCTAAACTGGAGTCCGCTGTTGAGGTGTGGACGCCTCATCAGCGCAAGTATGTAAATATGCTAGAACAGATTCAAAAGAAATTACCGAGGTACCTCCTCATGAGGGTACGTGGTTATTATCCCCAATATAGAGGAGCTACTTCGGGAGACAGGTTTCACCTGGAAATCAGACGCAACGGGTTCCTTATGGTGCTCTCTCATAGAGTCATCAACTTAAGGCTTAATTCACAGCCCCACCCTGTTGGAGAGCTATAGGGTGTATGTGCCAAGCGACTACAGCCGTGAGCGAGGGCATAACTTATTTTATGTACCGAAAAGCCGCACGGATGTCGTCGCACAGCATCCTGTAACTCGGAGTATAAAACTCTTGAATGAGTCTTATATAGACATCTTCTATTGCAATCTAAATAGATTTAAAAAAAATAACTAGAGATTTCCTCCCAACGTGTTGATGACTGAGAGAGTGCAATATTATTAGGGAAACCTGTTGTGCAAGAAAAAAATTGTCTATCGGCTGCTGTGTTTGGCCATCCTCTGTCTCCAGCCACCCCAGTTACGGTCTTTTGTAATGCCTTACTGAAATATCCATGGTAAGGTCCCATTTATTTTTAGGGCTTGTATCAACACGGCTACTATAAAATCTTGTTTGAGAGCAATTAGACGAATTTGAATAAGCAATGGGGATGAAATACATTATAATGTCTACGAAAACCTCTCAAAGCGATTAGTGTTGTTAAAAAGACAAACATTAGGACAAATCCGACACAAATACTCCGAGTGTAAACGACACTAAACGAAAAAGTTATCAAGTATTCAAAATTCTTTATCAAAACGGGATAGCGCCTGAATAAGATCAGGAATTTTCCATGACTTTTTGCATCGTAAGATTTATGAAAAGTTCATATACAGGGTACTGAAAAGTTTCAATAAATTTTACTATGAAAACTAGTCATCGAGTTTTTGTATATTTTGTATGAAAATTTGTACGAAAGTGAACAACATGTATGTCAACTAAAAAAGTGTTTCT
This sequence comes from Agapetus fuscipes, assembly GCA_951799405.1. Taxonomy (NCBI): domain Eukaryota; kingdom Metazoa; phylum Arthropoda; class Insecta; order Trichoptera; family Glossosomatidae; genus Agapetus; species Agapetus fuscipes. The sequence goes on along the minus strand of CATOGX010000057.1, from coordinate 36,880 downwards.
ATCGAGCGTTAAAGAAACTGTACATTTTTGGTAGGATACTATGGCTGAGTTTACACGTATATACAGTGGTACCTCAATATACGAGTGCCTTAACATACGAGTTATTTGAGATACGAGCTGTCGAGCGAGCGAAGTTTTGCTTTGAGATACGAGCGAAATTTGAGATACGAGAAAAATAAAAGCTCGTGGAAAAGCAACACCCCGAAAAAGTTGCAACTGGTCGTGCATCGGAGGTGTTTAATATACTTGCCTAACTTATTTTCGCAGCATTCTGATGGGGAGGAAGAAACAAACCTCCTTGGACCTTTTTTGAATCCGGCGAAGAGAAAAGCAGTGACTAATAACATTTAACTTGGATGCAAGTTGCATTTAGGTGACCAAAATACAAATGCGTATGTACCTACACTTTATAACAACCAGCTTTTCTTCTTTACATTCTCTTTTATCATGTTTATTTACAAATTTGTCATTTATAAATACATTTCATTTATTTTTCAAAAATACGTTACAAAAACCCGTGGGGCTAGCATTTTTGGGGCTGGAACGGATTAATGGCATTTCAATTAATTTCAAGGAAGAAAAATACTTTGAGATACAAGCAAATTGATATACGTGCAAGGTTACGGAACGAATTAAACACGTATCTTGAGGTATCACTGTACTTTGTGTACTGAAGCACTTGTCTTAGTTCTAAAGTCTTTGTCTGCGTTTTGAGTTTTAAATAAAGTGTCGGAAGACTGTCTGGGCACTTTAAACAAGGGGAAGAGACTCCATTTAAAAGCTTCGTTTAATATAATAATGTGCATTGGAAGCAGTGACGCCTTGTGATCTAGCCATAAAGTCAAGGCTTTCTTCATTAAGGCCCAGTATTTAATATTTTCAACCATAGTTAAGTTAAAAATTTTAGCTAATTTTTCATAATATTTAACTCACCGAATTTCGCCAGTAAATATTTAGTTACTTAACTAACGATTTTCAAGATGGCATCGTCTTCACTGACAGCAGCTGTTCTTTTATGTAAGGATACATCAAAACTGTTGCAAATTGAACATTTTTCATTTTCGTTTCCCAGCTTAATGAAGGCTAGGTACTTGATTATTAAAACCAGTTGTTTGCTTGAATGCTTTTGAGTGGCATTGTTATTATTTCTAAGATTTTGCGGCGGGGCTTGTCATCTCGGTAATTTTAGGTTTTAGTTAACTTGAAGTGGAGTATTTTGAATAATACTTTAAATAATAGTGAACTAAAATATAACCAAACTTGAAAATACCGGGCCAAGTAGAGAAAAATATATACTAAGCTTTGTAAATGCAAGATAGTTTATATTTTAGGCGGTCAGGAGAAAGTTTTACACAGTATGACGGTTTGAGCAACGTAATGCAAAACGCAACTAAGCTTCACGTATGGTGTAACTTCTTGCTGCGTTATTTCCGGGGTTCGCATGTGGCGAGTGGCTCCTACATATTTATTTTTACAATTAAGGAGGGCACTCTCACGCCACCCACTTCAGTTAAATTGGGGGTTTCCAAGCTCCCGAGGGTGCTGGTACTTCTTGTGAAGGCTGAGTTAACCGAAATAAACGCCTAAACAGCAAATCATTTCTGACTCCCTCGATAGGATTCGAGCCCGAGCTCTCGGCATGAAAAGCAAGCACTCTACCAACTAAGCTTTAGACCGGACGTAAAAAACATATTGTTATTGGGGTTCTTTTTAATAAAATTGCAATTTCAATTTATTTCACAAAAAATATTTTTCACTAAATCGTTTACAATGCACTGTACACTCTTCACTTTCTGCCTCAGGTGTTCGTGTTAGAATATTCAAAGCCACTCTGTCTGTCCCACATAACCTTTGCTCGTATTTATAGGTACGGCAGAGACGATTCTTGCATGTTCTAGAACATGATATGTACTTCCTAGTAGATGGTTCTAGAGCATTATTCCACGGTTTACCAGTACCCTGAGTACGAATTGCAAAACTTGAGTAATGTTAAGTTTACGGAAAGTATTAAAGCGTGGTTTTCCCACAATCTGTCGTTTTTGTTTGTTTGAACTTGATTTTCTTCATCACCGTAACTCTTTTGCTAAGACCATAAAGTGTAAGAAACAAAAACGGCCGATTTTGGGGAAAATCACACTTTAATACTTTCCGTAAACTTTACTTTACTCAAGTTTTGCAACTCGTACTAAAGGTACAGATTGTTCGACACCACACTAGCGTGCCTTAGCTCACGTCCAACGAATCTATAGTTCGTAACAATACATTTTTTTCGATACCAATATCGGTTTTTAATTATTATATTATAGTTTATTTTTGACTGTTTGGCCGTCAGTGCTTTTAGGCACATAATGCTTTCTTGTGTCCAGACAAAAGTTTACAACTTAGATCTCAAAACTTTTCAATTTCCTCCTTAAGGCTCGAGTCACTTAAATTCTCAAACTTCCTCAACTCCAATCTATTTCACATTTTCTTTAAAAAGATAAATACACGTTTATTATACATGTAACTGTTTATATATCGCTCTTGAATTAAATTCGGGTATACCCTTAACCTGTCGTTTAATAAAAAAAATTGTTTCTTAAAATGTATGGTCTTAGTAACAGAGTGACAGTAATGAAAAAATCAGGCGTGTCTATTAATTATTTATCTAAATTATAAAGCTTACAAAAATATATAACTTAAAAATTGACACCAAAAAAACATGTTTTTTTCACATTTTATATTGTTTTTTTATGTGTTACGAGTATATTTTGTATTTTTTTTTAAACAGTATATTTTATCAAAAACTTTTGACATTATCAAAAAATGGCTTATATTTATAGCTATTAGCTTATACAGCAGCGCCTGAAGTCGAGACACAGCTTCCTTAGTTCCGTGCAGCCCTTGTCTTCGGATCCAGTGGCGGAGAGATTGCAAATGTGGAAGGAGGAATGCCCGGAGAGCTTTGTGCAGCCTGCAGAGAGCCTACCTCCAGGAAAGAACCTCGAGTGGCCCGTGTGGAAATCCATTAACAGATTGAGGACCAATGTTGGAAGAGCCCGGGCCAACATGCTGACCTGGGGACTTCTGGGACGGGAGGACTCTACACTATGTGAGTATGGAGCTCAGCAAACAATGGAGCACCTGCGGTGTTGTCCTTCCTGTCCGATAAGCTGCTCCATGGATGATCTCTTTGCGGGAAACCAAAGAGCTGTAGAGATTGCTCGTTACTGGGCCAATACGGTGTGAAGCTGACACGAAGAAGAAGAAGAAGAAGCTTATAGCTATACTTTAAAAGAAAAGAAAAACCGAAATGCGGCACGTAACAAAAACGATAAAAAATGTGAAAAAAAAGAGTTTTTAAAATATATTTTTTGTGATGACACTTTTAAAGCTTAGATAAATAATATTTAATAAATGAGCCTGTTTTTTTTTTTATTATTGTCATTCTTTTACTAAGCCTATAAAGTTTAAAAAACAAAAGCGACAGATTTAGGGTACAAAGCGCTCTCAAATGGATTTTTCTTGCCAGATTTGCAAAGGTCTCTACAATAAAGATTACTAATACGTTAGATGTATTAAATGGAAAAGGTAATCTTTTTATCGAAATAGACATATTTCTTTACCTTGGGCCGACCTTTCATAAAAAGTACAAACTGAATCTCAGTCAGATAGATCGAAGTATAGATTATGTAGGACTAAATTAAATTAGGTTACCAAGTTTCTCGTACAATGGAAAGATTTTCTCGGAAAATGTATTAAACAGGCTTTGAATTGATATTGGAGTAAAAACATTTTTTTTTTAATGTAGGTATGAAATAAAATAACAAACTCTACTAAGCTACACATATAGCACAACTTCTCGTCGCGTTTCCCTAAGGGTTTTCACGTGGCGAGTGGAACTTATTTATTTTTACAGGTAAGGGCCTTGCGCCAACCGCTTCACTTGAAGTGGGGATTTCCCACCTATCGAGGGGGCTGGTACTCATTTCTTGTGAAGGCTGAGTAAATGCCGGTATTTTATTTTGGTCTTGAAATAAACACCGAAAGAGAAAACTCATTTCTGAGACCCTCGTTGGGATTCGGACCCAAGCTCTCAGCGTGAAATGCAAGCACTCAACCAACTGAACTATCGACCGGACATCCCCTTGTGACAAAAAAAATACGAATTTTTCACCCAGCGAAGAGCAGATTTGAAAATATAAATTTTATATTTTCTGTGCTCTGCCGGGATTCAAACTCACAACCTTCCATTAACAAGTCAGAAGAGCAAACCACTAGACTACGGACCGGTCAAATTATATAAATTACATATTAATTAAAATAAAATTAATGAGCAAGTGAAACTAAAGCAGTGTTTCATTAGAATTTTTGGTACTATAAAATTTAGTAGAAATCATTTATTTAAGTTCCTACGTCTAGAAACTGTACAGACTCACACAGACACAAAACACATAATCACACATTCGTTACAATACTATTGTGCTGTACAGATTCAAATCTCATGTTTATTAAATAGCACCCATGGATGGACCAAATATCCGAAATTGCGAATGAATGGAATATCCAGAGTCATAATAAAAGAAGAGCTTGTATGAAGAAGGTTATGACTCTGGAGGAAATGAAAGAAGTATGTAAGGATAGAAAGAAATGGCGGTTGATCTGTGATGTTGGCGGCTGGGGTTTGTTAAAGTAAAATTGGTTTTGTGATTTAGTTTTTTATGTCAATGTATATATTGTTATTTTATTGATTTAAAAAATGTAATTTGTCATGTATGTTCCTTGACTTTTAGGTTGTTATGCGGCTGACCACCCATACTGTAAAAAAATTGGTTCACTTTGCCAATGTCACCCCTGTTTCAGGTAAGGACGGCAAGAGTTGCAAGGCTTATGTTCATTTGAGATTGGGTTTTTATATTGTAGGTCCACATGCGGCATGTGTTAGCGCGAAATTATACATATCTGCCTGTGGGAATGCATTTAATATAAATCTTAAATGATATATATCTTTGCAGCTTAGATTAGATTAGATTAGACCCGCTTTGAATTGTGGATTAAATTATCCTAAAGTATACAAGGATAGGTAGGAGGGGCAGACATGTTTGAAGAGCAACCCAACCACAATCTCCTCAAGTAAACAACGCAACCAAAGCGTTTTATCAATCTGTAATCTATAATCTAACTTGCAGCGGGCTCTTAATGTGTGATTCACACAAAATCAACGCTCGCCAATGAAAGAAGTATGTAAGGACAGAAAGAAATGGCGGTTGATCTGTAATGTTGACGGCTATGGGTTTATTAAATTGGAATTTGTTTTCAGTTTTAGTTTTGATGTCCATACGTGTTGTTATTTATTGATTTAAAAAAATGTAATTTGTCGTGTATGATCCTTGAATTATAGGTTGGTATGCGGTTGACCACCCATGCTGTAAAAATGGCTCACTTTGCCAATGTCACCCCTGTTTCAGGGAAGGACGTCAAGAGTTGCAGGGTGTATGCCCATTTGATATTTGATTTTTATGTTGTAAGTTCACATGCGGCATGTGCAAGCACGAACTTGTACGTGTCTGCTTGTGAGAATGCATATAATGTGAATCTCCAATGTGACATATCTTTGCAACTTAGATGAGATTAGATTAGACCAAATAAATTATCCTGATATTTATTTATTTATCTCAACAGTAACAATAGCCATGATCAACAATCGATCGTTAGATTATATGGCCAATGGAGTCAAGTCCCTAACGTCGACTAATGCATTTGAAATAAGAGGCTGGAGTGATATTTTCCGGGATCTATTGCCGTGCTCTATAGGAGCTGGAGCTTCCGGACGTTTCGCCCTGTGTCATCACAGTTTTCATCAAGATCATCTTCATCATCATACTTCACGCTGGAAAAGCCCATAACGTCCGGAAGCTCTAGCTCCATAGACCACGACAACAAATCCCGGAAAACATCTCTCCCACCTCATCAGCCGGCCGTGTAAGCCTAAAACTCTTATTTGAAATAATACCTATGTATACCTAACGCTGGTTGAGTTCCCATCAGGCTTCTTGGCCCTAACTTTGACTCTAGCTCAACAGATGTTGTTATCTAATTTTATTAATAATGCATTTCTCTTCAGAAATATATTTATTTTGATACCTTAAAGGTAAAACAAAAATCCTCCTGTTAAAAACATTTTCATGAGCACTGTCTTATAATTAGTTTACTATGAGAAGTTAATAATAATAAATAATATCAGGCTAATTTATTTTAAATTACAAATGATAAGAGAGCGCCATTTTTGTGTGTGTCACACCTCAAGGGCCCTCTCCGATCATGGATAAGACTTTCTAAATAGGTGTGTCTTGAGTGCTCCGCGAAATACATCCATAGATTTGGAGTTCTTCACTCCGGGTGGCAGTCTGTTCCACTCCACCGGACCCGCAACACGGAAAGCGCGGTCTCCGAAATTTGTACGAATCTGACGGCGTGGCTGAACCAAATTGACTACTTCATCGCCCGCGGATCTGAGTGTCTGCCTCCTTACACCCATCTCAACAGGCAACATCATGTCAGTCAAATAAGGTGGAGCCAAGCCATTGATGGCTTTATATACCATCACACAAACACGGTAGACCACCCTCTCCGGGAAACGAAGCCAATGTAGTGTTTTTAACAGCGGAGTGATGTGAGCGAATTTGGGTATCCCGAATATGAGTCTTGCTGCCGAATTCAACACAGATTGAAAGCGATTGAACTGCTTCTTCGGCTGACCACTATAAAGCGTCGAACAATAGTCAATCCGAGACACCACAAACGCGCCCACTAGGGTCTTGACTGCATCTGACGGTAAACACTTTCTAATAGCCTTAATTTGGCGCAGTGAAAAAAAGAAAAAGCTATTGTGGCATCTATTTGCCTCTCCAGTGTCAGATTCCGATCCAGTAAGACTCCTAGAAGTCTCACTGAATCAGAAGGCTGGATTAGCTTACCTCCTATGGAGAGTGGTACTCCGTTCACTAATAGGTGATCACGCCTAGATGTGACTGCCCACATTATCTCCGTCTTATCCATGTAGAAGTTGTATCTAATAAAAGGTTTTATCCACGATTTCTCAAATCAGTGAATCAGCACATATTTAATTTTACCATTAAGATGGCGATTTGCAAAATATGTAAAAATGAAGATGATAAAAAGTATCACGAAAAGATGAAGAATGAAGCCTATAAATTTGAGAGTAAATTAATGAACTGTTTTTTTGCCAGCTTGATGTAAGTCTTGAGACCAAACCAAGTAGACTCGAGCCACGTGAAGTACATAATGGACTGAAACACTCTTGATTCATCTTCCACAAATATATATTTTGCGTTTATAATAATTCAGATTCTCAGAATTTAGATTAAATCCGGCCCGCTCCGAGTCAAGTGTGTTTGCTTCCCTTTGATTTCAAACATATTCTTCTTTCATTCCTCTCTACTGCCCGGGGCTCTGCCATCTAAAGAGCGGTCTACACCCTTACAATCGTGAACTTTTCCCTGTCACGACAATCGGTCAAAAATAAATCGTCCATGATGGACAAAGCGACAGTTCGTCCACACGAACTTTCGGTCAACGTCACAGACAATTCGGCCACAAATAACTCGTCACAAGACAGTTCATCCACACGACCTTACGGCAACGAAATTTCGGTCTTATAATTTTAATTATGTTCTTCACGTTGTCTGTGATCTAGCAACAATCCCACAAAGAGTGCCACCCGAAAACTGCTACTAGCTTCAGTAACATCAAATCCCATATTTATAGAGTAATAGGCACGCCTCTGACCTAGAGGTTCTTGATTTGTCATGCCGTTGCTTTTACTTCACGGGAAAGCCTTCCGCCACCTGAGAAAATATCGCCACCCTTAAGGTAAAATAAAGGTGCTGATTCACTGATTTTAGAAATCGTGGATAAAACATTTTATCTTATTTTTAATGAAAAGTTGTAAACTGCAGGATTTTCGTACTTTCTTAGTGTTTCTCCCGTAGAAAATATGGGAAAAAGGTGCATTTATCTGAGAAACCGTGGCTAGCTAAATATGTCACTTATTCAGTTTTACTTTTAAAGTATCGATATATCGTTTCCTTAGTGCTTGTTTGTCTTATGAGCTGTCTGTGAAACATACATTGTATGAAAAAAAAGAGATATTATGTCATAGCAATTTAAAAAAAAAAAAATTGGCATCTCACCCTGAAGGATGTTACAGCCGTGGATTCATCTTTTAGTTGCAGAAAGGCTTAAGAATTAATGTTAAACATATTGGTGTTGATTTTAGATTTTTATACAATTTTTAAGAATAGATTTGAACAAAATGCTGTTAATTTCGGAGGAATTAAATGCCAAAAGGTGTTCTATGTTTACCGGAAATGATTATTTTTTTGTATTTGAAATAAAAATCTAATGCATCTCGTAAAGGGCATCCGAAAAAAATATGATCTATAGTCTCAAGATCTTGGCCGCAGTCAGCAATTTCATTTAACTGATACTTATTCATCGTCCTTTCTTCCCTTGCCTCAATCAAACATCTCTCGAATTCCTTTGGTTGCCTGGGAAAAGGAAACCTCAAATAATTATCTGAGCGGGGGAGGAGGGAGGGAGGGAGGGAGAAGTTTAATGTAAAGTATCAATAAACAGGAATCCCAAAAATCAGAGCCCTCAACCAACAATGCTACAATATCGAGTCAACTTGAAATGAAAAGCGTTTGTGAAATTCCTTCATCTATTTATTTTAAAATCGTAAAGACAGCTTCAATTATTTTGTTCGTTTTGAAACATGTTTTTACTGTGAGAAAAGTATTAAATTAGTTATTTATGCCACTGCCAAGTAATGATAGTCTTTTTAACACGAGTGCTAGTTTGTGCCATGAGGCGCAGCCGAATGGCACAATAGAAAGCACGAGTGGTACAAAGACTAATTACGTGCAGTGGCATACAATACTTTTTCTACGACCATGAGAGAATTAACAAAATAGTGAATAATAGTCATTATAATGTACTCGTCCATTTGAAGTAATTAAAACCTTACCTTTGTCAAAACGTGTGATTTATCATTCCCTTCGATTATCTAATCTAACCTAAGTTGTAAAAATAAATTATATTTAGGTTTCATATTGAATTCATGCCCACAAGCTGACACATATGTATAAGGTCGCGCTTTTACATCCTGCATATAAGCTTAAACATTCAAACCCAAAACTCAAATAAACATATGCCCTGCAGTTGTATTGGCAGGTGAACCAAATTTGTACAGCATAGGTGATCAACCTCATACTCACCTATTAACCAAGTAACTTTTTGAGTTTGTTTATTTTTTGCGGTGAAATTTTTTGTATTGTTTGAACTGTGCAAGATGTGTGTGAAAGAGAGTAAAGTGCCGATGGACTGGAAAAAGGCGGTCATTGTTCCTATCTACAAAGGAAAAGGTGACAAAAAGGACTGCCAAAATTTCAGGCCCATCAGTCTTCTCAGTATAGCTGGTAAAGTATTGTGTAAGGTTCTCATAAAAAAAGTGAGACTGTCTACCGGTCATGGGGTTTCTGATATCCAGACTGGCTTTATGCCAGGAAGAGGGTGTGTAGACCAGATCTTCACTCTCAGACAGATTGTTGAAAAACATCTGGCTGTGGGTCGGAAGGTCTACACGGCTTTTGTGGATCTCGAGAAGGCTTTTGACTCGGTGGACAGAGGTATGATGTGGAAAGTACTCCTAAAGTACGGTGTGAACGGCAAGCTTCTGAATGGAATACGCGCCATCTATGAAAATAGTTTGGCGTGTGTAAGAGTGGATGGTAAATGTAGCGAATGGTTTGATGTTTACAAGGGAGTACGACAGGGGTGTGTAATGAGTCCGTGGTTATTTAACATAATCATGGACAATTGTATGAAAGAAGCAGAAATTTCTCATTATGGTGTGAAAGTGGGTGAGACGAATGTTGGAGTTCTTCTCTATGCTGACGATGCCGTAGTGTTGGCTGATACAGCGGAGGAGCTCCAGATGATACTCACCAAAATGAATGATGCTTTTAGTAAGAACGGTTTAAAAGTGAATGCCAGTAAGACGAAAGTATTAGTGTTTGACAGGACTGAGGAATGCGAGGAAATTGAGATAAGACTGAATGAAACAAGAGTGGAGGTCGTGAAAGAATTTGATTATCTGGGAAGCAAGTTTGAGTCGAATGGGAAATTGACGAAAGAATTGGAAAAGCGTGCTAGTAGAGGAAGAAGTGTAATGGGAACGATTGGAAGAATTGCAAGAAATAGGAAACTTACGAAGAATATGAGATTGGCGGTCCACAATGGTATATTGGTTCCGACATTGATGTATGGAAGTGAGGCGTGGACAGTTAATGAATGTGAGCTGAGTAAAGTATGTACGGTTGAAATGGCTTATCTGAGAGCAATGGCTGGAAAAACACTGAATGATAGAGTACGTAATGATTGGGTGATGAACGAGTGTGGTATAAAAGAGAATATGAGAATGAAAGTACAAAAAAGTACGATGAGATGGTTCGGACATCTCGAAAGAATGGATGATGAACGACTAACGAAGAAAGTGTACAAAGGAAATGTCAGAGGAAAGCGCGGAAGGGGAAGGCCGAGGAAAGAATGGTTAGACCAAATAGGTGAGATTGCGAAAGAATGGAACCTGCAGAGTGAAAATAAGAGAAGAGTATGTATGAAAAAGGTGATGAATATTGAGGAAATGAAAGTGGTTTGTAAGGACAGAAAAAAGTGGAGGCGCATCTGCGGAGGTACCGGCCACCCCTAGTGGAACGGCGGCAGGATACAGTACAGTACAGTACAGTTTTCCTTTCAAGCCTTTTATTTTCCATTGAAAAAAGGAAAGCTTTATTTGGAGCAATCCGATAAATAAATTCGATAAATTTTAGCACTATTAACAATTTTTATTTGACTCTACACATAAAATATACTTATTTATTTTCATCTGAACAGGGCTGAAAGTCTCATCACCACGGTAATTCCTACCTACCGAATATAACTAATATTGTATGAAGCCTAATCAGCTGATCGCTTGCGGCCATCTTGGATTGACAGGTCTTCATACCCCCATACAAGGTTGACATTTGAAATTAAAAAATGGTTCCAATTCTGACAATGCGCATGCGCACATGTTCATTTTAACACGGTTACCGGTTGTATAATGTAACATTATGCAACGGGTGTAGAAATGTATGGCATTGTGATTGCGTTAGCCGTTTTGTAATTAGTAAATTACCAAATGGGAGTAGAAAAAAAAATAAAAAACACGGAGTTTGGTATTTATTACCCCTGAGTACTTTCTACTTGTTTACGTCATTTTCACGAGTTACAAAATTGAAAAGATACAAAACCATAGAGAAATGAGAAGGATGAGCTACGCCAAAGAGGCACATTTTTTTTTTAAACAGATTTGGGGAAAAGAATGCAATCCACCAACCTATTTTGCCTGGCCAGTTGTCTTCATGCGAAAGCAGAAGCTTGTGTGCATGCAACGGCATCTGTATCTGTTGAACCAGGGTCGAAGCTATGGTCAAGTGGGCTAAACGCAAGATTCTCACCAACGTTTAATTAGATAAACTATAATAATTTTTACGTTTATGAATATTTTTGTAGATTTTTTACGTACATGAGATGGCTTTTAAAATTACATCTAAAATTCCCTCATTCCTTGACATACAGGTTGGTATGAGGCTGACGCCCATGCTGTAAACAATGTTTCACTTTGCCAATATCATCCGTCTTTCAAAAAAGGTCGGAAAGAGTTGCAGGGTGTATGTTCATTTAAGATTGGGCTTTTATGTTGTAAGTCCACATACGATGGCATGTGTCAGTTATACGTGTCTGATTATGGGAATACATGCAATATATCTTTGCAACTTAGATTATAGATGAGCAATCAGCTTACTCTTGATGTCTCACTGACCTGGTAAGTACTTAATAATAGTAATAATATTAGGATGATTTATTTGGTGAGCGCTGTTTTTGTGTGTATCACACCTCAAGAGCCCTCTGCGAGCTTGGTCGTCGCTGTAGAAATCGCCAATTCTCAAGCAAGACCCAGTTGTTGTAAGGTTGGATGGACCTTTCAGTGACCGGTCTTTGGTAAAGGTTTATGAATTTTTCAACCCAGCGAAGAGCACATTTGGAAATATAAATTGTATATTTTTTGTGCTCCGCCGGGATTCGAATCCACAACCTTCCATTTACGAGTCCAAAGTGTTGCAACTGGACTACGGACCGGTCCAAGAACTCAGTCCCTTATTTGAATCAAACATTTGAGTTTTTTTTTTATTCCATTGCAATCAATTGATTAACTATTTCACTGAAAATGCCAGTTTCTTTCAATGTGAGAAAACCAATTGATTTTTTATTCAATGAAATGAATTACCCGCCAATCAGTTGCTTTCCTAGCGGATATTACAGAAAACCTTAACGACGCGACGTTTAAAATTAGAACCTTTTGCTCATTCAATTTCCTTTTTCATTTTTTTTCAGTAAAGTTTCTCTTTTCTTAAATCACACAATGGCGCAAACCAATAACATAATTAATGTTAATAATAAATAAATAACTTTTGTGTTCTTTCGGGTTTGACCATGTTCCACTTGCAGCTCCCACATCTGCCGACGTTTCGCTTTCACGAGCAGAAAGCATCTTCAGGGCGAGTTTCGTCACACCTACCCCCCGCCCCAGAGCGAAGGAAGATGAGAACAACGAACCGCATTCCCATCAGTTTACACCAAAGCGCGTCTGCGAAGACAACGAAAACTGCCACGGCGCTTTGAAAACTCGCCCTGAAGATGCTTTCTGCTCGTGACAGCGAAACGTCGGCAGATGTGGGAGCTGCAAGTGGAACATTGTCAAGCCCGAAAGAACACAAAAGTGATTTATTTATTATTAACGCCGGCCATGAAAGTGAATGTGAAAGTTTTAAACTTTATATAATTAATGTTGTTATGTTGTTTAGCGGGTTCTATTTAATCAAAACTGTGGTTTATTATATCTCACTTTCGGTTCCGAGAGAGTTTTTTTCATTTAAACAGTACGACGGTTGATTTATATCTGGTCCTCCAGGAGATTTCTGGTCTGAATGTAAAGATCATTTTCGAAACATGGAGAATCGTTACATACCACCTTGCTGGATTTCACCAGAATGTTCGATTCAACACTTAATTAATATCGAAAAAATACAAATCATTATAAAGTACCTACCTATCTAACTAACAACCAAATACAACAACTAATATCTTCCATATTCGTAAAAATATTATGTTTTTGTTTCTCAAGTTGCTAACCTCCAAATGTATGAGCTGTAGAATCTATTTATTTAAACGGTTTTGTATGGATAAGAGCACCAGCGACACTGGCGGTCACATTTGGAACTAAAACGCAGCTAAGCTAAACATATAAAGTAACTGCTTGCCTGCGTTATCCCCAAAGGGGTCGCATGTGGCAATTCGGGTCCTATTTATTTTTACAGGTAAGGGGGCCGGCCTCACACCAAACACTTTTAGTTTAGAGTTTTCCAGCTCCCGGGGGGCTGGTTCTCATTTCTTGTGAAGGCTGATTACACCTTGCCGGTATTTATTTTAGGTTTTGAAATAGACACCGAAACGGGAAATCATTCGAACCCATGCTCTCGGCATGGAATGCAAGCATTCTACCAACATAGTTATCGACTGGGCTTTTTACGAGCTTAGTCGTTGCTACAAAGCGATAATTCTCAAGCAAGACCCAGTTGGATTTGGCCTTTTGATGACCAGTTTTTGGTAAAGGTTTATGAATTTTTCAACCCAGTGAAGAGCAAATTTGAAAATACAAATGTACATGGTATTTTTTTGTGCTCCGCCGGAATTCGAATCCACAACCTTCCATTTACGAGTACGAAGTTCTGCCACTGGACTACGAACTGGACTAATTCAACCGATCTTTTTTCTGGCCTTTTCAAATAATCGGAGTCCGTTGAGAACCAGCGTCACCTTTTATTTATATGAGGCTGCTCCCATCTGGGTGACCAAGCGCACAGAATCCGATATGAGGAGGTACATCATGAAAACGGACCGAAATAGATAATCTATATTCATGGACACCCTGTGCGATATAAATACACTCCTGTCCTTTCGGAAACAGATTAAAAACACCTTTTTCCAATCTAATAGAGCCGGAAAATTCCGAATTTTGAATTGGACTCGAAATAAATAACCATAGACAAAAAAAAACTGTCACGTCCATAGATAACGGAATAAATGTGATCTGTGGTCACGTCTCATTATAGATTATTTACTTATTGTAAAATTAAATTTATTGTCTTTGTTCCTTAACTTATAGGTTGGTATGCGGCTGACCCTCATGCTGTAGAAAATGGTTTACTTTGCGAATGTCACCCCTATTTCAGGGAAGGTCGACAAGAGTTGCAGGGTCTATGTTTATTTAACATTTGGGTTTTTATGCTGTAGGTTCACATGCGGCATGAGCAATTGCAAACTTATACGTGTATGCTTGTGAGAATTCATATAATATTAAACCCCAATGTTACATATCTTGCTTGCAACTTAGATTAGATTAGATATCACGGAAATTTCTAGGGAAAGTAAACATATATTTTGTTATTGGTTGCTAAGGACCGTGGTTCCATAGAATTGTGACGTTTGCCGTCGAGAAAAAAAAACCTGAATTCAACTTTGTAGCTCTTAGGGTTTCAACATTGTTCTATTCAGTTAATTTTTATGTACCTTACTTCTTCAGTCTTGCCCAGGCCACTCCTGAACGTAGACCACCGCCAATATTCTTTGTGCCTTTTAATCGGCTTCATATTTAGCTTTATTTTTTCAAATCAATACTTTGATGTTCAGTTGCGGGGAGTCATAACATTTGCCAGACGCGTTGGTGACTACCTGTTGGTCAGCGGGCACTATCTTACTTCATCCATACCCTTCAAACAAGACTGGTGAGCATCCCTCTATACGCTACATTGGAGTCTCATTATCTAGCATCTACAGGTTCCCTTTTTCTCATATGGCTGGTCACGTATTGCACCTCCCGTGTGACTACGCTGGAATAAAATATTAAAATAATTTTGCAAAGATTTTTTTTAAAGATTTCTCAATAAATCTTATTGCATATGAGGCTGACCACCCATACTGTAAAAAATGGTTCACTTTCCCAATGTCACCCCTGTGTCAGGGAAAGTCGGCAAAAGTTGTAGAGCTTATGTTCATTTGAGGTTTGGATTTTATTTGTAAGTACACATTCAGCATTTGTAAGCGCGAACTACACGTGTTTGTTTGGGGGCATGCATTTGAGAGCTCTAAATGAATATATCCTTGCAACTTAGATTATAGATATTATGCCTAGCATGCTTTTAGAACGTAATTTTTTAAGTAATATGTTTATGAATTGACATTAAAATTAGATTCCATGTAACTTGTAATCATTAAAAAAATAATGTCATGTAAAATGAAGCATTTTCATGTTCAAATGTATGAGGAAAAATTGAGGCCAAAAAAATATGCATGTTTTGAGGTACTCTCATGTTGAATTTATCGAAGTCATTATTTAAATGTACAGTAAAATGTCAAAAATATAATGGCCTGTTATTATATTAACTTTTTGTTTTGTCATCAGGCAACATTATTAGCCGCCCAATTTCCCGCCGGATTTTCCGCCATTTTGAAATTATTAAAAAAGAGAATAAAAATTATTTTTTGCGTTTTTACAATGACATGTTTTTTTTGTACCTCATGGGCTCAATTGGATGCAATGCAACTATTTTAGTTTTTATTTTATTTTATTTTATTTATTGAGCAAACAAACAGTTTATAAATCATAAATAAATCACTATTGTGTTTTTTTGGGTTTGACCATGTTCCACTTGCAGCTCCCACATCCAACACCAACGCGCGTCCACGAAGACAACGAAATCCGCCACGGCGCTTTGAAAACTCGCCTTGAAGATGCTTTCTGCTCGTGAAAGCGAAACGTCGGCAGATATGGGAGCTGCAAGTGGAACATGGTCAAACCCGAAAGAACACAAAAGTGATTTATTTATTATTAACACCGGCCATGAAAGTTTTAAACTTTATCTAGTTTATAAAGGTTTACATTGGAATAAAAACATAATTATAACAGTACCCCGAGTACGAGTTCATGTTTAAAACTAGGTATATCTCTAACTCGGTTGCCATTGCACCATGGGTAGCCAGAGCCTCTGCAGATTTGCATTTATTACTTCTTATTCTTATATAACTCATTCTATCCTTTTATATCCTTGAACTTCCACAAACATTTTATTCTTATCTGTTCACTCTGTATAGCCTTACTTTATTCGGTCTTATTTTTTCCACTGTTTCCTTTAACATTTCCTGTTTATTTCGGATTTGCAAGTCTCACGTTATCCATTTTCACATCAAGTCCAAACCATCACAATCTTTGGTACCTTTAATTTCACAAACTCTTTCAGGTTGCATTTTTTTTTAAATCTGTCTTAATTAATTAAAGACATCCTCATTTATTTATCAAAAAAACACACAGATTTATCGCAACAAACGATTCAATAGAACTCTTATCCAGATTTTTTTTTTTCTTTTTTGGAAAGTCCCTAGTTTTATTTTATTGTCTTATCTTGTATCCAGCCCTCATTCCACTTGGGGTGGCCGGAACCTCCACAGATGTGTCTCCGCTCGTTCTGTCCTTGCACACTTATTTCATCTTCTCAACATTTATCAATCCCTTCATGCATGCTCTTCTCAGATTCCATTTACTTGAAATCTTGCTTTTTTGATCAATCTATTCTTTATATTATCTAGGTTTTTAGCAGTTACTTCGTGAAAGTTCATTTTAATAGATTAAAATAAAATATTCTTTGTTAAAATTCACTTGAGTTTTTATTTTTTAAAACACTACCGGTTTTGGGAGAAGCAATACCTCTTCAATACCCATCTTCAGGTGTAAAAATAAACATTTTATATTTACTTTATTTATTATATTTATTTTATGTTTATATTTACACCTGAAGATGGGAGGTAGGTATTGCTTCTCCCGAAACCGGTAGTGTTTTAAAAAATAAAAACTCAAGTGAATTTTAACAAATAATATTTTATTTTAATCTAATCTATTCTTTTCTCGGTCCTTATCTTTCGCGCTTACCTTTGACTTTTCCTTTGTATATATTTTTATGAAAATTCCGTAAAATTTTGCAATAATTTTTGAAATTCAGTGCGTTTTTATCCATCCTTATAAATGCACCTTTTTCACATATTTCCTACGATAGAAAACACTACAAAAGTGTGAAAATCCTCTAAAATATAACTTTTTCATGAGCACTTTCTTATAATTAGTTCACTTACTATGAGACGTTACACACAATAAAATGTTTTATCCACGATTTCTCAAATCAGTAAATATATATTTAGTTTTACCTTTAAGCTGGCGATATATACTCTTAGTTGTAATAATAAAATATTAAATTTGACATTCTAACTTAATGCACACTTACAGATATCACATGCAAGTTCGCGCTCACGCATGTCGCATTAGTACAACGATTTTTTTTACAGGACGATAACACCAACTATTAATATGTGCGTCTGTTACTGTTACTGTATCCTGCCGCCGTTCCACTAGGGGTGGCCGGTACCTCCGCAGATGCGCCTCCACTTTTTTCTATCCTTACAAACCACTTTCATTTCCTCAATATTCATCACCTTTTTCATACATACTCTTCTCTTATTTTCACTCTGCAGGTTCCATTCTTTCGCAATCTCACCTATTTGGTCTAACCATTCTTTCCTCGGCCTTCCCCTTCCGCGCTTTCCTCTGACATTTCCTTTGTACACTTTCTTCGTTAGTCGTTCATCATCCATTCTTTCGAGATGTCCGAACCATCTCATCGTACTTTTCCGTCCCTGTTTCTAAAAAGGTTAAGAACCACTGAGCCAGAGAATAGTAAGACCTTTTACTTGTATAAATACAGCAGTGAATGCTTAAACTACAAATCTAATGAAACCCAGTACGGAGAAAAGTATTCTGGTATTTATTTTTGCTTCAGCTAATGAAGTGTCATTGTAAAGATATATTTTTATTTCCTCTAGCTCATGAAATAACTCTAATGAACATGTATACACAGTAATATTAAAAAGTAGAGTATAAATCCAAGGCATGAGGTATGAGGCACACCACCCTTATATACTGTGGAAGTCAATTAACCACCTATGTTTCTGGGAAGATTGGTAAGAATTGCAATGTTGGTATTCATTTTGGATTTGGGTTTTTATTTTGTAAGTCCACATACGGCGTGTGTAAGTGCGAACTTACATTTGTCTGATTATGACATTTTATGCCATCTTAATGACACTATTATTATAAATTAATCATAAAATTGTTTCACAGAAGCTGTACGTAGGGTGCAACTTTTTCACTTCACGATAATACATGTGCCTTAACTCGAAAAACCTGTGTCTCAGGTATGGAATGAATTCCAAATGTTAATATATCCCTGTGACATAGATTAAAGATCATAGATAAAGATCATCCATTCTTTAGACCGGTCCATAGTCTAGTGATGAACACTTCTGACTCGTAAATGGAAGTTTGTGGGTTCGAATCCCAGCGGAGCACAGAAATATACCATTTATATTTTCAAATATGTTCTTTGGTCGTTAAAAAAAATCATATAGGTACCTTTAAAGACCGGTCACTAAAGGTCCATTCAGCCTTACAGCAACTGGGTCTTTCTTGAGAATTGACGCTTTCTACAGCGACGATCAAGCTCGCAGAGGGCTCTTGAGGTGTGATACACACAAAAACAGCGCTCACCAAATAAATCATGCTAATATTATTATTGTATTTTCGGAGAAAATTTTCATTTATACTCCACTGTTATTTTGTTACTCATGTTTTTGAACTATATCGTCGCATTGTGGGTCATAAGATGTTTGCAGCATTCCTATCGGGAGAGAATTCAGAGTGAATGTGGTAATGCTTTCATCGGCGCGATGTCGGCAGCTTGCACGACAAAAGGCGGAAGTTGCCGAGTTTTCCTTTGGTGTCTGTCCGCGTCTCACCTCTCTGGGTTTTGCCAGGGGGAGGTGGTGGGAGGGATGGGGGAGGAGGGAGCGGCGTCGGACATAAATAGACGTGACCGCTGCAGAAATAGACAGTGCTGGTGCAGGGCGTGGACAACGGCGGGGACATCAGCTGGAAAACAAACCAGAGGAAAATCTGCTGAAAGAAAAAGCTAGAGAATAATTAGGTGAACGAATATACAATAGGAAAATCAGGTGAAGGAACTTATAAGAGGAAAATCTGCTGAAAGCACGGACCAAAATAAAATCAACTGAAAGAACGAACCGAAGGAAAATCAGCTGAAAGAAGAATCAAGTGAACGAATATACTAAAGGAAAATCAGGTCAAGGAACTTACTAGAGGAAAATACTCTTAAAGAATAAACTAAAGGAAAATCAGCTGAAAGAAGAAGCTGGAGAAGAATCAGGTGAACGAATCTACAATAGAAAAATCAGGTGAAGGAACTAATAAGAGGAAAATCAGCTGAAATAACGAACAAGGGGAAAAACAGCTTAAAGAACCAACAAGAGGAAAAACACCTAAAAGGACGAACCGGAATAAAATCAGCTAAAAAGGATGAACTACAGGAAAATCAGCTGAGAGAAGAACCAGAGGAAAATCAGCTGAAAGAATGGATGAGAGGAAAATCAACTGAAAGAACGAACCATAGGAAAATCAGCTGAAGGAATGAACAAGAGAAAATCAGCTGAAAAATCAAGCCAAAGAAAAATCAGCTGAAACAAAAAACCAGAGAAAAATCACCCGAATGAACAAAGCAGAGAAAATCTGTTGAATTTTTCATTCTTTGAGTAATTATAGTTTTCAAATATTGTTTTTTTTACACTCTTGGCTGTGGCAGCCCTGCGCCAGTGTCCATTTTGTATAACCCGCCCAACAAAGCGCTTCTCAGGAGTTGTGAGTTTGAGCATGAGGAACATTTTAAAAGTCCCGCGTGTCTGTTCTCCGAATATTGCTTCACACCCGAGCAGTCATCTTCAGGTGGCTCGGCTCACTTGACAAACTGATGAAATCACGACAAAACAGTTGGGAACGAAAACAACACTGTATATATATTTACAATATTATAAAAAAGGAGAGCCCCGCCGCGCCGTACAAAATAAGTGTAAGTTAATACGGATCAAGAACTACTGAACGGATGCACATCATATTCACAGCAAACATTATTTTGAACCTCGGATGTGTTCCTCATCATCAAAAGTTTTAAAAATGTTGTTTTTTTTTTTTGGGAAATAACTATGATCGATTAGAACATGTTTTAAAAACATTGTTAAGAACATGTTAAAAAAAAATTAAATATAAAAAAAACTGTTTAATTATACTTATTTGTTTACGATTTTAATTAAACATTCATTATTGAATACTTTTAACGAATAAAATTAATAACTACTGTAATATTCCCCCCCCCCCCCTGGCGAAGAAGGGGTCGGAGGAACAAAGAGGAGACTCGAAAGAGAAAGCGCGAAAGAGGGATTTTTCCTCCTAAGTTAGAAGTGGAGCGATCGAATGTGCAGGAGAGTACCCTGGAGTCACCAGGATTCAAGTGCAACAAACCTTCTTTGAAGGAATAGCACTAGGCTGCTTCGATTCTTTTCCACTCTTCAGTTTCAGTTGCTGGAAGAGCAATCTACCCCTACCGAGGTAGTAATTATTTTTGGCCAATTATTATGTGATCGTCTAGCTAAGGTTAGGACTCCTCGTCGTGTGGAAGATTATGAAACGAAACGTTGTGTAATTTTTTTGTTTTATCGTTTCAAAATCTACTTTAGTGGCAAACCCAAGTACTTTTTGGGAGGTGTACCCCTCATACATTTCTACCTTTTATAAGATTATAACGAGTATTGATTTTGCGTTTACGCGATCAAAGATGAGGTAGTATGAACTACAATTATTTTTAAGGCGACGAGATTTAAGCGTTATTAATTACGGAACGGTCTTAATGTGTGCGAGTTTAATTAATTGGAATATAAGGTAGTCGAAATTATTTTCAGATAAAAACATAAATGACATAAAAATTGCGAGATGAAAGGCAGTTAGGTTTTAGTTTGTTAGTGAAAGTAATTACATGCAAGGCGATCTCTTCTTTGTTGTAATTCTTACCTTTGCGCGTCCACCTGTAAGTTAATAGGTCCATGGCTTTTACAGCATCTTTCTATGACCACCGGTCATCTGAAAGGCACTGCAAAATGGACCTTTATTAGTTATTTCAAGGAAAGGATTCGGATACACGCGGCGTGAATCTAAGATTTCGACACCCTCGTCGATTAAGTGACTCTAATTAATCATGGCAAATGGCCCCAACGGCCTTTTGAGTACCTCCTCCAATTCCCCTTGTACTCTACCCAACTTCTCCGTATGGTAATCTTTTGCTGCAAAAAACCACGGGACAGGAAGGTTAGTCTGGATTGTGTGTGTTCAGCTACGAGTTACTGCAATAATGTTGGCTCCAAGCAAACTCCAAGTATATATGATCAGAGATCATGGAACATTAATCCAGCTGAGTGAGCCCAGATCATTTCAGGAACTCTCGTTGCGATCAGAAGGTCAGGAACATATCCGGTTGTATTTGGCCAGAGGCCGGCTGCCAATTTTCAGGAACTTTGTTGTGATCGGGAACATATTATGACCAAGGTCACTCAGCGGTTTTCAAATTCAACTGCATTAAGTACATCTGCGTTATTTTTTTTGTGTATCTCGATATGAGAATGCAGGCATTTCGGCTTCAGCACATACTGCAGTTTGTTTGTTTATAATTTATTTATGAAATTTGTATTTTATTAGCTTGGCCAACCCCTAGTGTGATGGATGTGTAATGGTGTGTTTGGAATACATTTTCACCTTCAGATGGATTACTTTCAGGCCTTACTTATAGGTAATTCATGCAACATGCAAATCCTTCATAATCATTCTTTCATTCTCACCACCTCAAGGAGAGCAGCATTCCGTAATGTGTAAGAGTGATTAGGTAATTCTGCATTGAATGTTATAGGTTTTCAGGAATTTTCCTGAAACTAGGGTCTTCCCGTGACTGTGGAACGTTCAACACCAGACCCACATTTATAAACTACGACAAAAGGTCCCATCATCTTGCAAACCTATGCGATACACTACCCACCGGACAAACTCGTTCAACCGTTTTCCACAACAAGGGAAATTTTAGGAAGGACCATTCGGTAAGGAAACGACATTGGGAACGGCTGACTTCAGGAATCAGTATATCTCGAATGCAAGCGAACCAAACATTTCTTAATTCAATATAACATTGCAGAATTCCGGCAAGAGAGAGAATCTAATTTAATGCAAAATGTCAATAGTGGTGTGTGTTGCGTTAGTACATAAATGATAGCGACAGTAAATAATTACTTTGTCGAAGATAAGAAGAAAACCTCCCTCCGCTTAGTTAAGTAGGTGAATCTCTGAAATAAACTTATAATTAACAATTATGCATCGATAAGAAAATAAGCAGGAAAATCTTTCCCCCGCACAGGTAAGTCGATGAATCCCTGAAAGTAAATATTTATAACCAAGTTCACAGCGATAAGAAACCCTGAAAGAAAACACCAACATAAAAATGAAATAAAGGTATATGTTCAATGAAATTTAGTTTTAGTTAAGTATATTTTTAGTTAATCTGTTAGTATAATCAAGGAAAACTCAGCCCAGGAAAACAGCTCAGGAACAACTCTGTATTATACGTAAATAGTTATTTTAATTTTAAATAATGAAAGGCCGGATCCCAATAAGAAATATAACCACTGCACTTTTCACTCCACAATAATAATGCCGAATTAAATCAAAAGAATTTCCGCGCTTAATATTTATAAAAGTTATTATTTAAATTTCAAGTTCAATAGATGCGTATTCAAAGTTTTGTTGATTAATGTTCCTTTATTTATGAAATATTTTTATTATTTAGAAAATCGAAATGAATATATTATTAAGCTTTGAAACAAAAGACACCCGTCGACCGCAAGTTGAAATCGAACTCCCGAATTTAATTTAATATTAAAGAACCGAAGTATATATTTTTAGATTTTGGAAGAGTAAGAAAAGAAAAACACATCTGTATCGATCGCCAGTCCAAATCCAACTCCCCTGTTTATTCTAATTAGGAAATGAATTAATTATTTTTAGTGTTTAGAAAACGAAAAACACATCTGTATCGATCGCCAGTCAAAATCAGACTCCCCCATCCCTTGCAACGTCAGGGGTGCATCTCTTCCCTCTCCTCCCCTTGAGATCTCCCTTCCTCCACCCCAAGATCTGCCGCAAGTCATAGCGATATAATTATTGGTTGAAAAAGAGAGAACTCTACAATTTCCCCCAAAAATTTAGAAAAATGGCAATCTTGTTATTTTGAGAAATTTTTCCCAAGGTTCTCGTTCACTGTTCAACCAACAGGTTCAAGTCGACATATATCTTTTTTTCCTCTCCCCAAGCCCCTTTTTTTCAAATTATACGCGCTCAATCCCGATAAGGTGTCGCATAACGCATGTGTGTAACACATGTGTCCTTTCGTTTCCACCCCCAATCACGGCCCACTTTAAGTCATGCTTCATCTCTCAACCCAAAGAATTAAAAAAAACACTTGGACTATTTAGTGAATATGCCTTACACAGGGATCCAAGATTTTCAATTAAACCATGTTCGTGCGTAAATCATTGAAAACGCATTCGAAACCAAAATTTCAGTTCTGCCATACAACAACGCAGGCAAGTAGGTAACTAAAACTAAACAATAACCAATTGTCCCAAATTTAATGTACCTGACACTCAACTATCTTTACAATGCAAGTTGCAAAGATGTACCAATACCGAAGATTCGAAATTAATGCACGCCCACAATCAGACGCACGTTAGCCCAGGCCATCACACTTCGTGTGTGCATCAACAAATCAAACCCCAAATGTTAAAAGAAACTTTTACCGCCACTCCCCGAAACATAAGTGACATCAGCAAAGTAAAACAACCTCGACCGTACGGGTGGTCAGCCTCATACCGGTCCACAAGTCAAGGAACAATGTCAAGTATATACCTTAACTAGGATTCACACTAGTTTTAGTTTTGTATAACCATTCAAGGTACCTAGCGTTTTATTTAATATTAAATTTAAATGTACGTCAAACAAACGCTATTCAACCGTAATGAGGCGATATATTCCCCCAAAACTTTAGCACAACTGTTACTTTAAACAGATAAAATAGTTAACCCAAATAGCAGATTATCGAAATGGAAAACACCATTCCAGGAAAATAAATGCTCATTTGAAACTTAATTGAGATAACATTTTAATATATAAAATATTAAGTGTCTTAAAAAAATTACAATACTAAAACCCGGCTCCCCCGTAAGGCAGAATGATATTATGCAACCCAAGTGATCCCCATCGATCGACACGGCATAAAATAATATTATGGCCAACACGACATGGACCCATAAAACTAAAAAAATAACACATTAATATTCAGGGCCGCTCCAAATTTCCTGGAAACGAACAGATCAAGGGTCCTGTGTAAAAAAAAATCCCACCCTTGTTTTAAGCGTTATTTCTTTCACGACCATAAAATTTTATTTCTTGAAAAATAAATTGAAAGATTAACGTTCCTCAGAGTTATTGGTTCCGAAAAAAAAGACCACTTCACGCGCTCAAAATCCATAATTTAAATCCCTTTTAATTTTTTTTGTCGTTTGAGTGAACTAAATTTTTATCACGTCCCACGATAGTTAAAATAACAAACCAAAATTTACGACTTTTTAGATTATTTCCACCCCAATCACTCCACACATGTTCCGACTTGAGAGGCTCAGTTCCCTTCCATTTTTTTGTTTGCATAAAATCTTAGCAACAATGACATCACTTCGTGTCCAAAGAAAGGCAATTATACCATGCAAATAATCAAATTTTAGATGAAGCAATAAATTTGCTGTCTTGACACTGAAATTGTCAATTCCAGAGATACATTGCTTAGTTTTGCCACCCATCTAAAGAGCCGCTACCACCCCAAAATTACATACCCTTATTTTAATAAACTTAAGTGTTAAGCTCTGTTTTAGTGTGTTTCCACACCTCAAGAGCTTAGTGAGTCTAAAATTTAAGGCAAAGTGAATTTACCTCACAATACACATAATATGATATCTCACAAAGGTTTAATATTGCGCAAAGTGCAATAACCTGTTTCACATAATAACAATTTATCATCTCATCACAAGATGTAGAAAATTCAAATGTTCAAAATAAAATTAAATCGGAAAGAGGAAAACTTCATTTCAAGTCCTAATATAGGGTGAAATATAAAATAGCATTAGAAAGCAAGAGGCACGTAAAACATGTGTAAGGTAACAAAGACGACGCCCGTGATATTACTTCAACGTTTATTTTTATTTTATTTGAAAGTGTATTAAGCGGACTAAACATTGCTTTATTATTATCCGGCGGTATGTTTACTTCTAGTTTACGTAAGTTACTTGAGTTAAAGTTTCTTTATTCTTTAACAAAAAATTACTGATTTTAAAATTTACACAAATTATTAAACGCAATAAATGTATGAGAGATACTTGTATGACCTCCCATCCTGGTTCACTTGGCAACAATTGTAAAGTTCCCCCCCCCCCCCTGGCGAAGAAGGGGTCGGAGGAACAAAGAGGAGACTCGA
Organism: Agapetus fuscipes; assembly: GCA_951799405.1. Lineage (NCBI taxonomy): Eukaryota > Metazoa > Arthropoda > Insecta > Trichoptera > Glossosomatidae > Agapetus > Agapetus fuscipes. Next base: position 11,147 of record CATOGX010000057.1, on the reverse strand, counting down.
AAGAGAAAGCGCGAAAGAGGGATTTTTCCTCCTAAGTTAGAAGTGGAGCGATCGAATGTGCAGGAGAGTACCCTGGAGTCACCAGGATTCAAGTGCAACAAACCTTCTTTGAAGGAATAGCACTAGGCTGCTTCGATTCTTTTCCACTCTTCAGTTTCAGTTGCTGGAAGAGCAATCTACCCCTACCGAGGTAGTAATTATTTTTGGCCAATTATTATGTGATCGTCTAGCTAAGGTTAGGACTCCTCGTCGTGTGGAAGATTATGAAACGAAACGTTGTGTAATTTTTTTGTTTTATCGTTTCAAAATCTACTTTAGTGGCAAACCCAAGTACTTTTTGGGAGGTGTACCCCTCATACATTTCTACCTTTTATAAGATTATAACGAGTATTGATTTTGCGTTTACGCGATCAAAGATGAGGTAGTATGAACTACAATTATTTTTAAGGCGACGAGATTTAAGCGTTATTAATTACGGAACGGTCTTAATGTGTGCGAGTTTAATTAATTGGAATATAAGGTAGTCGAAATTATTTTCAGATAAAAACATAAATGACATAAAAATTGCGAGATGAAAGGCAGTTAGGTTTTAGTTTGTTAGTGAAAGTAATTACATGCAAGGCGATCTCTTCTTTGTTGTAATTCTTACCTTTGCGCGTCCACCTGTAAGTTAATAGGTCCATGGCTTTTACAGCATCTTTCTATGACCACCGGTCATCTGAAAGGCACTGCAAAATGGACCTTTATTAGTTATTTCAAGGAAAGGATTCGGATACACGCGGCGTGAATCTAAGATTTCGACACCCTCGTCGATTAAGTGACTCTAATTAATCATGGCAAATGGCCCCAACGGCCTTTTGAGTACCTCCTCCAATTCCCCTTGTACTCTACCCAACTTCTCCGTATGGTAATCTTTTGCTGCAAAAAACCACGGGACAGGAAGGTTAGTCTGGATTGTGTGTGTTCAGCTACGAGTTACTGCAATAATGTTGGCTCCAAGCAAACTCCAAGTATATATGATCAGAGATCATGGAACATTAATCCAGCTGAGTGAGCCCAGATCATTTCAGGAACTCTCGTTGCGATCAGAAGGTCAGGAACATATCCGGTTGTATTTGGCCAGAGGCCGGCTGCCAATTTTCAGGAACTTTGTTGTGATCGGGAACATATTATGACCAAGGTCACTCAGCGGTTTTCAAATTCAACTGCATTAAGTACATCTGCGTTATTTTTTTTGTGTATCTCGATATGAGAATGCAGGCATTTCGGCTTCAGCACATACTGCAGTTTGTTTGTTTATAATTTATTTATGAAATTTGTATTTTATTAGCTTGGCCAACCCCTAGTGTGATGGATGTGTAATGGTGTGTTTGGAATACATTTTCACCTTCAGATGGATTACTTTCAGGCCTTACTTATAGGTAATTCATGCAACATGCAAATCCTTCATAATCATTCTTTCATTCTCACCACCTCAAGGAGAGCAGCATTCCGTAATGTGTAAGAGTGATTAGGTAATTCTGCATTGAATGTTATAGGTTTTCAGGAATTTTCCTGAAACTAGGGTCTTCCCGTGACTGTGGAACGTTCAACACCAGACCCACATTTATAAACTACGACAAAAGGTCCCATCATCTTGCAAACCTATGCGATACACTACCCACCGGACAAACTCGTTCAACCGTTTTCCACAACAAGGGAAATTTTAGGAAGGACCATTCGGTAAGGAAACGACATTGGGAACGGCTGACTTCAGGAATCAGTATATCTCGAATGCAAGCGAACCAAACATTTCTTAATTCAATATAACATTGCAGAATTCCGGCAAGAGAGAGAATCTAATTTAATGCAAAATGTCAATAGTGGTGTGTGTTGCGTTAGTACATAAATGATAGCGACAGTAAATAATTACTTTGTCGAAGATAAGAAGAAAACCTCCCTCCGCTTAGTTAAGTAGGTGAATCTCTGAAATAAACTTATAATTAACAATTATGCATCGATAAGAAAATAAGCAGGAAAATCTTTCCCCCGCACAGGTAAGTCGATGAATCCCTGAAAGTAAATATTTATAACCAAGTTCACAGCGATAAGAAACCCTGAAAGAAAACACCAACATAAAAATGAAATAAAGGTATATGTTCAATGAAATTTAGTTTTAGTTAAGTATATTTTTAGTTAATCTGTTAGTATAATCAAGGAAAACTCAGCCCAGGAAAACAGCTCAGGAACAACTCTGTATTATACGTAAATAGTTATTTTAATTTTAAATAATGAAAGGCCGGATCCCAATAAGAAATATAACCACTGCACTTTTCACTCCACAATAATAATGCCGAATTAAATCAAAAGAATTTCCGCGCTTAATATTTATAAAAGTTATTATTTAAATTTCAAGTTCAATAGATGCGTATTCAAAGTTTTGTTGATTAATGTTCCTTTATTTATGAAATATTTTTATTATTTAGAAAATCGAAATGAATATATTATTAAGCTTTGAAACAAAAGACACCCGTCGACCGCAAGTTGAAATCGAACTCCCGAATTTAATTTAATATTAAAGAACCGAAGTATATATTTTTAGATTTTGGAAGAGTAAGAAAAGAAAAACACATCTGTATCGATCGCCAGTCCAAATCCAACTCCCCTGTTTATTCTAATTAGGAAATGAATTAATTATTTTTAGTGTTTAGAAAACGAAAAACACATCTGTATCGATCGCCAGTCAAAATCAGACTCCCCCATCCCTTGCAACGTCAGGGGTGCATCTCTTCCCTCTCCTCCCCTTGAGATCTCCCTTCCTCCACCCCAAGATCTGCCGCAAGTCATAGCGATATAATTATTGGTTGAAAAAGAGAGAACTCTACACTACCCAATGGCATCTGTTGAACCAGGGTCGAACTGTTTGTTGATAGAACATGACGCCGGTGGGGTTCGAACCAGCGTCAGTGGCAACTGGCAATAACGCAAATTTGAGCATCGACGTCTAACCCCTCGACCATCCCAGCGGCATCCTCCTCACTCCTGCATCAGGAAAAGGCGGCAAAAGTTCCACGGCCTATGTTGATGATAGATTTGGGTGTTTTTAACTTTGTAAGCACACATGAAGACTACAGGGGAAAAACAAAGAACGTCAGCAAAATTTAAAAAATAATCTACTAATGCTATCTAGTGGCATCTGTGATTATCTACAGCTCTGCAAAATTTGTAATGCAACAACAGTCGCTATCACAGTTTATGGCGGTATTTCTGGTTCTTTGTGACGGGCAATACCCATGAGAAATACAGACTTTCAAATTTATAATTTTGATTTACTCAAAATGTTCTTCAACTGACATTCCTTGTATTCACATGCGGAATGTGTTAACTTACACTTACACTTTGCTTTGTGGGAATGCGTTAATTATGAATTTCTAATATTTATAGATCTAAGGTTAAAGATGAATTATTGAATGGTTAGTAAAACTATGTAAAACCGGCGCCGTTTTATGCAAAACAAAGTCATGTAGGTCGCCATCTTTGCATTTAAATTGCATTATTCTAATCGCCTTTGAAAATCCCGCCAATTTATGATTTCATCTCCATAATCCTTCCAACAAGATGTTTTCCTTCTCGTTTTTCATCACAGCTTCATTATACGGGGCCTTTGTTTTACAGGACTCAAATAAGAAAAAAAAAATCAGCGCTGCGGCCGAGGGGACGAAGAAGTGAAGTAGTCAAATTATTTAAAAAACATTTTTCAAAGAGGTCCGCATATGGATTGGCATAAACAAAATTGAATCATGTTGATAGGGGGGAAAAAACGCAACTAAGCTACACATATAGTGTAACTTCTTGCCTGCGTTATCCCCAAAGGGGTGCAATGACCAAACCCAAGTTTTTACAGCATGGGGGAAAAAGAAATGGCGGTTGATCTGTAATGCTGGCGGTTAAAGCTAAGGCTTTTAAATTAAAAAAATATGTGTTGTAGTTTTTTTTTTTTTAATTTTTTTACTGTTTAATTGCTTAGAATTTATTTGTTTTATATATTTGATTGTATTAATTGCTTGTACTCCTTGACTGATAGGTTGGTATGCGGCTGACCACCCATACTGTAAAAAATGGTTCACTTTGCCAATGTCACCCCTGCTTCAGGGAAGGTCGGCAAGAGTTGCAGGGCTTATGTTCATTTGAGATTGGGGTTTTTATATTGTAGGTCCACATGCAGCATGTGTAAGCGCGAAATTATGCATGTCTGCTTGTGGGAATGCATTTAATATGAATCTCAAATGATACATATCTTTGCAGCTTAGATTTAGATTAGATTTAGGGGGGGGGGGGGGGGGTCAGCCTCATACAGACCTATGTATTAGTCAAGGAACATTAAAAGTTTGGAAAGTGGTTGCTAAGGAAAATAGTCCCACATAAGTGTGACGTTTTCTCGCCGAGAAAAAAAAACAAATTCAAATTGTTCTTAGTCCATTTGAATGCAATTGCTTTCTTTTAAGCCTTAAAAAAATATTAAATCAATTTCTTTATTTTCTTCTTGTTTACATAAAGTTCAAACCCGCAGTATCGAATCGCATACATATTGTATAAGGAGAACATTTGACCGCCCGATCAGCTGTCCATGCGCGGCCATGTTTTATCGCTTGCCACCTACCGATGCGATCGCTAGATACGTCGAGACTTCTCACCCAGGCAGTGCATCCAAATTCTCCTTCTGACGTCACCGAAAAAAAAATGTGTGTGACGACTTAACGCTTGCGATATGAAATATTATTTAATTTTACGCTCTGTTAAGTGTATCCTACAAAACTTGGCTGACGTCCGGATACTACGTCAAGTCTAAACGTCTAGGGATGTGTAGAGGACTTTCGTATTTCGAAAAAACGATAGGTACAATCGATACTATATATATATATAAGGATAATTTATTTTAATGTACACATAATTAAAGAGCGCCGTTTTTGTGTGTGTCACACCTCAAGGGCCCTCTCAAATCACGGATAAGATTTCTTGTAAAGATGTGTCTTTAGTGCTCCTTTAAAGACACCAACAGTCTTTGCCTTCCTCACATTAGGTGGCAGTCTGTTCCACTCCATTGGTCCCGCAAACCGGAAAGCACGGTCCCCAAAATTAGTGCGTGTCTGACGGTGTGGCTGAACCAAGTCCACCACGCCATCCCCTGCAGATCTGAGCGTTTGGCGCCTCAAATCCCTCTCAACGGGTGTAAACATGTCAGCCAAATATGAAGGAGCTGTACCATTTACAGCCTTATACACCATCAGACAAACACGGTAGACCACCCTCTCCGGAAAACGAAGCCAATGCAGTTTCCCTAACAATGGAGTAATGCGAGTAAATTTAGACATCCCGAATATGAGTCTTGCCGCTGAATTCAGCACAGACTGAAGACGGTTGAACTGCTTTTTCGGCTGACCTATGTACAGCGTTGAGCAATAGTCAACTCGTGACATCACAAAGGCATTCACCAGGGTCTTGACTGCTCCCGACGGTAAACATCTCCTGATCGCCTTTATCTGGCGAAGTTCAAAAAATGAGGAAGATACAGTCGAGTTCAATTGCTCTCCCATTGTGAGGTTCCGATCCAGTGTGACTATAGTGGGTAGAAAGTAATTGCAATTTAAAATAAATGCAACTAAGCTACATAAATAAATTTATCTAGTTCTTGCGATGTTGTCCTCAAAGAAGTCAAATGTGGCGAGTGGAATCAAATTATTTTTATAGGTAACGGAGTTGGCCTTACTCTAACGCCAACCACTTCAGTTGAAGTTTACCAGCTCATTGTACTATTTTCTTGTGAAGGCTGAGTATTTTTTTTGCCGGTATTTTATTTTGAGTTTGAAATAATAACCAAAATGGGAAATCATTTCTGACACTCTCGTTAGGAATCGAATCCTAGGTCTTGTCACACATTTCTGTATAACTGGATGGATCTTTTGTGACCAGTCATTAGTAAAAGCAATGAATTTTTCAACGAAATGAAGTGCATTTGCCATATATATTTAGCATTTATGTGAGCATGCATTGAACAAGAATTTTAAATGTTAATATATCGACCGGTCAATAGTGGTAAGCGCTTCAGGACTTTTAAATGGAAGGTGTGGGTATGAATCCTGGCTGAGCACAAAGATACACCATTTACATATTTAAATATGCTCTTCACTGGGTTGAAAAAATCATAATATACCAGTACCAAAGACCGGTCACCAAAGGTCCATCCAACCATACAGCAACTGGGTCTTGCTTGGGAATTGGCGCTTTCTATAGCGACGACCGAGCTCGCAGAGGGCTTTTGAGGCGTGATTCACACAAAAAAGAGCTCATTAAATAAATCATCCTAATATTATTATTATGTCTTTGCAACCTAGATTACAGATATGTGAAGCCGTGGGAGTGTCAAATGGCCTCTGTAGAGGCGTCAAAGCTGATTCTGTCAGGAAGGCTGAAGAAGTGTGCGAGCGACGAAAAGAATGTGTGAGAAGAAAGTATGCGAAGAAAGAGGAATGGAAGTTTGCAACGTGGAACGTGAGGGACTGGAATGACTGTAAAGAGAGGGAAATCTCAAATATTATGAAAGAGAGAGGAATAAAAGTTCTTTGTGTGACTGAGACGAAAATGATAGGAGATGGAGAAAAGGAAATGGTAAATGGTGAATTTTTTGTATGGTGTGGGGTGAAAGATGGATACAAGAGACAGGGTGTAGGTGTTATCATTGATGAAAAAGCGAAAGGTTGTATTACTAAGTATGAAAGAGTCTCCCCGAGAATATTGTTAGTGAGAATGAGATTTGGACGGATGAAAGTTCTACTGATTGCGTGCTACGCCCCAGTGGACTCGGAATGCAGGGTAGTGAAAGAAGAATTCTGGGAGAAAGTTAACATTGTTATGAGACAGAAAGAAGAGAATGAAAGAACGATTCTACTAGGAGATTTTAATGGATGGGTAGGTATGAGACAAGATGATAGCGAAAATGTGGTAGGACCGAGTGGTAAAGGTGTAGCCAATGATAACGGTAGAGCGCTAATAAGCCTATGTATGGAGCATAGACTCTTTACGTCGAATACCTGGTTCAACCACAAAAGTATACATTTGTATACGTGGCAGAACAGAGCGGGCAACCGTACAATTATTGACTACATCTGTGTGGATGAAAGAATGAGAGGGGATGTAAGAGACTCTCGAGTATACCGTGGAGCTGTGCTGAACACAGACCACTATTTGCTGTGCTCGAGAATAATGATAGGAGATGTAAAAAGAAGAGCACAAAAGGAATTGGTGAGTATGAAGCGAATAAAAGTTGAAAAAATGAATGATGTAAGTATAAAAGAAAAGTACAAATGTGAGATGAATGAAAGACTTAACCACGATGAGTTAAAAAAAACAAAAGAAGAAGGATGTGTTGAAAAAATGTGGTCAAAAATGAAAGAAAACATGATTGAATGTGCGAAATCTGTTTGTGGTGAAGCGAAGGTCTGTAAAAGAAGAGGTGATGCATGGTGGAATGACGAAGTGAGAGAAGCTATTGAACAGAAGAAGAATGCTTTTAATAGATGGCTGAATGATAGGAAAAATCAAGCTCTAGAAGAGATATATAAGCAAGCAAAACGAAGAGCCAAAACCGTCGTCTTTGAGAGTAAGATGAAAATAGAAAGTAAGGAAAATGAGAGAGCGCAGCAGAATTTCCTCACCAATAAAAAATCATTCTGGAGCTGGGTACGTGATAAAAACGAAAGTCGCGGATCAACCACCCCAGGCATTAAAAACGCTGAGGGAATCTTGCTGTGGGACGAAAGTGATGTAAGGAAGAGATGGAATGAATATTTTAAAAATTTATATGGCCAGGGCGAAAGAGACTATTATGATGTTGAATATAATGACAGCGATGAAGAAATTGTGAAAGAGGATGTGATAATAAGTATAAAAGATCTGAAGAATGGAAAAGCTGCTGGGAATGATGGTGTGAATGCTGAGATGATCAAATGTGCTGGGGAGTGCATGGTTGAATGGATGTTTGAACTGTGCAAGATGTGTGTGAAAGAGAGTAAAGTGCCGATGGACTGGAAAAAGGCGGTCATTGTTCCTATCTACAAAGGAAAAGGTGACAAAAAGGACTGCCAAAATTTCAGGCCCATCAGTCTTCTCAGTATAGCTGGTAAAGTATTGTGTAAGGTTCTCATAAAAAAAGTGAGACTGTCTACCGGTCATGGGGTTTCTGATATCCAGACTGGCTTTATGCCAGGAAGAGGGTGTGTAGACCAGATCTTCACTCTCAGACAGATTGTTGAAAAACATCTGGCTGTGGGTCGAAAGGTCTACACGGCTTTTGTGGATCTCGAGAAGGCTTTTGACTCGGTGGACAGAGGTATGATGTGGAAAGTACTCCTAAAGTACGGTGTGAACGGCAAGCTTCTGAATGGAATACGCGCCATCTATGAAAATAGTTTGGCGTGTGTAAGAGTGGATGGTAAATGTAGCGAATGGTTTGATGTTTACAAGGGAGTACGACAGGGGTGTGTAATGAGTCCGTGGTTATTTAACATAATCATGGACAATTGTATGAAAGAAGCAGAAATTTCTCATTATGGTGTGAAAGTGGGTGAGACGAATGTTGGAGTTCTTCTCTATGCTGACGATGCCGTAGTGTTGGCTGATACAGCGGAGGAGCTCCAGATGATACTCACCAAAATGAATGATGCTTTTAGTAAGAACGGTTTAAAAGTGAATGCCAGTAAGACGAAAGTATTAGTGTTTGACAGGACTGAGGAATGCGAGGAAATTGAGATAAGACTGAATGAAACAAGAGTGGAGGTCGTGAAAGAATTTGATTATCTGGGAAGCAAGTTTGAGTCGAATGGGAAATTGACGAAAGAATTGGAAAAGCGTGCTAGTAGAGGAAGAAGTGTAATGGGAACGATTGGAAGAATTGCAAGAAATAGGAAACTTACGAAGAATATGAGATTGGCGGTCCACAATGGTATATTGGTTCCGACATTGATGTATGGAAGTGAGGCGTGGACAGTTAATGAATGTGAGCTGAGTAAAGTATGTACGGTTGAAATGGCTTACCTGAGAGCAATGGCTGGAAAAACACTGAATGATAGAGTACGTAATGATTGGGTGATGAACGAGTGTGGTATAAAAGAGAATATGAGAATGAAAGTACAAAAAAGTACGATGAGATGGTTCGGACATCTCGAAAGAATGGATGATGAACGACTAACGAAGAAAGTGTACAAAGGAAATGTCAGAGGAAAGCGCGGAAGGGGAAGGCCGAGGAAAGAATGGTTAGACCAAATAGGTGAGATTGCGAAAGAATGGAACCTGCAGAGTGAAAATAAGAGAAGAGTATGTATGAAAAAGGTGATGAATATTGAGGAAATGAAAGTGGTTTGTAAGGACAGAAAAAAGTGGAGGCGCATCTGCGGAGGTACCGGCCACCCCTAGTGGAACGGCGGCAGGATACAGTAACAGTAACAGTTTCATCATAAGCATTGCACACAGTATCGTTTTTTCTTTAAACTTGCATCTCTACTTTGTCCTACATCCATTAATTATTATCATTTAAAACTACAGACTGACGTCGATCTGCACTCTTATATCCTTACATAATATCACAAAATGGGAGTGGAATATAGTCCACTGGTTAGAATAGACACATGCGGGGGCTATTTTTACAGAGTTCCGTCTCTATATTATGAAATCCCTTCAGAGAGAAAAGTCTATGCAAGCTATTTCAAGCGAATACAAAAATAAATAAATGTTTTACAAAAGTTTTAGTTATGAAATAAGGTACTCTGTCCATAGAAATACAACACAACTAAGCTGCATCGATAGTGCAACTTCTTTCTGTCTAGTTATTGAAGGGTGGAATATATCAATTTTTACAAGTAAGCATTGATCACCAAATGCCCATCCAACCTTACAGCAACTGGATCTTGCTTGAGAATCGACGCTTTGTAGCGACGATCAAGCTCGTAGAAAGTCCGGTCGATAGCTCAGTTGGTAGAGTACTTGCATTCTATGCTGAAAGCAAGGGTTCGATCCGTATCCACCAAGGGTGCCAGAAATGATTTCCCGTTTCGGTGTTTATTTCAAACCCAAAATACCGGCAAGGTGTACTCAGCCTTCACAAGAAAAGAACCAGCCCCCTCGGGAGCTGGGAAACTCCCTCTTCAACTGAAGTGGTTGGTGTGAGACCGGCTCCCTTACCCGTTAAAATTATGAGGCCCAGAATTACCATACGCATGCAAGAAGTTACGCTATATGTGTAGCTTAGTTTTTATGTGGATTGTAGAGGATGTTGCCACCCCTAATGGAATGGTGAAAATGTTACAGTCACAGTTAAAGTTTCAGTATAATTGCAGCAATATTGAGAAAGTCTTTCTTTGTGTCTTTGTCTGAAATATACATAAAGAAAATTCCACTGCAGAGAAAATGTGAAAAAAAACGAATACAAGACGTAGCTGAGAATCATGAGGGAAGGAATGAAATAAAGAGTATTTTATAAACGTGGCGTTGAGGTTTTTTTTGTGGAAAAAGAATGCTATGCAAATTAAGGATGAATGAAGTATTATGAACAAACTGGTTGATGCTGGAGTGATGTTTTCCGGGATCTGTTGCCGTGGTCTGTGGGAGCTGGAGCTCCGGACGTTTCGCCTATTTCTACGATGGGCTTCTTCAGCGTAAAGTATGATGATAATGCTGATCTTAATGGGAACTGTGTCATCACAGTTTCCCTTTATTCATCAAAAGGTTCCAATTTTCCACAAGATTTCTGTTATTCTGTACAAAAAAGTCGGTTAAACCATGATTTTTGGTTCAAAAAATCTAATCAATAAGGCTGTTTATGAATGAGGGGATTCGGATTTTGGAAAAACCACATACAATATTTTTAATTACGATATTTTTACTTAGTTCAATTTAAAAAATATATATATTTTCGCTCTTATTAATTTAATTAATAATATGTCATTTTGTGTTCCGGCTTCTATAAAATTTTAACAAGGGCAAACATGTCATGTGCAATAATTAATCTGACCTCATTTGTGCTAATCTAATCTTATCTCAGTTGCAAAGATATATTACATTGGGGATTCACATTATATGCCTTCTCACAAACAACTTTTCGGTTAACGACATATCGG